>CM038627.1:2383181-2755681 GCA_021554675.1 Leuciscus idus
TGCTGTTTTTTTAGCAGCATGCTCTACTGTTTGAGCTTCAGGTAAGCACTCTGTGCAAAAATGTAAAAAAAAATTTTAATAAAAAATGCTGTTTATAATATTCATGGTGTGAAAAACGAATATTTAAAAAATAGTTGAATACAGTTTTAAAATATCATGTTTGATTTTTTTGTAATTTTTTTGTAGTTTTTACCTGATTTTTATTTATATATTTATTTTGTCAATTGTATTGAAACTAATTAGGGTCAATTTGACACAGATAGAGATGCACCGACATTTTGGCCTATAACAATAACCGATAATTCTTTATATTTGAAAGCCGATAACGATATATTGGCCGATAAATCTAAATCCAAGTTTTTATATCATTTTTGAGAGCCTGATTACAAAAACAAAAGTCCCACCATTAAAATCCATGTCCCAAGCACACAATTATAATGATGTTCTCATTACAATTTTATATAGCCAATATGACAGACTTGTGTTGCACTTAACTAGCCTATTTTTTCCTTTCCTTTTTTCCTTTTCCTGTGATTTCAACCATATTTCAAGCCATTCAAAACCATCATGTTGAACAGTGCGCATCTGAAGTGTCTCAGCTGATGGAAACAATCCATTATCTACCGGATTTAATATATCGGGCAATTTTTTTTTTATCGGGCCGATAACGATAACATTAAAAATGAACATATATATCGTCCGATACCGATATGCTGCACGTGCATCCCTAGACACAGAACATAATGATCGTACCCAGAAGCTTAAAGGTGCTCTAAGCGATGTCACGCCTTTTTTAGGCCAAAACTTTTTTTGTCACATCCAGCACATCTCCTCACTATCCGCTAGCTGCCTGTCCCCTGAACACACTGTAAAGAAACACGGTCTCTGTAGACAGCCCAAGCTCCACAAACGGCAAGAAAAACAAACTGGCCCAGCCTGGACCACGAAACATAACAAACAGTGTTCCAGCCAATAACCGACAAGAATGATGTGGGGGTGGGGGTGGGGGGGTTAGTGCGCATGCACATGAAGGGGGGTGTGGGGGGTGTGGGGGGTGGAGGAGAGAGAAGCATGAAGAGGGGAGTTAGCTAGAGGAGAGATGTCGACTAACGTTAAAATTGTATATTCTTGAGAATTTTGATATGGCCGACACACGACCAAAGAGATGACGTTCCGATGAACAAATAACAAAGAATAGGGAAAAGGAGAAGGAACGCGAAGTCCCGAATTTACATCGGAAAACCGTTCAAAAGGTGGCGAGAACTCTGCCGGCAGAAGGGCTTCCGATCCGTCATTCAGGTGTCTCTGTTTCTGCTGGACAGGGTAAACCCAGTTTGTTTTTTCTAAATGGTTCATGACTGTTTCAGGAAGCACGGAAGGGAAGGGAGGGGACGGGATGAGCAGGAGGGAGGGTCGAGCTAGCCTCCGTTTTGTTTGACAATCCTTCAACGAACGTCAAAAAGAAGTGACGTCACCCAACATCGCTTAGAGCAGCTTTAACGTAATGCAAGAGTTAGGAGACTATTCAATTAGTTCAACACTCAATGGAAGGAAAACACAGACAACAAAACTTCAGAGCATGAGGAGAAAAGAAAGAAAGGTAACAGGGAATAGTTGGAATATTCCAAACCTGTGTGACCTCCTTTCTTCTGAAAAACACAAAAGGAGATTTTTCAAACAATAAAAGCATTCAGTGACCAGAGGCTGTCAAGAACAAAACAGCACTAGAAAAGTCCATAAGACTGATATAAAATATTAAGGAAGCCATTCAATAGCAAGGAGTAAAGATTGGACCAACATTTAAGCCTTGGGACACAAGAATCATCATCCAAACACAATAAATGCTGGTCTTTCCAGCAGGAAAAGAAAAGAGACTTCAATTCAACTTCAACCATCAGCAAATTCCTCAGTGTAAATCACTGAATGCTTTTATCAGACTCGTTTGATGTTTGTTTCTTGGGTTCTGAGTCATCGTGTCTCTTTTCAGGGTTTTCCTCCGCAGGGCTTCCAGTGTCTCTGATGAATCCGGATGCTTCTTTCTGTCCTATTAGATCATCAGCAGATAATGTCATTTATCAGACACTTCTCCACATTTCCTTTCATTTCATCCCTCAGAAACAAACAAGAGTTTTCACAGTTACAAAATACACACATTCATTCATATGCTTTACTCTAAGAAAGAGTGCTAGATAGATAGACAGACAGACAGACAGAGGGATTGATGGATGGATGGACGATGGATGGATGGATGGATGGACGATGGATAGATAAATGGATGGAAGATGGATGGATGGATAGATAGATAGACAGACAGAGGGATTGATGGATGGATGGACGATGGATAGATGGATGATGGATGGATAGATAAATGGATGGAAGATGGATGGATAGATGATGGATGGACATACAGACAGATAGATAGATGGACAGATGAACGGATGGATGGATAAATGGATGCATAGGTAGACAGACTGATGGATGGATAGACACAGACCGACATATAGATAGATAGATAGATAGATAGATAGATAGATAGATAGATAGGTATCCCCAGATGAATATAAAAATAGATCCTCTAGTCTGATTCAGTTTCTTTATATCTGCACAGTCAACAGAAATATGACGAGAAATATGATCTGCCCATACAGACTGAAGAACTGCTGAAGAACTGCTGAAGAACTGCTGAAGAACTGCTTAAGATCTGATGAAGAACTGACGAAGAACTGCTGAAGAACTGCTGAAGAACTGCTGAAGAACTGCTTAAGATCTGATGAAGAACTGACGAAGAACTGATGAAGAACTGATGAAGAACTGATGAAGAACTGCTGAAGAACTGCTGAAGAACTGATGAAGAACTGCTGAAGAACTTATGAAGAACTGATGAAGAACTGCTTAAGATCTGATGAAGAACTGACAAAGAACTGATGAAGAACTGATGAAGAACTGCTGAAGAACTGATGAAGAACTGACGAAGAACTGATGAAGAACTCCTTAAGATCTGATGAAGATCTGATGAAGAACTGATGAAGAACTGATGAAGAACTGATGAAGAACTGATGAAGAACTGGGACAAACTGAAAGAAATCTTTGCCGTGCAGCTCCACCTCAGACTGAATTAAAGAGAGGTGTGCAGATCCATCATATGGTGTTTCAGTGAGTGCAGTTAAAATAGACCAGTGTAATATATCAATACAGAGGCCAGATCAATGAAGAGGACGCTGGATCCCAGAACCCCGGAAACTAGTGCTTAATAATAGCTCAAAATCATAAATCACTGCCAATATAAATAATTCAGAGTTGGATCTGTTGCCCACAAACAACACATCGTAATCAATGACTCCCAGGCCCCATTTATTCGCCAGTCGAGAGGAAAACAACCAGCTGACTGTGAGAAAGAAAATGAAGCAAAGAAGTTAAAAACAATTCACAGATTCAGCGCTGCTATTTGATGAACACATCTAGTGTATAAGTGTGTGTGTGTGTGTGTGTGTGTGTGTGTGTGTGTGTGTGTGTGTGTGTGTGTGTGTGTGTGTGTGTGTGTGTGTGTGTGTGTGAGTGCATTTTAAACACAAGAACGCTTGAAAATGTTCTCATATAATGAGGTTCGGCTGAACACATTGAGAAATAATGTGTGTGAAATCAAAACACTCACTCTAAAATCTAATGGGCCTCTTGAATGGGTTTTACACACAAGGTTATTGTTTCTCCTTTATAACTGAGTCTGAGAACTCCATTATGTCTCCAGAGTTGCTTCCTTTAAATCAACATTGATTCAGAAGCTTCTCCTAAAACACAAACGAGTCACAAATGTCTTAAAGTAAGAGTTTAGAGCCGTAGAATCAATATGGACAGCAGCGCAAATAATGAAGAGTTTGATGAGAAACGTTTGAGTTCATATTGAGATTTCTGACTTTCTCATTATTGTAAGCGTTAGTGTTCTTATTCTTATTATTCCGCTCTGGAAGTCTATGGCAGCCCATAGAACCGCTTGTGGGAAAGTTGTGAAATTTGGCACACTGATAGAGGATAGTCTGAATTGTCACCATAGCAAATTTGGAGTCTCTATCTCAATCGCTCTAGCGCCACCAACTGTCCAAAGTTGAACCGTAAGGGCTAGAAACCAAAAAAAATCTCAAGACGATTCAATGAAATTCAATTGAATTTTTCCATTTTTAATTTTCCGAAAAAATCTTCTCTTTCAAACTGCTCCTAGAATTTTCACAAAAATGTTACCAGATCATCTTCAGATCATGCCGACAAAAAGATAAAGAATTCATGTGGTTTCATCGAACGGCTCTCGAATAACGCGTGAACGAATGTGACGAAGAGCATGCCAAAATGAACGTGAGGCATTATCTCTGCATTGCGTTTAGTGTATTCTGACCAAACTTGGTGTGTGTTATGACAACGATGACCTGAGGTTACCTGTACAGTTTCGGCACAGTGACACCTAGTGGTCAGGAGATATGAAAAATTGCTCTTTTTGCATCTACCCTCTGAACGGTTTTCCCATATCGGCCATCATGGGTGTCGGCCAATTGCTATATTTTACAGGCGCATTGGTGTATCGTAACAAAACTTGGTATGTGTCTTGGGCACCATGCCCTAAAGGTACTCAAAAAGTTTTGAGACAGCGCCACCTTGTGGTTAAAAGTTATGAAATTTTCTAAAATGCTAATAGCTTTTGATTATTTTGGCGTAATAATATTGTAAAAACTGGTCTTAATAGTTTCCTTGGGTCATGCTGAGAACAAAGATACAAATTTTGCCATAGTTGGTCAAACTTCCTGCCAGACAATGCGGGGAAAGAATGTATATTTCATGTCGATAAACAAAACAGTTTTCGTATACCGCAAATACAAATTGTATGGCATTATGTCAAAACGACTCTGAGACTGAATCTCTGCAATGCTTTGGCATATTGACACCAAACCTTGCATTGTCAACTTACTCTGACCACATCACATCAGTTTGGTCAAAGCGCCACCTATTGGTTGAAAGTGATAAACCCTTAAATCAATTTACTAGTGATTGTATTCATGATTTTTCAGCCATTTTGCCTGAAATCATCTTAATTTTTCTTTGTTACAGTTGCTCTGATGCTTCCAGCCGTGATTTATCATGCCTTCTTTGTGTTTGACCCCTGAATTCCTGCTTGAGGATATATTTTGTGTCTGTTTTAATCATAATGGCCAAGTATTTTAAAAAGCATTTGGACATCATTTATTTTCAATAAAACTCCTCATAAACATCAGAACACATTACTAACTGTGAGGACTTTTTTTCATACAATAAGAGGATAGAGCTTTAAAATTAATATGGACTGCCGCACAAAATAATTTGAGAATATGATAAGAAATGTTTGAGTTCATATTGAGATTTCCGACTTTTGAATGCCGATGTTGAGATCTTGGCTTATCTGAACACAGTCTGAGATATTGAGTCTTCTGAAACAAATGTGAGATTACAGGGTTGAACATTTTTCAGGAAAAAAAAAAGTCTCCATTTGCTCTCCGTCTCATTGCAATCTAGAAGAAACAACTGAGAAAATAAAGATTTTTCTTTCATTATGGCCAAGTATCTTAAAAAAAAAAAGAAGCATTTGGACATTATTTGTGAGCAATAAAACTCCTGACAAACATGGAAACACATTACTAACTGTGAAGACTTTGCTTTTTCCTGAGACGTTTGACTGAAAACCGGAGGTGGGATGTTATCCGCCCATGCCGACTGCTAAAGCGTTTTCAATATTACATAAGTGTGAAACACTCCTACATTCAGCATCCGTAGAGGGATGACAACACCAGCCAACATCATACGAGTTATATCACACAACAGCAGAAAAAGTTGAGGCATTATGTAATGCATTCATTTAAGACGTGTTCAGAATTCATTACACAAACTGTTAAAGATTATGAGCCCCAACACATGTCTTTCTGCTATCTTAAGTAAAGGGCTTGATTCAGTCATGCTCCAGATTCTCTCCTTTAATGAACATTGATCCAACACCTCTGTCATGACGAACAGCACATCAAGAATAAGAGTTTCATTCATCTCACAGAGCAATAAACCCATGACCCTTTTCCCAAGCCGTCGCTGTGCCTTTACTCAGGGAATACCTCTAAATCAAAGCTCCTGATTTACTGCAGGGAACGAGACAGAATTCCGAGACGAGGGAATATATATATATTCCTATTCCCATTAGTGTAATGCAAAACATCGCATCTCATTATCATAATGCAAAAAGAATACTAATGTATAATATATATTAAATATATATTAAGTTTCTTTGATTTTGGAATAACTTATGATCCAGTATATATATATACTGGATCATATGTTATTACACTAATGGGAATATATATATAGACACACACATATATATATATATATATATAGAGAGAGAGAGAGAGAGAGAGAGAGAGAGAGAGAGAGAGATAGAGAGAGAGAGAGAGAGAGAGAGAGAGAGAGATATTCCTATTCCCATTAGTGTAACGCAAAACATCTCATCTCAATTTCATAATGCAAAAAGAATATGAATGTATAATATAATATATATTAAATATTAAGTTTCTTAGATTTTTAGGATGAAATATGACCCAGGCATGATCTTGGCAGATGCTCACAATGATGACCAGCACTACTGGTGAGAGAGCAGCTATAGTGAGTGTTATTATATATATATACTGGTGCGGCACAGAATGAGAACGAGCCGTCCACACGTGTCATTGCATCAGAGCTAAATCAGCCTTGCTGAATTAAATTTTTTCGTTTTTTAAAGTGCATTTGATGCATAACAGTCTCTATGACTAATATGCAGTACAGAACACATATTGCTTTCAGAGCATGTACACACAACGATGTCTATGATTGTTGTTTTGAGGCACTGACAATCAAACCTGCACTGTTCCGATCATAACTGACCTGTCAATCAATCTGCATTTATTATCTACATGGCTAATGTGGGCGAAGCTGAAGAAACGTGACGCCCTGAAAGACTCCACCGGTTAGAGCGTGACCAGAATGATCTTCACCAGAAATGTCATTTCATCAAGCTCACACACACACCCACCCACACACGCACAGGATTCCCTCACGAGCTCATTTCACACGCCGCTCTAGAGATTTCCCACAGTGCACTGAGCAATATGAGCAAACTAACACATTTCAACATATCATATCCCTAACATACTGCGACGTTTCAACATAGTCTGCATTACATTCTAATATTCACTGGTTGATTAACCGGAGAATGAATCTTCAGAGGGGAAACACTATAAACACTAAAAAGAAGCCAAACACAAATTAAAAACTGCATGGCAAACATTAGTAAGACAAAGCTTTTTTTTTTTATGTATACCATGGTAAAAATCCCTTATAAAACAGTCTATTTTTTGGACATTTATGATATTTAAAGATATGGTGCATGTCCTAAAAATGTGGTACAAAACACAGTCACATTTTTTGGACATGCACCATATCTTTACATGGTAATTCAAGGGATAGTAAATTAATACCATTGTACTTTTATGGTGCATGTCCAAAAAATGTGGTATGCCATCACTATGCTTTACTGTACCACATCTGGACATGCACCATAGTAGTACCATGGTATTCATGCACTATCCTTTGAATTAAATACCCTAATATTGTCCAATGGCACTACAACAGTACTTTTTCATGAAGGATACCATGTATTTACATGTACTAAGCAATCAAAATGCCATGGTACTTATTTATGTAAAGCAAAAAGTACTATGCAAATACCATGCCATACTGTGAAGAAGTACCATGAATATGATGATGATTCAATCTATATGGTACTTTTTGTAAGACACTCATTATGATGATATTATTAATTTGGTCAGAGAACATTCTGTCCCAACAAAGGGCAAATATAAGCCTCCACTCACCCCCGACGCACAGCAGAGACATCGCGCCGCGTCGCGTCGACCTCCGCCGGAACGGGACAGTCCGTTTACGTGCTGTGATTTGATTCAGCCGGTTTCCCTCAACACACAGCCATGACTACAGCTTTTTCTAAAACTAATCGCATAAATAAACAGACTAACTAACAGAAAATGTTGATGTGAAGCACTTTTCCTCTCAGTTTATCGGGCGTTTAGCGCACTGCCATCTTGCTTCAGCACCAGCGCCGCGCGGACAGCTCGCGCGCACCAGCGTGACGTCACGCTGATGAGAAGCAGACCGGGCATCATCATCACGGCACAATATATATATATATATATATAAAAAAAGAAATAATTAAATAAAAAATACGCGGGACTCCCACACAATCCGCATGCGGAGCTGCGCCTACGTGCTGAGATTACATAACAGAAATCGCAGAACAGAGGCATTCAAGTTTATCATGCAATAAATATCGTGATGGAGTCCGGCTGAATATGTCAGATATATGGAAGGTGACTACATTATTTAAAAGGATAATTTACATTAAAAAAAAGGGGGAAAAAAAGAAAAATCGTTTTGGATAAAGGCATCTGCTAAATGGACAAATGTAAAATGCAGGATATGTGTTTATTAATGTTCTGACTACATGCATTCCCAATGTCTCACAAACCAGAGGTTTATTTTACGCAGATAACTATGGCAAGCCGTTTTGGCTTTTAAAACTACGTTTTTACTTTCTTTCTTTCTTTCTTTCTTTCTTTCTTTCTTTCTTTCTTTCTTTCTTTCTTTCTTTCTTTCTTTCTTTCTTTCTTTCTTTCTTTCTTCAAAATAAATATATTTTGCATAGTTACAATTGTATTTTGACGAGTCATAATTCTAATTTCACTAGTCAAAATGATCATTAAATTTGTAATTGCACTGGTAAGAAATCTGATTCAAATCAATTAGAGACATCTTTAATTACTATTTCTACTAGTAGTCAAAACTCATTTGAAGATATCCAGAAATAATTTTAATGGAAGTCAATGGAAGAATATTATTAGTCAAAATAGCATTGTAGAAATCTCGAATGTAAATTTAATGACTAGTCGTAATTACATTGTAGATATCTTAATTTCAATTATGACAAGTCATAACTAAATTATGGCAATAGTACAGCCAGGGGTAATGCTAAAAATGTTCAGTTCTTTAAAAAAAAAAAAAAAAAATATTTGAACATTCAGTTTACAGTGTTAAACAACAAAATTAGAACACACCAATAATTATTAAGAATAACAAAAATATAAAGAATAGTAAAAGAAAACACGTCACCAACACCATAGCACACAGAAAAAGAGCTAGACAGTAAAATAAACAAGAATGGGAGAAAAAAGAAAGAAAGAGGGCATTACTTAAATTAAAAGAAATTTAAACATTAATTAAGGTAAAAAGTTTGTAGGTCGTGCACAATGTACATGTTCTGAGTGCTTTTGGGTCAAGAGAGGATGAAATGGTAATCAAGTAATGTTTTATCTCATGTAACAATAGCAACAGAAAAAAATACAAAAAAAATAGGTTTACAATTTGAAAACGTACATTTATGAATATAAAATCTACATAGGAAAATAATTAGAGTTATTATGAAGCAAGCATTTGAATCCGCTTCAAAAAATCCCCAAATAACAATGATATTTTTGACAGGGTGAATTTTATGAATTAATTAAAAAGATATTTATTTTACTTTGTTTGTGAGGAAAAACCTTTGTTGTAAGAACCATATATTATGCCAATTTAAATTATCAAAAAGTGGGATTGCAGATTGATGAGATTGCAGGGCAGAGACAATGTTCTCAAGGAATAGAACTCTTATGTTATAATTTCTTCCTTTTATTTCAGTGAAACATATCTCAGGTGTGTTGACGGGTTCAGGAGAAGATAATGAACCCAAAGAGAGAGTATATTTGATGGAATAGCATCCATACCTGTGGCAAACTCTTTGGGAGTTTCCGGTATATTATATTCTGAAAGACATTCTGCATACCTAAAAAGCAGACCTTCGTTATTAAAGAGCTGTCTAACATGAAATATTCCATTACTGAACCAGTGATTATAGAACAAAGACTTATTCTTAAATAAAATATTCCTTTTGTTCCATAAGTAACACCGATGAGGAGAATAGTTATGCTTGTAAATGAGAGTCCATGCTAAAAAAAAACGTATTGGTGAAAGTTAGATAGCTTGATAGGGAGTTTATCATAATTACACATTAGAGCAAACTTTGCTGAGGGAAAATATTCCAAATAGAGGTGGGATTTTTAAGGAATCGATTAAGCCAATTTATTTTAATTGTGTTATTTAGTGAACTTAAAGGTCCCATATTGTACACACCTTTCTGAAGGTGTCCTTAAGAATTTATAAGAATATATATTTGCGGTATAAGTACCAAAAACCATCTCAATATATTTTTACAGCTCCTTTGCAGGAGCTCTGCCAAGAACAGGTCGATTTTGGCCTGTCTACTTAATATTCATGAACCTCTCTTCTGATTGGCCTGTTGTTACTTCATAGCTACTTCATGCAGGCTGTGTGCATTTGTCTGAGGATTGACTGTTTTGAAACTTATATGGTAGTTTCATCGCCCCTAGACCTCCGTTATCATGAAAAAAGCCAGGAAATTTCAGATTTGACAATATGGGACCTTTAAATTAATGAAGTTTAAGGCACCCTTTTGTAGAGAATTTAGTAGCCTATCACTGACTTTTTCAAAAACTGGGATTTGTTTTTCCATAAAAATGTAGGCTAATTAAGATTCCATTGATCATTTTACAAGTGTGTTTATCAACGTAAGGAGAAAATGGCTTGCCATACTGCAGCTTTTCCATTCGAGTCCCGAGAGTTTTAATCCGACATCGTGTTAAATAGCCTTTGTATTTTGTAATTTGCATAAATACATGGACACAATAGCGGCAATCAGCAGGTAAACAAGAGCAAGTGGATACAGAGACAAGAGATATTTTTTTTCTTTTCTTCTTACATTAAATAATACAATGTTTATGCAGGTATTACACGCAAGAGAAGTTAAGACGTAAAATGATACGTTAAAAATGTAGTCAAATTCTTTAATTATACTAAAAATGGAAGATTGTGGTTTATATAGGAACAATGGTTATGTTTGTAATAGCGTAGGGTGAATGAAGGTAAAGTGGGCCACTTTTTGTTAAACGTATAATTTAGATACCTAGATGTTTTTTTAATTTTCTTTAGGACTTCTGTTAACTTTAATGTCCAGCTATAATATTTAAATTTGAATACAGTTGATATAATGTGTTAATTGAACGAGATATACCAATAAACTCTTTGAGATCATGCACTCCAGGCAAATTTCTTTTCAGGTAAAGTGGCCCATCCCTGATTCATCAAAAACAATCCTGTATCTCAAATAAAAACACATGATTTATTAACACATATTGTCAAAAGAACATATTCCACAACATTTTTTTACAAACCCAAAAGCATAAAGCCAATAGGCTATGATGAGTAAAATTCATCAGTTCACTCAATGCGTGTGAAATTCAAACTGAACATGTTGTGTTGACATTAAATTTGATGAAATCGGAATATCAGAATATTCAGAAATCAGAATATGGATGAAAATTAACACTAAAACATGTTAAAAATGGGACTACAACACATGCAACAATAAATAGGCTGACAAAAATTCAATAAGAGGATTTTTTTCTTTCGGTTTTCTCTAACACTCTAAATGAACTTAAATTGTGTCCATATTTTAAAGCGTTATATTCTGCATCTACATTTTACCCCTCTCATCCTTTCTTCACTCCACAGATTGAACGTAATGCCTCGTCTTATTTTCATATATATATATACACTCACCTAAAGGATTATTAGGAACACCTGTTCAATTTCTCATTAATGCAATTATCTAATCAACCAATCACATGGTAGTTGCTTCAATGCATTTAGGGGTGTGGTCCTGGTCAAGACAATCTCCTGAACTCCAAACTGAATGTCAGAATGGGAAAGAAAGGTGATTTAAGCAATTTTGAGCGTGGCATGGTTGTTGTTGCCAGACGGGCCGGTTTGAGTATTTCACAATCTGCTCAGTTACTGGGATTTTCACGCACAACCATTTCTAGGGTTTACAAAGAATGGTGTGAAAAGGGAAAAACATCCAGTATGCGGCAGTCCTGTGTTGGCGAAAATGCCTTGTTGATGCTAGAGGTCAGAGGAGAATGGGCCGACTGATTCAAGCTGATAGAAGAGCAACTTTGACTGAAATAACGACTCGTTACAACCGAGGTATGCAGCAAAGCATTTGTGAAGCCACAACACGCACAACCTTGAGGCAGATGGGCTACAACAGCAAAAGACCCCACCGGGTACCACTCATCTCCACTACAAATAGGAAAAAGAGGCTACAATTTGCACGAGCTCACCAAAATTAGACAGTTGAAGACTGGAAAAATGTTGCCTGGTCTGATGAGTCTCGATTTCTGTTGAGACATTCAGATGGTAGAGTCAGAATTTGGCGTAAACAGAATGAGAACATCCATCATGCCTTGTTACCACTGTGCAGGCTGGTGGTGGTGGTGTAATGGTGTGGGGGATGTTTTCTTGGCACACTTTAGGCCCCTTAGTGCCAATTGGGCATCGTTTAAATGCCACGGCCTACCAGAGCATTGTTTCTGACCATGTCCATCCCTTTATGACCACCATGTACCCATCCTCTGATGGCTACTTCCAGCAGGATAATGCACCATGTCACAAAGCTCGAATCATTTCAAATTGGTTTCTTGAACATGACAATGAGTTCGCTGTACTAAAATGGCCCCCACAGTCACCAGATCTCAACCCAATAGAGCATCTTTGGGATGTGGTGGAACGGGAGCTTCGTGCCCTGGATGTGCATCCCACAAATCTCCATCAACTGCAAGATGCTATCCTATCAATATGGGCCAACATTTCTAAAGAATGCTTTCAGCACCTTGTTGAATCAATGCCACGTAGAATTAAGGCAGTTCTGAAGGCAAAAGGGGGTCAAACACAGTATTAGTATGGTGTTCCTAATAAGCCTTTAGGTGAGTGTAATTTTATATAGGCTACTTTACTCGTGTGCTCTTAAAGAGAGAGTTCACCCTAAAATGAAAATTGTGTCATAATTTACTCACACTCATGTTGTTTAAAACCTGTATGAGTTTCTTTGTTCTTTTGAACACAAAATCAGATATTTAGAAGAACGTTTTTGTTGCTAGTCCCTACTGACTTAGTACTCCATAGTGTCATATACTCCATAGTATATGAATAAAAATACTATAGAAGGCAATGGGGACAAGAAACTGTTTGATTACCAACATTCTTCAAAATATATTTTTCTTTGAACAAAGAAACTCACAGGTTTAGAAAAACTTGACAATGACATAATTTAAAATTTTTAGGGGGAAACCATCCCTTTAAGACCGGATATTGTGCGCCTGTAATGACAGGATACTGACATTGCGCGTGATTTGTTTACTCATTCACGGGTGCGCGCCTTAGTGTAAGATGGCTACCGGAGACAATAGCGGTCGGGTTCCGTGTTTAAATTTCTCCGGACACGGACCTTTGGGTAACAGCCAACCGAGCAACAGTCCTTACGCCTTGGCTGCGAGTCACGGAGGATCCGTCGGAGGCGGTGGAGGCTCTCATGGCGTAACGAGACGCTCAAACCCTCAAACGGGGCCCGCGGGATTGGAAAGCCCCGGTGTAGCGTCTGGACCTCCGCCGAATCTGATGAACTCTGTCCCGGCTGCCGCTGCGGTGATGGGCCCGCTGGCTCTGCCCGCCTCGAACATGACCGGAAGCCCGTCTAACGCAGCGATGACACCGGCCACACACTCGTCTCTGTCCGCAGCTGCTGTGCTCGTGTACCGGGAGCCCGTTTATAACTGGCAGGCGACGAAAAGCACCGTTAAAGAGAGATTTGCGTTCTTGTTCAATAATGAAGTTCTGAGTGATGTTCACTTTCTAGTGGGTAAAGGAATGGGAGTCCAGCGGATACCAGCACACAGGTGATTAACTAAACGCACTGATCATGACATTATTATTACATCAAACTATTGAAAATGAAAGTTCTGTCATCATTTACACACACACACACACACACACACACACACACACACACACACACACACACACACACACACACACACACACACACACTCACTAACCCGACCCCTAAACCTACCTTACATTTTCAAAAAACTAATTCTGTATGATTTATAAGCTTGTGTACATCAATTTATGTCCACAGTGACAGGACTCCCCATGAGTGTGTGTGCATTTAGGTTTAAGTCCCCACCGGGATAGAAAAACATTTACACACACACACACACACACACACACACACACACATACATGCATACACACACTCACACATGTCTCCCAAAATTGCTTTTTAATTGAAATCAGAATAAATTAAAGGCAAAGCTAGTGTCAAATACTACCTGTAAAAAACATTTTGATTTGGCTGGTTATGTGCATATTTGCCATACAATAATTTGGTTTAATAAATAAATATACAGCATTATAAATGTATTAATTGTAATATGACCATTCCAGGTTTGTTCTGGCCGCTGGCAGTGCAGTATTTGATGCCATGTTTAATGGAGGCATGGCCACCACATCCACAGAGATCGAGCTTCCGGATGTAGAAGCTGCTGCGTTCCTCTCGTTGCTCAAGTATGATCAGGTTTCTTCATATGCATGTATATGTGCTGTCGTTCAAAGGTTCGGGATCAGTTCGATTTTTAATATCTTTAAAAGAAGTCTCTTCTGCTCACCAAGGCAGCATTTATTTTATTAAAATAAAAATACAACAACAAAAAAACAGTAATATTGTGAAATATTACAATTTAAAATGACTGTTTTCTATTTTAACATATTTTAAAGTGTAATTTATTCCTGTGATCAAAGCTGAATTTTCAGCATCATTACTCCAGTCTTCAGTGTCACATGATCCTTCACAAATCATTCTAATATGATGATAAAGAAACATTTATGATTATTATCAATGTTGAAAACAGCATGTAAAAAAACTCAGGATTCTTTGATGAATAGAAAGTTCAAAAGAACAGCATTTATCTGAAATATAAAGAACAATAAAAATGTTCAAAAGTTTGGGGTCGGGGTGGGGGGGGGGTGTAAAATAAATCAATAGTTTTATTCAGCAAGGATGCATTAAAATTGATCAAAAGTGACAGTAAAGACATTTATAATGTTACAAAAGATGATTTTTTCTGAATGATCATGTGACACTGAAGACTGGAGTAATGATGCTGAAAATTCAGCTTTGATCACAGGAATAAATTACACTTTACTGTATATTCACATAGAAAACACTTATTTTAAATTGTAATAATATTTCACAATATTGCTGTACTTTTTGTATTTTGAATTAAATAAATGCAGCCTTGATGAGCAGAAGAGACCTCTTTTAGAAACATAAAAAATCGCACCGATCCCAAACTTTTAAACGGCAGTGTATTTCCCAGAAAGATGTAGACGTTGAGCTTCTCTCCAGGTTCCTGTACTCGGATGAAGTTCAGATCGGCCCGGAGACTGTGATGACGACTCTCTACACCGCCAAGAAATACGCCGTTCCTGCCCTGGAGGCTCACTGTGTGGAGTTCCTCAAGAAGAACCTGCGGGCGGACAACGCCTTCATGCTGCTTACACAGGTGTGTGTGTGTGTGTGTGTGTGTGTGTGTGTGTGTGTGTGCAGGGTTTGAAATGATCTTTTTCACTCACCGACCAATTTGGCTACTAACTTACCGGCCATTCAGAACATCTACCAGCCAAAAGAAAGAAGAAAAAAAGAAATAATAAATCAGATTAACTACGTCACAGCTTATATATTTATTTATTAAAAAATTTGGATTTCACACATTAATTTCTTATTCAAACAAAATCCTGTCATCAGCGTCTCCTCCCTTTCTCTTTCATCCTCCTCCTTTTCACCAAAAAAATGTGTTTTAGGAGGACAGATCAACACAGAACATCAAACACCACGCAGAACAAAGCAAACCTGTGGTCTCGGGATCAGCCAGGGTCTGCTAAAAATGCAGGATGATGAAAAATAACTCTCTTTTTTCTTTTCTGTTAACAAAATGCTTTTTAATCTTCGCTATTGCTTCAATGCAAATGAACAAGCGTGCCGGTATTTGTTGTGTAGTGACGAGTGTGTTCAAGGAAGCCAGATATGAGCAGATTCTGCACAATACACTGTATTTAATATATCATGACGACTCATGGGTATTTGTGCTAAATCTGCGCAGATTTGTCTTATGCCTGCAGGGCCTGAATTTCATTTTGGAAAATGGCGGGGGGAAATCCCCCCTTAGATGATTCTTATGGGGGGGAATTTTTTATTTGAGGGGGGGAGTTTTGACTTTTTTTTATTTTATTACATGTATCTGGCCTAAATGTATGCTCACTCATTGCATTTTTACAATGGGGTAATTTTGTTCTTAAGAATTTACACAACTCAAGGAAGCTTGATTTCAATCTTTGAATTAAATAGAAAAAAGTAGCACAAATAAATACAATAGAATAAAGATACCAGTAAAGAGAAATAAAGAGAAAAGGTTTTGCTTAGGTCTAACACTAGTATTCAGAAATACAGAGACTGAATAATGTAATCAAATGTAAAATAACACTGGGTAGTACTTTAGTCCTGACTAAATTAAATATATAGCTTTCATTTTAAGGAATCAGGATTAATAGCCTATGTTTTGACAACCAAATGAATGACAGACACATATGGCGGCTGTCCCTGTAAGAGCTAGTGCACGGATCCTGTTATTATACGGTCACGTGCGATTTATGCTTATAAGACATAACCGACTGTGTTTAGAGGATACTCACCAAGACCGAAATTGACATAATTTGTTGCATGTTTTTGACTGTTAAAGCGATATAATCCACAAAAAAAATAACTTTTGTTACCCACGAGCTGTTTGTGAGGCGGCTTTACTCTATGTATGTGTGCAGAGAAAAAAAAACATCTGTCAGACAGCGCGCAAGTACCGAATAGTTTAAAATCGCGTGAATGCTTAAACTGGTAAGACTTAAAAAGACGTGCAAATGGTAAACTTTAGTTACTCATGATGCAATGCTGGCCCGATTATGCAAGTGACAATTCCATCTATCCCGACTCCCGAAACACGAGTGTTATCGCCGCCTGCAGCGCTTAACGATTACCTTGTGCAACCCATGTTGAGAGACGAGAGATAGAAGACGCAGCACCGCTGAATCACTCACGCTGTTTGAGAAATTGCGTCTCGCAGACAGTTTTAAAATTTGATTTTATAATCTGTGTGGATTAATTTACTAATACAACCTACATGCTAAAGTGAATCAATGTTTGCGGGAATTTCCCGCATTATAAATGGGAGACCTGCGGGAATGATTACAATTATGTGCAATACCCGCAATCCCGCGCCGAAATTCGAGCCCTGTGCCTGGTTCAGATTACATGATTTTTTTGTCTGTTACGACAGTCACTGTGTTTTGTATTTTGACTCCTAAAATCTTGTGTCGTGGACAAGAAACATGTCGGACTACACGTTACTTTCCGACCAGTCATCGCGTGCCGTCACACACACACACACTCACTCACGCACTCACTCATGCACACACACACTCACTCTCACTTAAGCCTTGTTTATACTTTCGCCTGGCTCCGCAGCGCGAGTCTCCGCTGACTGCGCGCGCACCTCCCTAAATGGACGAGGCGTTTATACTTGACGCGCTCGCCGTTGTACTATTCTTTGAAACGATAGGGGGCGACTCTAGTAATTGTCCTCTAAACCATCAGGAATCAGCGGTGAGAAGAAGCTATACACACCTGACAATGTTTATTTTAGTACACCACCACCAATACCACACTACAAAAAGAATCGTGTAAAACCCATTAAACCCTGAGATTATTACTAGTGACAATAAAACAAAATATATATGGATATGAGAATGTGTATACAATATAAATAAATTAACAATCTCTTATATTTTCTAATTTCACTAAACATTTCATTAAGTTTCGTGAACATTTTTATTAAACATGGACCTTATGTTCATTAAAAATACTTTTTATGCTATTGTATGCTCATTTTTTAAATGTAAGCAACTAATTTAGACGTGCAAACTGGGTGCCGGTGTGGTGAGAAGTTCGAGCTCGGCCAGATTCGGCTCGAAGTCGTTCATCTTCGGATGCGGCGCAGCGCGCGTTGTTACAAAAAATGTCGCGCACACCGCCAGGCGAAATTGGGTCTTGCGAACCCAACGCGCACGACCGCCCACACCGCGATGACGTCATTTTTGGCGCTCGTGCGGACGCGTCGAGTATAAACAAGGCTTTACTCACTCACTCACTCACTCACTCACTCACTCACTCACTCACTCACTCACTCACTCACACACACACACACACACACACACACACACACACATGTCTGGTGCACTATCTTTGTGAGGACTCTCCATAGACATAATGGTTTTTATACTGTACAAACTGTATATTCTATCCCCTTACACTGCCCCTATCCCTAAACCTACCCATCACAGGAGACATTCTGCATTTTTACATTTTCAAAAAAACTAATTCTGTAAGATTGATAAGCTTTTGTACCCATGGGGACCTCAATTTAGGTCCCCACGGTGACACGAGTCCCCATGAGTCTGTGTGCATTCAGGTTTAAGTCCCCACCGGGGTAGAAAAACATGTCCACACACACACACTCTCACTCACACACTTACTCACTCTCGCACATACACACTCACTCACTTACTCATTCACGCACATACACACTCACTCACTCACTCGTGCACATACACACTCACTCTCACACACACACACACACACACACTCACTTGCACACACACACACACACTCACTCACTTACTCACTCGCACACACACACACTTACTCACTAACGCACACACACACTCACTCGCGCACACACACACTTACTAACGCACACACACACTCACTCGCGCACACACTCACTCACTTACTCGCGCACATACACACTCACACACTTACTCACTCGCGCACATACACACTCACTCACTTACTTACTCGCGCACATACACACTCACACACTTACTCACTCGCGCACATACACACCCGCGCACGCACACACTCACTCTCACACACACTCACTCGCGCTCTCACACACACACACTCACTCACTCTTGACGGAACCGTTGTGGAGGACCGAATTTTTTTTAACATGCTAGTCTTTTTATGGTGATGTTGTGAAGCATCGCAGACGTGACGTCGGTTGTTGTCCACTATGATACACTATACGAGATAAAACGATCGGATCTTGCGTCCCGACGCCCGTTGTCGTTTACGAATCCCCACGACACCCTACGTCAAACGGATCGTGCCAAAATCGGGCTAAAATCGTGTAATCAGAACCTGGCATTACACAAACTTCCCCAGCAAAGGGAGTAAACATAATAAGACAATTAACAAGCCAAATTGGCTCGTGATTTAGCAGCGTTACCCGCCACTGTTGATTTTTACACTCATTTGGCAGGTGTTAATTTCAAACCCTGTGTGTGTGTGTGTGTGTGTGTGTGTGTGTGAGATGTTTCCACTCCCAGCTCCTGTGGTTCTGATTCTGATTGTGTTGTTTGTGTCAAGGCGAGACTCTTCGATGAGCCTCAGCTGGCCAGTCTGTGCCTGGAGAACATCGACAAGAACACAGGAGACGCTCTGGCTGCGGAAGGATTCACAGATATTGATCTGGGTACTGTATCATGGATTCAAGCCCACAATGCACCACAGTACAGGCCTGCTGCTCAGTCAAACCATAACAGGACTGAATCAATATCAATATTAGCGGTGGGAGGAAAACAATGATTCTCTAACGCATTCTCAAAGTTTCAGAATCGATTGTGAGTTTAGTTTTCATGGCATTATTATATACTCTGCTTACTTTTAATTCCACACACAAACACAAAAACCCCCCGAACCATCCATTAAATAGTCTTCCTTGAAGATAAAAAATGTTGACGCGAATTACAAAGGTGTTTCTCAACCACTGTGTGGAAAATTATCACACAAATAAAATAACTTAATTTAATTAAATGCTACAAAACAGAATATATTGTCGCTTTCAGGCAAAAACCGTGTATCTCTATATTTTGTCTTTTTTTTATTTGTTTTATTTTAAAAATCAATGCTATTGGTCATCCTTTACCTCTGTCTGTGGGTTTTACAAATATTCAACCAATGAAAAGCAGCTAAAAGAGCTTGTGACTAAACCTAGTGACTCCATTGGATCCTTAAACTGTCAGTCAAACCTCATAACTCCACCAATATGAAGTATTGTAATAATTAATAAGATAGGATTGGATCGGATTGTGACTCCCAGAATTGGATCGGATCGCGAAGTGCCTAAAGATTCCCACCGCTAATCAATATATCTCATAAAAAATTTAAGTCGTTTTATTTTTTTGTTCTTAAACTTGTTAGTGTTGACTTGAAAAACTTCAAGCAATGTTTTCTTTTACTTCACTGATAAATAAAGGCCACGCGCCATTATTTTAAAATGATATACTCTACCGTTTAAAAGTTTGAAAAACAGCCATTTTGAATTATAATATTTCACTTTTTTATGGTATTATTGTACATTTTAAATGGAGTTCGTTCAGTGGCACATTAGTTTTACTGTAGTATTGGAATTGGTGTCAACAACTGAAATACAACTTTTGTCAGCATCCTCACATCCTCCTCTCTCTCTCTCTCTCGCTCTCTCTCTCTCTCTCTCTCTCTCTCTCTCATTCTCTCTCTCGCTCTCTCTCTCTCTCTCTCTCTCTCTCTCTCTCTCTCTCTCTCTCTCTCAGACACACTGTATGCGGTGCTGGAGAGAGATACTCTGGGCGTGCGAGAGGTGCGTTTGTTCGTAGCGGCGGTTCGCTGGGCGGAGGCCGAAACGCATCGACAGCAGCTTCAGCCCACGCCGGAGAACAAGAGACGTGTGTTGGGAAAAGCCCTCAGTCTCATCCGCTTCCCTCTCATGACGATCGAGGAGTTCGCCGCAGGTCTCCATCCGTTCTCACTTTCTTTTGTATCAGGTTTTTATGGCTTTAGGGTTTATAGGGGGAAATAAAGGGTTCGTACAAGGTGCTTGAATTTGACTTTTTGTAATTTAAAGTTCTGGGAAACCCTTGAAAACAGCCCTATTTATGAAAAGGTACGTGAAATTAGTGTTTAATTTGATCAATAAAACAATCTTTTCACGTAAAATGAACATTGCAGCCCGTCTGATACAGATATAGAGCCATTTCGCATGGCCATGAATGTGATATTGCTCATAAATATCCAAGTATATGATACAGATTTCATTTTTCAGGTCAATTCATGAGGGGGGAAATCAGTTTGAATAAGAAAAACAATATATGTGTCATAGTATCCTTTCAATAGTTAAAGTTTCCACAGTCATTACATCCGCTGCACTTTATTTGTGCCATTCTGTTTTATTTTTGTGTATCTATTTACTTTTTTTAAAATTTGAAAGATAATAAAGATAGTGTTTGATATGTGAGATCTCTGATTGAAGTCCTTGAAAACCAAAAAAGTAGTGCTTGAAAAGTCCTTGAATTTCATTTGACAGTATCGGTATGAACCCTGTAAATGTGAGCGTGTGTGTGTGTGGTGTGTGTTTCACTCAGGTCCTGCTCAATCAGCCATCCTGACGGACCGAGAGGTGGTGAGTCTCTTCCTGCACTTCACGGTGAACCCTAAACCCCGCGTGGAGTTCATCGACCGGCCGCGCTGCTGTCTGCGGGGGAAGGAGTGCAGCATCACTCGCTTCGGGCAGGTGGAGAGCCGCTGGGGCTACAGCGGGACCAGCGACCGCATCCGGTGAGCCGAAGAGACATTCTCACGAGCCGCGTTTCCATTACACTTCAAATTGCGCAAATTGAAAATACGCCCAATGGAAACGCGTCAATTGACCATTCGCAAAGACCCGCCCCCTTTAGTTACTGTTGCTATGTCCGACAAGCCACGCCGCTCTCACACGCCACATGTTCTCACACAGTGAAACACACATCGCGGAGCAGAGAGGACACTGACAACACACTGAGACGGGACAGACCAGGGTACTCTTGATATGAAACAGTCTCACCTTTCAAATTAGGTCATTTTTTAAAAAGAAATTTAAACATTAAATACGGTTTTGTCTCTTTAATGTGTCTGACAGATCGTTCAGTTAAAGCGGCTCGTGAACCGATCATCTCTTCCTTCTAGTTCATTTATAGCATGAAATAAACATGAATGAACATCATAAGGAATGTTGTTTTAACCGCAGAAAGACGTCAGTACACTCCGTTTTTCAAGTTCAAATCCTCCAACGTTAATCTACTAAAAAATGGCGGATTCGGCGGATGGTGGATATTGATTGGTCAGATCGCCTGTCAATCAAACTCCCTTCGAAGGGTCAATTTCGCAAAAACTCCTATATATCACAAAAAACTTTTTCCGCTCGCATGAGGAGGTTTTTCAGGCAATTCGAAAAAGGAATATTTCGCAAAACTGCAATGGAAACAGTTTTTGCGCATTTACAGTCACATGACGTCGATGACACGGTGTGTTTGGACAGAAGAAGAGACAGAGTTCTTTATTAAACTCATAAAAGACAAAAGTATCACAGGAATACTGGATTCTAAACCACAAAGAAAAGCCACAATTTATCAAGAGCTTGAAGCAGAAATGAGTGAGAAACACCCAGAAACACCTCATATGTGCCGCTCACAGTATAAGGGTCTTTCCTTGCTATTAATGCTTGGATAACACACACGTTTCCTTCCATTAATAATAATGGCCAGTGCGGTGGATGCGATATACATAAACCTACCGCCATCCGTTGCCATGATTTCTGGAATGATTTATCGCGAGAGGAAAGAACTGTGTTTTAGCCGTATAACATCGGTTAATGGAATCGCCGTCATATCGCAATAGTGTTATATTGACATTTAGAAAATATTACAAAAGTTTTGTGCAGATCTGTAATGGAAACGCCGTGGCTACAGTCACTGCCCATGTGAAGTGCACTAACTCAATGACCGTGTTTGCAGGTTCTCTGTAAATCGCAGGATATTTATTGTGGGTTTCGGGCTTTATGGATCCATACACGGACCGACAGACTATCAGGTCAACATACAGGTACGTCCGTCCAACAGAACGAGTTTTCTCATCAATGCAAGTTCATTTAAAGGTGAAGTGTGTCATTCATATATTTGTTGTAATTTTGTGTTTTTTTTACACTATTATTTAAAATATTTTATATATATATATTAACAATATAAAATTTATTTTATTTTAATATTAATTGGTATTTCAGTTTTATTATTTCATTAGAAGTTAAACTAAATGAAAATGAGATGTTTCATTTCTTTAATATTTTATTCCAGTTAATAGTGTCATTTCACTGTTATTTTAGGATCATTGAGATGTAATTATAGTTTTTATTAATTAATATAAATATGTATAAAATCAAATGTGTTGTAATTTTGTGTTTTTGTCAGTATATTATATTTTTAAATATATTTTATTTTTAGAAAAATGTATTATTATTTTAGTTTTATTTTATTTTAGTAGAAGATAAACTAAATGAAAATGAGAAATGTTGTAAAAAGTTTTTTAAATATTTTATTTCAGTTTGTAAAGTGTTTCCGAACTTGCAATTTGTTATTTTAGATTATTATTATTTTAGATTTTATTAATAATTTGAATTTGTGTGTGTGTGTATATATATATATATGTGTGTGTGTGTGTGTGTGTGTGTATATATATATATATGTGTGTGTGTGTGTGTTTTCTTTTTATATATATTTTTAAATACATTTTATTTTGTTTAAAAAAGGGAAATATGAATTATTTCAGTTTCAATTATTTATTTTATTACAAGTTAAACTAAAATGAGAAATGTTAAAAAAAATATATATTTTATTTCAGTTAATAAAGTAATAAAAAAAGTTTGATCGTGTATTTAGTTTTAGTTAACTAATAATAAAAGTGCTGTTCAGTTGATCGTAACAGATAGTTTTGCACGTCATTGGTTGCACCAGATGTTGACATGTCAGGCCGCACTAACTAACAGTGTTTGAAAGCATTACATTGTTCAGAAAGTCAAACTTTTATAGATCTACATTAATGCCTTTGGCTCACTCTTAAATGAGACTCCAGGGTCATTCAGGGTTTACGTTTGATCAGTGCATGTATTCCCTGTGAACCGAACCCATGATCTTAGAGTTTCCAGTGGCCTGATCTACTGTTCGAGTTACCAGAATAACTAGTTTATGGTATTAAACTCTCCAAAAATACCCACTTGATCATTTACAGAATTATTCTAATAGTAAATACTGCTTGTAAGTGAATGTGCTTCACAGACCCTGATTGAGTGAGTTTCTTTCAGATCATCCACACAGACAGCAACACAGTCCTGGGTCAGAACGACACCGGCTTCAGCTGTGACGGCTCGGCCAACACGTTCAGGGTCATGTTCAAGGAACCGGTGGAGGTTCTGCCCAATGTCAATTACACAGCCTGTGCTACATTAAAGGTGAGGTCGTGTGTTTATCAGTTAATCTGCTTAAACTAACAGTTTGATGCAGTGATTTCATCCACACCAAGACATTTGTTATTCCGGTCCCCTTTTTTTTCTCCATTTCCTTCTTGCCTGAAACAAGTCGTCAGTAATTCAGTCTCACCTCCTGATGAACCTGTGTAGGTTTGTAACTAATTAGCATAATGCCAGCCTCTGGTCTTGATTGGCTGAACAGCATCTCTTTGCTCCGCCCTCAAACACTGTAGTGTATCTGAGACTGGAAGAGTTGGTGTTGTTCATGTGGAGAAGACGCTGTTTTCTGCTGACAAAGCAAATCCACTTTGATGAGATCGATACGGTAAAAAACTCACGCCATCGTTACTGTTCGTATCACTGAGATTCAGATATGATAATGAGTGTTTGATTTCGACCAATCACAGCAGAGTGGGCCGTCTGACCAATCAGAGCAGAGCAGCTCTCAGAAAGGCGGGGTTTAGAGAGACTGAATCTTCGAACGAACCGTTTCAGACGCTGAGAGGAAAGAGCTGATGCTGCAGTGGAGATTATGAGAAAATTAAAGTGTTTTTTGATCTTGAATGCATGTAAACCTGTTGGAGACTCCAAAACAACATTAGGCACTTTTAAAATGGCACTGCTAATGTACATTTATTAAATATGGACTTTTTCATGACTTATAAAACGAGTTCTAAAGATCAGCTTGATGTGCGGTGAATCTGTCTGTGTCTGTAACGTTCCTCTCTCTCCTCTCGAAGGGTCCGGATTCGCACTACGGCACTAAAGGCATGAGGAAGGTCACGCACGAGTCCTCCGGCACCGGCACCAAAACCTGCTTCACGTTCTGCTACGCCGCGGGCAACAACAACGGCACGTCTGTAGAGGACGGCCAGATCCCAGAAGTCATCTTCTACACGTAGTTAGAAGATTCGATTGGCACATTAATATTGCACTTGACCGTAACACTGACAGTACGTAACTGTTACAGGAAGAACGTTTGTCTTCAGGAGCTTCTGTGTTTAATAGCTGACTTTGGAGGGCTTATATTTACACTGACTGTTAACAGCAAGTGAATTACTCACCCGTGACTGACTGAGATGTAACAAATGTATCTTTATTTTTGTGTATCGGATTTTGCATCAGTCGATCTGGGTTTGCGATTAAAAAATCTTGCCAAAAAAAGCACCTCATAATGTTTTAGAGCTTTACATTTAACTCCATTATACAGGGAAAAATGACTTGATGTGTATGCAACTGATTCGTGGTTATTCAGCCCTACAGAAGTAATTACTGTACATATTTTTGTCATTGAGTTTGGACTGGAATGGTCTTTTAGATTATTATTTGGAAAAAGCTAATTATATCAAACCAATCAGTTTCCATGTTGGAGTAGTTCCTGCGTTCAGCTTTTGGTCTAGCAGTGTGATTGTAGACCAGAAGTCTTTGGGAACTTCTTTTCTTTTGTGCCAAGGTTTCCTTAGATACATTCAGCACTTAATTGAACTAGAGGGTGAAAGTCCATTCAGGAACACAGTATTTATTTACAGGATGAGCCTCAGTCTGATGTTTCTTGATTGTAGATGGGTCGGTTATATTGGGTCTTTGTATGACTGCTCATGTCCAATAAAGTTTAATCATTCTTTACTTTTGAATGTTTTTGTCCACTTGTTTTTAAGGACTTCAGACTGTATTTAATGTTGACACACGTGACCCATTAGTTGAGGAGTTTCAGCGACTGAATATACAAAATAAAGGAAAATTCTAGTTTTATATTCTTAGAATTTGTCTATAATAAGAAATACATAGAATAATTCTTTAAATATTTAAATAAATAATAAAAAAGAAAACATTAAAATAGGCTCATTCTCTGTTTTTGTTTATTTATATATTGCTTTATGCAATGAAATTGCTTCAAAGCAGCTTTACAGAAAAATCAATTTTTTTGTCTTTTTTTTTTAAGTCTATAGTTTTATTATTTGTTTTATTTATTTTAGTACATCAAGTTAAACTACATTAAAATGAGAAACACTGATATTGCTATACAAGCAATTTCCATTGATTCATGTCTTCAAGACATTCCTTTTATTCCTGACCATAAACATTCACATCTTTTTGCCCTCCAAGTCGTTGAGTCATTATCACCTCAAGTTTAGGGAACTAATCCTGCATTCAGATACTGTAATGCTTTTATACTCCAGGGATTTATGGAAATATTGGTCTTTTATTACTGTCTTTTAGTTTTTTTTTTAGTTTCAGCCACCAGATATACAGTATTTTCCAAAACTACCACATATAACACACATTCACCCAAAAATGCTTTATCACATTTTATCACAGGTTTAACCTGCCGGTTTTTCTTGCTTTTTCATGTTCAACATGTGTTGCTGTATAGTTAGCTTCACATTTTGTCATTATATTAGTAACAATTCTAATAACGCCTCTTTGACTATTTATCTGTACTAGCTTGAGCAGCTCTTTTTTAACTTGTAGATGATTTTCTTGCTTAAAATCTTTCTTTGTCTCCTTATTTTTGTAAAAAGGACCAAATTCATTTTATTCCAGAGGCCATTTTCAGCTAATTCTACAGTATGTTTATCAACTATCTTAATTATTTTATCTTTTTTAGTAATTCAATCTTTAAATGGTTTATTTGTCGTTTTATTGTCCAACCTGATCCAGACGTCGTCTTCTACTTGGCAACAGTCCTCTGGCTGCTTCTCCAGTGCTGCAAGTCTTTCCTTTAATCTCTGTAAAATCAACATAAAACATCAGTTCTTCAATGTGATGATCCCATTTCCCAACTCATTTCCCATCCGTGTCAGTGAGAAACATGGTGGAATACCACAATACGGTATTTAGCAGTGATTGTCATGCTTTTCTATTTACAGCTTAGTAAGCACAAAATACAGTATGATAGCATTATATTATAACAATATAATACAGTATACGATAAAGTTTTTGGCTTCATAAATGAATTAAAAACATAAAAAAGAAAAACACACCTGATGCACATTCCTTGTTCTTCATTTTCTAGAAGTAGTAGAGTAGAGTAAGAGCCGTGCTGTATTTTTGTGTAATTAATTAACGGAGAGAAAGTGCACCGCCATCTAGTGATTTGAACACACCTGCCGTCATAAACACGACTGACCACTTCTTTAAACACAAACTTCACCGGAGACTTGAAACGCTACACCTGTAGACCCGCCCAAATCCGCCACTGAAGCACTTTATATAAGTCCAGTCACACAGACATCGACAGATAAACACTAGGCTAGAGTGCTGGTAAAACTCCGACTGAGACACTGTGAATGAAAATGGACTCAAGTAAGCATTTATTATTTTAAAAACTAATCGTCTTTTCCTTGTTAATTCATAGTAAAATGACTTTTAATCAAACTCGACGTGTTTAACCTGTTTCTGTGAGACATCGCAAATGCTTTCACTTTCATATTGGTCTATACAGCTGGATCATCCACGAAATCAGTGCCTTTTCAACTTTGAAAAATTAAAATATAAAACAAGTGTAATCGATTTTTTTTTAAAATATATGTATATATATTTATATTTATATATATATATATCTATGAAATGAAGACAACTTAAATGACCAGAACTTGTACTGTGCCATCTCAGGTTGTCATTTTTTTTTATGACTATTTATCTACCTCAGGTTTTGATATTAGATATGCTTTGACAATCTTATATTAGTCATTCAGATGATCAAGAACATACACATTTTTGAGGGTGATCACGTGTCAATTAAGATAAAATATATTTTTAAAAGAGAAGTATTAAAAGAAGGGCTTTGTCAAAGATACAATATATATAAGATTACAATGGAAAAACTTGGAAGGCCATTTCAAATATAATTTTATAAATAAAAATAAAAATAATTATTTCATCAGTATAATCAGCCTGATCCTCGCTCTACTCAGACCTCCGCGGACTGAAGCGAGTTCACAATATGCAGACAATCTCATTTTACAATAATAAAGTAATATAAAAGAGAAAATTATATTAATATTAGTAATATCACATCAGATACAATATTGCTATATATAGAAAATGTCTTGTCTAGAAGACCTCGCTTGATGCAATCAACAGTAAATTAATTTCAAAGAAATGTATCAAAAATATCCATTGATAATGAGTTTGTATTGCATCACACTCTTATTATTCAAATTTAACTAATATAATGTACCTCTTCAATCACACACATTTCCAGCATTTGAAATAAACACATAACCAATTAAATTTTGACCACATGAAAAAGAAATGGTAGTGAAGTATAAGGTAATGTGGGAGTGTGACACTAGAGGGCATGCTTGTGCAACAGGTGCTAGTCTCTCAGAGTTAGCAGTGTTGTGGGAGCCCGTGTTTGGTGGCAGATCTATCTCCTGTGTTCCCGTGTAGACATCTGTTAATTGTTGTGGAAATATTTAATACGAATACAACCTACTAAATTTGACTTCTTTACCACGGACAATTTAAACAACTTCCAGTTGTTAAAAATAATATTTACAGTATCTCGAGGCAATTCCCCGAATTCTTACAATACAATACAATACTTCCCTGAAGTAAGGTGACGGCGTCCGTCAAGAAGCTCCTATCACTGCCTCAATCACATGAGCACACAGGTCTTTAGCATCTATACACTCTCACCGTCCTTCTCAGGTGTACGCTGGTCCGACACAGGATCATTAATACTAACTCAGAGTATCACAGCCTCACCCCGAGGGCGGCTCTATAGTCTTCAACACTATCACTGTCTCTGAGCGTAGAACCTTTAGTACTGCTAATACTACCTTAATCACACACAGATGTTTCTGTTGTTGTCTTTTGAGCATATTCTATTTCTCAGTTGTGGAGCAATAAAATAATTTTTTATTTTTTTATTTAATTTTTTAATAAAATTAATTTTTTATTATAGTAATTCTATGTCTGATTGTTTCTCAGCGACACAAAACTATTTCGTGGAATGACCCAGCTAAGATTTTTTTGTAAGACACTTAGGGCTTGCTTTGTTCTCCATATAGTCGTTTCCTATACTTATGGCTTGTCACGGATTGCGTTTTAAGTTCATTTGTAGAATACAGTCATGTATTTTAAAGTGCGTGGCTGTGCAATTATGCTTGTGCCAGGAGTGTGTGCGCGCGCAAGAGAGAGATTTATTGATTCATTTAGTTCGCCTTTTTACATGTTGCATATTTTTAAAGGATATATAATTACTGAAAACATTTTTTTTTTTTTTTTTTTTGCAATAAATGGCAATTTAGCCCTGAGTTTTATGTAATCTGTGTTTTTGTTTTCTCTTGATTGAGAAAATTAAACAATTCTCATTTCTTCATAATTTAGTTAACCATGGTCCATGGATGATGATTAACGTAACTCTTAATTGTTAACACATTTACAGTTAGCCATTTAGTCCAAAGCAACTTACAAATGACTTACAAATTAACTGTTCAGAAAGCACACACTACAGGATACCCTGAGTCTGTTTCCACCTTAAGAAGTGTGTTTGTTCTGTATTTGTTGCAGGTGACGCCCAACATCTGTCAGAGCTCAGGATTGTGTTGATGGGATATAGAAGAGCTGGTAAGAGTTCAGCTGGAAACACCATCCTGGGCAGAGAGGAGTTTGACTTGAAGAAATCTGCTCAGTGTGTGAAGAGACATGGAGAAGTAGCAGACAGACACATCACTGTCATTGAAGCTCCAGGATGGTGGTGTAATAAATCTGTAGAGTTCAGTCCTGAGTTACTGAAACAGGAGATTTTGCTCAGTGTGTCTCTGTGTCCTCCAGGACCACACGCTGTACTACTGATCATACGTGTGGACACTAGATTTAAAGAGAATATAAGAAAAGCATTGCAGGAGCATCTGGATCTTCTCAGTGAGAGAGTCTGGAGTCACACTATAGTGCTGTTCACTCATGGAGACTCTCTGTTAGACACATCTATAGAGCAGTACATTGAGAGTGAAGGGCCGGATCTCCAGCGGCTGCTGGACAAATGTGGGAACAGGTTTCATGTTCTCAACAATCACAACAGGAGTGACGACACTCAGATCAAGGAGCTGCTGGAGAAGATTGAGGAGACAGTGGCACAAAACAACGGCTGCCATTTTGAAGAAGACAGAAAGATTTTACAGGAGATGAAAGAGAGAAGAAGAGCAGAGGAAGAGAGAGCAGAAGAACGAATGAAGAGGACGCAAAAAAGGAGAGAAAACATCAGATCACAGATGAGTGAGTCCATATACTTTATAGTGCAGATACACACTGAGTATATTAAGTAAGTCACGAAAATCTAACAGTCACTGCAATAATAGCAAGAAACTTCTTGTCATTAACCGCTATTTGTAGAGGCATTCCCAATAGATGTGTTCAAAGCAGCTCACAGTGACGGCCCCTAAAATCTGTTACTGAAGGAAATAAGCGCTTTCATTTCTTAAACAATCCTGTTCTTCATGTGTGCTTTTGATAATAAAAAAGAAAACTGCAAACATCTAGTCTTGTATATAATCTTAAACATCAGCTTTACACCTATAGACACGCCTCATGTTTGTTGCTGTTCTGAAGCACCAGGAAGTGAGTCCCGTCAAACACACTTTTTAAAGTCCATTACAAGTAAAAACTACTAGACTGCTGGTGGAACTATATTTTATTTAGAGCTCCAACTAAAGGCCCATTCACACCAATCATGAATGATTGTTTTCCATATCCATTTTCTTGAAATGGAGCTTGACTTGTCAAAAAGTGGTGGATTTTTCTGTACCTCTGCGATTAAGTTCTCTGCAATGTATTCTGCCATTTTAAATGCACAAGCCCTTTAAATACGAGTGGATTCTGATTGGCTGTCATTGTTTTATCATTTGACAGGTGGAAAAAAATCATTATGAAAGTGATCCCAACGATATCGTTCCTCACATCTTTATCGTTATAGTTGTGATGTGAACTCTGCTATTCTTTAATATGGAGAACGATTTTTAGAACTATGTCTTTATTGTTATTGTAATGTATTTGAGTTGATGTTACATTACCTGATGGCCACTAGAGGGCACCCCCGTGCCATTGGTTGTTGCTGTTGCTCTGTGCTGAATAAACCAGTCTAAAACAGTGCAGTCATGTCTCTGTTTCCCCTCGTGTATATTCTGAAACACAACAGAATAATACTTGTTATTCTAGCATATTGATGCAGACATAATATAAATTGGCGATGAGAATAAAGTGCACTGCCAATATCGAGCCTTCCATCGAGCGGAAAGAATGGCTACAATCATCGGATATGTTGAGGCATTTGACGATGCAAAAGAGCAACGGCCTACGTATGTAGAATGTTTTTGACACTTTGTGGAGGCTAATGGCATTAGCAAAGGGAAAAGAGTGACAGTTTTTCTGTGTAATAGGGGCATCAACTTATGGACTTTTATGTAGTCTCATTGCACCAGTTAAGCCCGGGACTATGGAATATGATGAGATTGTGAACACCCTCCAAGCACATTTTACCCAGGCCCATTGTGATTGCAGAGAGGTTCAAATTTCATAAACGGAATCAAGCAGAGGGGGAAAGTGTCACATTATGTGGCGGTGTTAAAGAAACTGACGGAGCACTGTGAGTTTGGCGACAATCTAAATGACGCACTGCGAGACGGATTTGTGTGTGGCCTGAGTAGCGAATCAATTACAAAGGAAACTATTGACTGAATCGGAGCTCATGTATAAAAAGGCTGTGGATATAGCGATGTCAATGGAGGCTGTATCTAGAGAATCACAGCACTTGAGCAACTCATTGAAAGTAAATGCCATGTCTCTGGCGTCAGAATCGCACAAGGAGAAATGTTATAGATGTGGAAAGTCCAACCATATCCAAAATGAGTGTTTTTACAAAGATCAACTGTGTCACAATTGTGGAAAGAAAGGCCACATTGCACGAATGTGTAAAGATAATAAGACAGAGGAGAAAACACTTAGAACTACAGTAAAAGGGAAAAGTGGAAAATGGAAGGGACAGACAAATAAAAGACCAATTCACCGAGTGGATGCTAATATGGAAAAGAGTGAGGAAGAGACAAATTCAGACAAGGATACGGAACTGATACTACACAAAGTGACAGCAACACTGCACAATTCTCCACGGGTGAACAAAATGAAAAGTGAAACTGATTTAGTGTCATCTGTAATAAAAGTACAACCAAAAATTGAGGGATTGCCAATTGAGATGGAAGTGGATACTGGGGCAGCGGTCTCTATTATCTCAAGTGAACTGTACAGAGATAAACTGAGCCATGTTTGATTATGCCAGACGAACGTTGTTCTCAAGACGTATACAGGCGAAGTCATCCCGCCAGAAGGCGTCATCAAATTGTGTGTCAAGCTACACAGACAAAGCGTACACTTACCTTTGTATGTTGTTACAGGAAATGCAGCTCCTCTTTTGGGACGAGAATGGCTTCGCAGAATTCGTCTAGATTGGCGTGAGATCAAAACTGTAAGAACAGTGCATCAAGTTAATGAAGGGACATTTGACAGTCTTCTAAAAAGTATGCCAAAATATTCAGAGAAGATACAGAGTAGGGTTCCGGGAACCCTACCAAGATTTTTCCATGCTCCAGTGGTAACGTATGCCATCAGACCCAAGGTGGAGGACGAAATTGATCGCTTACTGAAAAAAGGAATCATTTCACCAAGGCGATTCAGTGAATGGGCAACCCCGATTGTGCCTGTAATAAAAAAAGGTGGCAATGTTAGGATCTGTGGTGATTTCAAAATAACAGTGAACCCAGCTCTGTGTGCAGAACATTATCCATTACCCCGAATTGAAGATTTGTTTGCTTCACTGGCTGGGGGACAAAGATTTAGCAAACTAGACCTTTCACATGCCTACCTGCAGATTCCTGTGCATGAAGAGTCACGTAAATATCTTACCATCACGACCCACAAAGTGATTGTGATGGGGCAATAGGGGTGCTTGTAACTGCTCTTGACTACGCCACTCCAATTTTGGTTGGTTAGGAGATCCCAAATCACTACAGGGTTCCTGCTCGGCTATCCAATTAAATTAATAAACTTAAGGCAAAAATGACAATCAAATCAAATAGGGCTGGGCAACAAAACGATAACGATAATTATCGCAATATAATTTTTCTCGATAAAACGATATCAAGAGTTCGATAAATGTTCGATAATGTTTATGCGCCAAAAGCGGAACGAAACTCATTTGAACCGCGCGCCACACGGACCATTTATCCGCTCGGCTCAAAATCCAAACGGCAGCGCAGCGCGAGCATAGTATATAAACGAGCGCGAGCTCACTAGAGCAGATGGGTTTCTCTGACCGGTCTCTGTCACGAGATCCAGTGAGAAGCGCTTGAGTTCAGCAAAGAACACAATGTCTCCGTGATTTAAACCAGTTTAAAGGCAGATGAAACAGCGCTGACAAACAGGAGAAACACTGTGCGCAACGATACAGTCTGAAGGCTTTTCCGTCTACAAATTCCCATCATTTACCATGGATTTACTGTAACGTTAGCCTAGTAATATTAACTACATCATGAAATGTGGGATATACATATTGAATTGTATTATATTATTAATGTAGACAATGTATTAAAGGACTAACGGAATATAATTACAGTATTTAATAATGTAAAGGCTACTTTTCATACAAATACCATAGAAACCATAAAGTTACATTTTGCCATGACAGTGAGGTGCTACAGGCTATGCCTGGTTTTATCTGTTGTTATCATGATCTAAATGCATGATACTGGATGACCAATGGTTAAGTTTAATAAAACTCAAACAGTCAGAATATTACATTTTACCAAATAAAAATTAGCACATGCAGAAACTAAGAAATTAAATGTCCAATAAAGATATTTATTTTGTTAAGGAAAAATGACAAATGTTTGAAAGTTCTACCTCAGATTTGTGAAATGTTCTCCTGTTCAGCAAGTGTTTGTCATGATATGTTCTGACAATAAAGAGTAGTTTAAAACCAAAATTAACGCTCTGGTTTCTACAACTTTCACTTAGGAGCAAATTTCTGCCTTTAAACTTGAAAGAAATAAAGATTTCACATTTATCGTGATAATTATCGATATCGACTGATATAAAAAAAATTATCGTGATATTTTTTTTTGCCCATATCGCCCAGCCCTAAAATCAAATCAGATCACACAGCCTCAACAATTCCCCCTCAAAACTACGCCCTTGGTCGGAGTGAATCCTCTTTGGCACACCATACACATAAAACCATTTCTCAGTCAAGATCTTAGCTACAGTACTCGCCCTTTGATCAGGTGTGGGGTAAGCTTGAGTAAATTTGGAAAAAATGTCTGTTACAACAAGGACATTTTCCTGCCCATTACTAGCTCTGTCCAAGACTGTAAAATCAATTGCAATGATTTCTAGAGGTCTACTTGCTAACAAGCTTGGGTTGTGAGGCCTTGGCAACAGTGCAACGTTCACACTCAGTGCACCATTTCTTTACATCTTGCCACATATTAGGCCAATTATACCTTTGACGTATAAGATCAGTGGTGCGCTCTATCCCTTGATGACCATGATTATCATGGAGGCTAGTAAGCACCTCTACTTAGAGACCCTTAGGCAGGAACAATTGCCACACCAACTCTCTTAAAGGAGGAACCTGAACTGTCCTATACAGAACCCCGTCTACTTCTCGCACCCTGCATGGGCCACTGTTTTACCAACTTTTGGACATCCCTTGGCATATTCCTCAACTCAGCAACTATTGGGCACTGCTCCTGCACCCCAAATTGTAAAAAGATCTTAATACATGGATCTGCAGCCTGCAATGCTCTCAGATCAGCCTTACTCCGGGCAGGAACAGCATCCACTGTTGACGATTCCACCACCTGGGGGCTCAATCCAGGTGGTTTCTCCTGCATTAAAATTGACTTGGGGACAGTGATACCTGGTAATGCAATTTCAGATTGATCAGCAGAGGGCAGCGGCAGCCTGAAAAGTGCATCTGCATTGGGATTTGCAGTGCCGGGTCGATATTTGATCTCTTAGTTAAATAAAGCAAGCTGGGAAACCCAGCGCTGTTCAACTGCCCCCAATTTTGCAGACTCAATGTAACGCAAAGGATTATTATCAGTGTAGACAGTCACCTTACTACAGAGGAGATATTCTCTAAACTTTTCTGTCATTGCCCATTTAAGGGCCAGGAGCTCCAGCTTCATTGCACTGTAGTTAGTCATGTTCCTCTCACTTGGCCGAAGCCCACGATTAGCAAAAGCGATGGGTCTCGGTAGCCCCCCTTGGTCTTGTGACAACACCGCGCCCAAACCTAAATGACTTGCATCTGTCTCTAGGATAAAAGGAAGAGTGATAACACTACGACCAGTCACAACAACAAGCCCCATACTCTTAGCTACCAGCGGAGCTAACTGATAGATTAGACTCTTACCGTATCCGGTCGGCAAAACAGCAAAAACGTCCTTCTTGCAAAGTAACAATTTGAGCGGCGTCTTCTGCTCCTCTTTTAGATAAAAAGCCAAGTCTAACTCGTTCATTGTAGCGGCCAAAGCCGTTTCAAACAACTGGTGTTCATCCATAGCCATCTTGCAATGTTTACTAATGACTTCGACGTCACAGCGCTGTCGTCATCTGTTTAGCTCGCCTCTGGCCCACCTATATCAGATAACCCGATGTGATTGGTGCAGCTCAGATCGAGGGGCATATTTAATGAGCATCATTATTCGACACCAGAGTAACTCGCTGAGCAAATTCAACTTGTGCTCTCGCGAGAACTCTGGATTACCAGGGTAGGGTTTGAAGCCGACTCAATACCATCTCCAACCGCTCAAGATGTTGGTCAAACGTACTGGAGAAAATTACAATATCATCCAGATATAACAAAAGAGCATGGAGGCTCTGATCGCCAAAAATACGCTCCATGAGCCATTGGAAGGTGCTCGGCGCATTGCACAACCCAAAGGGCATACAGTTGAACTCAAATAGCCCAAAGGTGGTGCAAAACGCTGTCTTTTCCCTATCCTTAGGGGCTACAGAAACCTGATTATAACCACTTGCCAATGTATAGATCCAATGTACTAAACAACTTAGCCCCACTAAGCGCATCTAGTGTCTCCTCTATTCGAGGCAAAGGAAAGGCATCCTTACGGGTTTTGGCATTAAGTTGCCGATAGTCTACACATAAACGAATAGAACCGTCTTTTTTTTTGGACCACAACTATAGGCGAGGCATATGGACTACAACTGGGCTTAACTATATCCTGTTTGACCAGCTCTCGAATATGAGTTTTAACCAGATCATATTGAGAAGGTGGTAGACGGCGATATCGCTGGCGTACTGGTACATCATCTAATAGTGGGATAGTATGCTGGAGTAAGTCAGTACAACCCAAGTCTCTGTCACCATTACTGAATACATTGGCAAATTTCTCAAGTAATGATTGGGCTTGTTGATGTTCTTGACAAGACAACGTAGGCCAAGTGAGCTGAGAAAGATCAACATTTGGGCTACTCTCTACCCCAACCGACTGGATAAATGCTACTGCCTCAGAATCGTCATTATGTACATGGAACTGGAAAGAGGATGTTAAAACAGGTGACTGAACAATATGTAATTCTCAGAGTACAGTCTTTGGCCAAAGCCAACGATCCTGACTCCCCACATTAATAACTGGCACCTTCACTACCCCACAGGCAACAGACAAGCAGGCAGATGGAACAAGGAGGTCCCCAGGCAACCGTCCTTCTACAAATGATACCGGTTCCAAAAAACAAGTATTAAATGTAGCCCCCAAACCCTGATGGCAAGTTGCTGGAACCAATTTCATGGCGCCTGCTGGTACTCTCATGGCTGGGCCCTTCTGAACTCGAGCTGGACCCACTAACCAGTTTCTAATGCATGTTTCCAAAGTTGACACTCAGAAAAATCCCTCTGCCATACGTTCCCTGCATGTTGGATAGGTGGAGAGTTAAACAGCCTAATCCCATGCTCCAAAAACAGTTCTTGGTAACAACTGCTAATAACATTCATTCCCAGCAGGCCAGGAACCTGTTCTCGCCTCAACTGGATAGCAGGATCAACAGAATTTTTCACTACTAGAATGCCCATCTTGGGCAAAGTCTTTCCAAGTATGTCTATGGTAGTTTCTAGATAGCCCAAATATGTGATATCAAGGCCATTGGCTGCTTTGAGCTTAAGCCATTGGCAAGGTTGCAACTGAAACTGGAAATGTGGTTGCAAATACTGCTCAAAAAATTGTTGGGTAACCATAGTAACCATAGATCCTGTATCCAGCAAACATGCCACAGTGATCCCACCAATAGAAATGTCTACTACTGGACATCTACCTAGAAGTTGAGCTCAAATGCCCAAGGATTCCCCACCCGACGCAAGGGCAGTGCAGTCGGGGGGCATTAGTTTTCCGATGACCACAAAGCCAGTGCTGAGGCGGTCTCATATGAAGTAACCCGAGCTGTGTTGCTGCGGCTGCGGATGCCATATGCCCCAGGAGCTTCTGAAATAGTTTCAGTGGAACCGCACCCTTGCCCTCGAATTGACGGAGGCAAGTCAGCAATGACTGCGCACGCTCGCTCGTCAGCTGCGCGCACATGGCGGCCGAGTCGATTTTCATACCGAAAAAAGAGATCCTCTGAACGGGGCAAAGTTTGCTCTTCTCCCAAGTTGAGCCAAAGGCCCAGACGAGCTAGGTGCCGGAGTACTAGGTCCCTGTGTTCGCAAACCTGGTCTAGAGAGTGAGCTAGGATCAGCCAGTCATTGAGATAGTTCAGGATGCAAACCCCGGGTTCCCGTAGAGGAACAAGGGCTACCTCGATGACCTTCGTGAAGAAGCGAGGAGACAGGGCTAGCCCGAATAGGAGAACCGCGTACTGGTATGCCCGCCCCTCGAAAGCAAACTGTAGGAACGGTCTGTGTCGAGGTAGAATGGAGACTTGGAAGTAGGCGTCCTTCAGGTCGATCGCTACAAACCAATCCTGTGGCCGCACACATTAGAAAATGCATTTAGCCGTGGCATCCTGAACGGCAGCCTGTGAAGGGAGCGGTTCAGGACGCGGAGGTCCAGGATTGGCCATAACCCACCGGAAATAGGGGCTGTAAAGCCCGGTCCTCATTTCGGCTGGAGGGACCGTCTCGATCGCACCCTTCGCCAGTAGGCTGGCAACCTCCGCTCTCATGATAGGGGCGAACTGAATCGCATAGCCGAGCCTGATGGTTCGGGCGACCCAGCGGAGCAGGTTGGGAGTTCTAGCCAGGCTCCCAAGACCTGGGCCAGCAGGGTCATGCGATCCACAGACGTACCCTCGGTGGTGCAGCAAAGCAGAATGACCGGCCCGGAGGTGGGTGGCATAGCGGCCCGGTGGGTGGCAATCGTCAAGCCTACAGCGCTCGGGGGGAGGGCGCTGCCCAGGAAAGCATGGCTATCAGCTCTGGATCTGACTCGACTAACGCTGACACTCCCGAGGGAGGCAATGCAGTCGAATCCTCATTTCCAGAGGAATCAAGCCCACCTTGTGATGCTGTGAGTGACACTGGGTCCCCGAGAGGAACCAGGCACACACGGAAGCCCCACGGTTTGCGATGTGGAGGGGTGGCGTGGCCCAAGGAATGCTCGTCGGTATTATGCCACACCGTAACCCTCAGATCACCCTGGCCACCAGCCAAAGTATCCCCTCTCGAGGAAGAGCTAGATTGGGGTGTGGCAGAGGGGACTCACACAGAGATCATTGAGTCTCGATCTATAAACATCGCAATGGTCATGTTCCCACAATGAAAACATGACTCATCCACGAGCGCTGCCGAGCGTGACTAAGCGTGACTAAGCCCAACATGCGAAACAGCACTCGTTAGGCAGATGAATCACGCGCACACATCCAGTAAATACTCAGGCGAGCCGTCTTGAAAACGGCTCTTTTAGAGAGAGGAAAAAGCTTAGCAGAGTGCTGAAGCACCCAGGGAGAAACACACACACTGTCATCAGATCACTGCACAGATCAGCAGCAGGCAATGCGATCTCGCTGGAACGCGCCGTCACACCAACACGCTGAAGAGCCGTAGAGTGAAGATGATTCAGAATGGCTTGCAGGAGTAAAGAGAACTCTTGGCTCTGAAGAGAAAACATATCTGCATGTTGCCAGCGTACTTCCTTATATACCCACGAGGTTGGGCGGAGTTACGTTATGCAAATTCTGCAGACTCATGGCATTTTCTTGCCATTGGCTCGTTTTGTATACTCGAAGGTGAGAGGCTTTCTAATCGAAACCTGATTCGTCGTCACTGACATAACTCGTAGTGACCACGAAAGGGAACACTAGTTAGCGACAATGGCCCACAATTTACTTCAGAGGAGTTTGGATGTTTTCTGAAAACAAATGGTGTTAAACACATGTGTGGCACCATTCCACCCAGCCACCAACGGGCTGGCTGAGAGTTTTGTTCAGACTTTTAAACATTCACTGAGCGCATCCAAAGAACCAGTACCATTACAGCAGAGATTAGACTCTTTCTTGTTACAGTACAGGAATACACCACATAGCACAACAAAAGAAACACCTGCTATGATATTCTTGTATCGCAGATTGATCTACTGAAACCAAGTGTGAAACTGACTGTGGAGCAGGCACAAAAAGTTCTTACCGTGCCCTCCATGCAAAACACAGAGACTTCAATGTGGGTGATTCGGTGCTGGTCAGAGATTATCGACGGGGAGAGGAGAAGTGGAAAACCAGTACTGTTTCTTCTCAGTCAGGACCGTTGTCGTACATGGTTCAGGTGGACAGTTTACAAAGCTGGAAAAGACATGCAGATCAAATGTTAGACTGTCATCCAGAAATAAAAAAAAAACACAGAACCATTGCCAGCAGAGAACAGTACATCACAGACACTGGATGTTGAAGGGATAGTTCACTTTGAAATAAATTTTTGGTATGTTTTAGCTTACCTCAAGGGCATCCAAGATGTAGGTGTCTTTTTTTCCGCAGTAGTTTCAATTTTGATATTTTTAGGTCAAACCGTTCTTGTCTGTCAGTCATATAATGCAGGTCTATGGTCACTGTCTCAAAGAGCATGCACAGAGTCCAAATTAAAACAATTCCCCGTCGTCCAAATTAAACAATTCCCCATCGTAAGTACACATTGATGGCCTAAGACACGAAACGAGCGGTTTGTGTGAGAAAACGAACAGTATTTATATCGTTTTTACCACTTATACACAGCCATGTCCAAGTGATCTGATCTGACGTGTGCGCAGACTGGTGCATAGATATATACACTAGATGTCGCCTTAAAGACATTCGTTCCAATGAACTGCCGTAGACAAGGCGACATCTAGTGTGTATATATCTATGCACCAGTCTGCGTACACGTCAGATCAGATCACTTGGACATGGCTGTGTATAAGTGGTAAAAACGATATAAATACTGTTCGTTTTCTCACACAAACCGCTCGTTTCGTGTCTTAGGCCATCAATGTGTACTTACGATGGGGAATTGTTTAATTTGGACGACGGGGAATTGTTTTAATTTGGACTCTGTGCATGCTCTTTGAGACAGTGACCATCGACCTGCATTATATGACTGACAGACAAGAACGGTTTGACCTAAAAATATCAAAATTGAAACTACTGCGGAAAAAAAGATACCTACATCTTGGATGCCCTTGTGGTAAGCTAAAACATACCAAAAATTAATTTCAAAGTGAACTATCCCTTTAAGGGACAAGAACTGCCTTTCAGATCTAATGACACTGAACCAGATGCTCTAGACCAGCATGTAACCAAGCTTGTTGAGCCAGCTACTGCTTCTTCCCCAAATGTGAGAAGATTTCCTGTTAGAACCCGTAAACCACCTAATAGACTTGATCTGTAAAATATTTAGATGTTCTATACACAGCTGAATGTGTGAAAAGTGTTACATACTTTTGGAGTGAGTAGTTTGGTTAACATGCCAATTAGTATTGCTTGAGGGTGGGCTACTAATTTATGGCTCCTAACTGTTATTTCCTAAGATGAATGGATGTTATTATGTTAAAAAGAAAAACATGGGGTAGACTAAATTAAGGAGGGAGAGATGTAATGTATTTGAGTTGATGTTACAATACCTGATGGCCACTAGAGGGCACCCCCGTGCCGTTGTTTGTTGCTGTTGCGGTGTTCCGTATAAACCAGTCTAAAACAGTGCAGTCATGTCTCCGCTTCCCCTGGAGTATATTCTGAAACACAACAGAATAATACATGTTATTATAGAATACTGATGCAGACATAACAGTTATCTTTATAGTTATCGTCTTTGGTGTGAACGGACCTTAAGGCAAAAAATATGTCATGTAAAATGGACATTTGTAAGATCATAGGCTATTTTTATTAAAGAAGAAATGTCAACATGTTCACAGTTTTTGCAAAAAACTTTACTTCTTTCATATTGATAAATACAGATAAGATTTTGGATCTGTTTATACAAGTTTAGGCTGTCTTTTAAAGTCTTTTATAATTATAAACAGTCACAAATTGACTTTTTTGGCTTTCTTTCCATCTTGTAAATGAATGTAAATGTTATACAGTTATGTATTTGCTGGTGCTAATAGCCACCAGTGCATTGATAATGCTTTCCCAGGTGAGAACACGCACAAGAGAGAGATTTATTCATTGGTTTAGAGGGACAATTTAATTTCAGTAGCTCCTTTTCACAAAGATAGATTATCTAAAAAGATTTAAGATGTCACCCACCTTAAGAAGAGTGTTTGTTCTGTATTTGTTGCAGGTGACGCCCAACATCTCTCAGAGCTCAGGATTGTGTTGATGGGATATAGAAGAGCTGGTAAGAGTTCAGCTGGAAACACCATCCTGGGCAGAGAGGAGTTTGACTTGAAGAAATCTGCTCAGTGTGTGAAGAGACATGGAGAAGTAGCAGACAGACACATCACTGTCATTGAAGCTCCAGGATGGTGGTGGAATAACTCTGTAGAGTCCAGTCCTGAGTTACTGAAACAGGAGATTTTGCTCAGTGTGTCTCTATGTCCTCCAGGACCACACGCTGTACTACTGATCATACGTGTGGACATTAGATTTAAAGAGAATATTAGAAAAGCATTGCAGGAGCATCTGGATCTTCTCAGTGAGAGAGTCTGGAGTCACACTATAGTGCTGTTCACTGGTGGAGACTCTCTGTTAGACACATCTATAGAGCAGCACATTGAGAGTGAAGGGCCGGATCTCCAGTGGCTGCTGGACAAATGTGGGAACAGGTTTCATGTTCTCAACAATCACAACAGGAGTGACGACACTCAGATCAAGGAGCTGCTGGAGAAGATTGAGGAGACAGTGGTACAAAACAACGGCTGCCATTTTGAAATAGACAGAAAGATTTTACAGGAGGTGAAAGAGAGAAGAAGAGCAGAGGAAGAGAGAGCAGAAGAACGAATGAAGAGGACGCAAAAAAGGAGAGAAAACATCAGATCACAGATGAGTGAGTCCATATACTTTATAGTGCAGATACACACTGAGTATATTAAGTAAATCATGAAAATGTAACAGTCACAGCAATAATAGCAAGAAACTTCTCATCATTAACCGCTATTTGTAGAGGCATTCCCAATAGATGGGTTCAAAGCAGCTCACAGTGACGGCCCCTAAAATCTGTTACTGAAGGAAATAAGCACTTTCATTTCATAAGCAATCCTGTTCTTCATAGGGTGTGCTTTTGATAACGGAAATCCTTTTACCTAATCCATGGAAAACAATACAACCCCCCCCCCCCGCAAACATCTTGTCTTGAATATAATCTTAAACATCAGCTTTACACCTATTCGGTTGTTAAGTCGTGACGTAACCACTCTCCGATAATACTCTTTCTGGGTCCAAAGTCCAGGTCCTCTCTACCTACCTACCGCTTTCGCTAGTGTTTTGGTTATTATTGAGTGTTTTTACAATGCCGCAGTGCTGTGTCCCGTGTCCCGAGTTAACTCACTTCAACCTCGTAAATCTTCTTTTTCATTGATGCCTGGACTCTACCCTTAATTATGTCACCTGAGTGATGAGCTACACTAACCATTCTATTGGTGTTAAAGGAATTTAAACCCTTTTTGACCGCCAAGGGTGCCTCACTAAGAAGGACGTGATCGTAAATAAATGTACAGGTTCCACCATTGTTATTTCTGGACGAGAGGAGCGCTTGGACCCGGAAAAGGCTAAACGTCACACGTGACGTCAGACCTAACAATCGGATAGACACGCCTCATGTTTGTTGCTGTTCTGAAGCACCAGGAAGTGAGTCCCGTCAAACACACTTTGAAAGTCCATTACAAGTAAAAACTACTAGACTGCTGGAGGAACTATAGTTTATTTGGAGCTCCAGCTAAGGCCAAATATGTCATGTAAAATGGATATTTGTAAGATTAGAAGCTATTTTTATTAAAGAAGAAATGTCAACATATTTTGAGAAAAACTTTTACTTCTTTCATATTGGTCAATACAGATAAGATTTCTGATCTGTTTATGCCAATTTAGGCTGGTTTTTTTTTTTTCATAAAGTCTTTTATAAATATAAGCAGTCACAAATGGTATTTTTTTGGATTTCTTTCCATCTAGTAAATTAATGTAAATGTAATACAGTCATGTTGTAACCAGAGCCACCTGAGGGCACTCTACATCAGACTATTATTATTCACTCACAACTACATTTCCCATAATTCACTGCCCGCACTCATCATCCCTGATTATCACATTCACCTGTGTCTCATTATATTGTTTAGTTCACCCCATATAAGCCTGGTTCACCTCATCATTCCCTGTGAATCTGGCTATCTGAGCCACTCAGTTCAGTCATGCCATTGCACGACCCTAATTGGTCCCTCGGTTTATACATCAAACTTGCATTGCAACTGAGTGGCTCTGCTTTTGCTGTGGATGTCATGGAGGAGGAGGAACACAAAAGCCACGCTGTACCCACCATTCCAGAGTCTAATCCCGTCACGACCGCTGTTCCAGAGCCTGAGCTTCTTCACGTCCGTCCTGCCGAGCCTGAGCTTCTTCACATCACGTCTGCCGATCCAGAGACTGTTCACGTCATGTCTGCCGAGTCAGTGTCTCCAGACAAGATGGCCGCCGCAAGGCCAGTGTCTCTGGACAAGATGGTCGCCGCCGAGCCAGTGTCTCCGGACAAGATGGCTGCCGCCAAGCCATTGTCTCTGGACAAGATGGCCGCCGCCACGTCGCCTGAGCCCTCAGCAGAGATGGCTGCGCCACGCCTGAACCTGAGCCCTCAGCAGAGATGTCCGCCGCCACGCCTGAACCTGAGCCCTCAGCAGAGATGGCGGGCCGCCATGCCTGAACCTGAGCCCTCAGCAGACATGGCCGCCGACATACCTGAGCCCTCAGCAAAGATGGCCGCTGCCACGCTGTCTTTTCCTGAGCCGCTGTCTGTTCCTGTTACTGAGCCAGTGCCTGTTCCTGAGCATAACCCCATAGCTGCCCTCAAGAATATTTTTTTGGGGGGGGGGGGCAGTGTCTCCCTTGATAGGGTCATGGAGGCCGTGCCGCCCTGGCCGCCTGCACTGCCTGCTCCGCCCTGGCCGCCTGCACTGCCTGCTCCGCCCTGGCCGCCTGCACTGCCTGCTCCGCCCTGGCCGCCTGCACTGCCTGCTTCGCCCTGGCCGCCTGCACTGCCTGCTCCGCCCTGGCCGCCTGCACTGCCTGCTCCGCCCTGGCCGCCTGCACTGCCTGCTCCGCCCTGGTCGCCTGCACTGCCTGCTCCGCCTTGGTCGCCTGCACTGCCTGCTCTGCCCTGGTCGCCTGCTCTGCCCTGGTCACCTGCACAGCCTGTTCCGCCCTGGCCTTCCCTCCTGCCGCAGTCTCCAGGTCCTCTTCCGCTCCACGGACCTGGCCCTCCATCCCACCCCCGGGTCCGCCTCCGCTCCACCTCCCTCTTGGAGAATTTTAGGAGCATCTGGAAGCTGCTCCTTTGAGGGGGGGCTATGTAACGTCATCAGCTGGAGTGCCCTTGAGAGCCACCTGAGGGCACTCTACATCAGACTATTATTATTATTCACTCACAACTACATTTCCCATAATTCACTGCCCGGACTCATCATCCCTAATTATCACATTCACCTGTCTCATTATATTGTTTAGTTCACCCCATATAAGCCTGGTTCACCTCATCATTCCCTGTGAAGTCTTGTACATTATTCCACTGCATTTCTGAGCGTTTCCTTTGTTGTCATTGTTCCTGGTTCTTGATCTCTGCCCATGTCCTGGTTTTCCCGTTCCTGCCTCACCCTCTGGATTTGTCTGTTTGTTTGGATTGCCTGCCTGTGTATGACCTTTGCCTGGATTCTGATTACATTTTCATTTACTTTAATAAACTGCATTTGGATCCTCAACCTTCGTGTCTTGGAGCAGTTCATAACACCTGTATTTGCTGGTGCTAATAGCCATCAGTGCATTGATAATGCTTTCCCCAGTGAGAACACGCACAAGAGAGAGATTTTCTTGATTGGTTTAGAGGAATAATTTTGCCAATTTTTTTTTTAAAGAATATACTTTCTGAAAACATTATTCTAAAGCTATTTGGAATTTAGTCTTGCTTAATCGGTGTGATCTGTTGTTTTGTCATTTTTTTTTCTTCATAATTATTCTCCATCGATAACCTTTGTTCAACTCTGATTTAAGAGTTTAATTGATGTTAGATACACTTATATGTCATTTTTGATCAATAATGTGTAGTTTGACACCCACACAGATAAGGTGAACCTAATTTCAGGAACCTCTTTTCACAAAGAGAGATTATTTAAGATGTCACCCACCTTAAGAAGTGTGTTTGTTCTGTATTTGTTGCAGGTGACGCCCAACATCTCTCAGAGCTCAGGATTGTGTTGATGGGATATAGAGAAGCTGGTAAGAGTTCAGCTGGAAACACCATCCTGGGCAGAGAGGAGTTTAACTTGAAGAAATCTGCTCAGTGTGTGAAGAGACATGGAGAAGTAGCAGACAGACACATCACTGTCGTTGAAGCTCCAGGATGGTGGGGGAATTTCTCTGTAGAGGAGAGTCCTGAGTTACTGAAACAGGAGATTTTGCTCAGTGTGTCTCTGTGTCCTCCAGGACCACACGCTGTACTACTGATCATACGCGTGGACATTAGATTTAAAGAGAATATAAGAAAAGCATTTCAGGAGCATCTGGATCTTCTCAGTGAGAGAGTCTGGAGTCACACTATAGTGCTGTTCACTGGTGGAGACTCTCTGTTACACACATCTATAGAGCAGCACATTGAGAGTGAAGGGCAGGATCTCCAGCGGCTGCTGGACAAATGTGGGAACAGGTTTCATGTTCTCAACAATCACAACAGGAGAGATGACACTCAGATCAAGGAGCTGCTGGAGAAGATTGAGGAGACAGTGGCACAAAACAACGGCTGCCATTTTGAAATAGACAGAAAGTGTTTACAAGAGATGGATGGTAGAAATAAAACAGAAGAGCGACTGGACAAATGGAGAGAGGACAGCAGATCACAGACTAGTGAGTGACATCATAAAATTTTATGAATTTTACTACACATAGTTTCCTCATTGTTCTACACTATGGGCCTAATTTTTTATATGTGTGAATGCACAGAATTGATCTTATAGTGTGTACTCTAAAATCCATGCCAACGTTCATGTTTATAAAAACGGTCTTTGACGTGGAAAAGTACTTAGCAGCACATCAGGGTCTAAGCTGACATACACACTTTTCTGAGTACTGCAGGTACTGAAATCTAAGCAATTCTTGCCGTTCTTCATTCTCAAGTAAAATATTTGGACATTGACTGGTGCTCTTTTAAATGTTAATGACATTAATTAGGCAGCATTTACAATTCAGAGATCGGAAACCATTCTGCTGTACACAATTTCAAAATCATTTGCGATTTATAAATTGCACATCTGGAAGAGAGCCATATGCAGGTTTTTTTGTGTCACGTACGCACATTGGAGAAATTATCGTAAGATCAAATGTAGGAAGGTTTCTACGCATTTCCGAATGTAGGAAGGTTTAAAACCTGGTTATATAGCAACTTCCTAAAATTTAATAATGATAAAACTGAGGTTATTGCTTGTGGGTCTAAGCAACACTCTCGCCCGAAGCCTTCGAGCAAGAAAACAGATCTGAGGACCATTCATCTTGCGAAGAAGGGGAGGGGCGAGTGAGAATTGCTCCTCCACGGAATCTTCAGGAAATTTATCCATCAAGTGCCTCTGGGCAATATATGTCCGTGGGGGCCAGAATTTGGGAGCAGACGTCCGGTCGAGGCAGGGGTTGAGGCCCGGGGAATGGAGACTCCACTCCACGATGGTGGAGTCGATATTGGAGAGATTCGTCCCAGCGGATCCTGTGGTTCTCACTCATGCATCCAGCTCCTCTGGGGCTGCATGCCATGGCACAGGCCGAGGCTGCGCCTGTATGCATTTCCCCCAATCGATCTGCTCCCGGGAGTTCAAGAGAGGGTCCGCCAGGACAGGGTCAGTCTACTCTTGGTAGCTCCGTTCTGGCCGGCCCGAGTAAGGTTCTCGGACATCAAATCACTCCTGGCAGGTCCTCCGTGGGAGATTCCCCTTAGGAAGGATCTGCTTTCCCAGAGCTGTGGAAACGGTGAGTCTGGCCCCTGAGGGGGCTCTGTATCTAGAGGCTGGGCTGTCAGCCGGAGTGATCAAGACCATACTCAACTCTAGAGCTCCATCCACAAGGAGACTGTAAGGCCTAAAGTTGAATGTTTTCACCGTTTGGTGTAGGGAGCGTGGTATGGACCCAGTGCCATGGTATGGACCCGGTGCCTTCAGTGCTGGAGTTTCTTCAAGATCGCTTCTCTGCTGGTCTTACTCCGTCCACTATTAAGGTGTATGTGGCAGCAATAGCAGCTTTCCATGCCTATTAGGTGAAGTTTAAAATAAAATAAAAAACATGAAATTGTATTATTTGTGTCCCAAAAAAAAAATAGAATTATAATTCTGATTTCTCTTTATGGTCTTGTAAGGCCTGCTATATTGGTCCAACGCCGGTTCGCCAATACATGGGGAAGGTTATCACGTGTTCTGTCCTCACTCATGCAAAGTATTGGTTGGTTAAATTTGTAATACATTAATCATATGTATTTACTCGTTACTTCATCTGACTCCATAAATGAAAGGTTTTAATAAAATCTGTGCCTCACTAAAAGTGAGCGAATGTATGACTATTCCTTTTAACCATTAAATGAGCAATGTCAAAATCAGTTAGAATAATCACATGTAACAATTTAATATTTCAGATATCAGAGATCAATTCCACAATCAATTCAAATATCTAGAACATGGTTATACATTGGTTACACAAAATAATCTTACCCAGCTTGCACCTGAGATAGAGAGAGAGAAAGGGAAAGAAAGAGAAAGAGAGAGAGAGAGCGAGAGAGAGCGAGAGGGAGAGAAACCACCTATTCCATTCACGTCCAGCAAAAAAGAGGCCAGAGAGCCCGAGCACACCTTCCTTTATCCTCCTTTGACCAGGTGACATGGGGGATGGGGGAGACCGCCCTCAAATGGCTTCTATCCCACAGAAGGGGGATTGCCTTATCTGGCCTTATCTCTAAACCAGTTTTCTCTAAACTTCTCTAAACCTTATTTACTTTTATTTTATCTATCTGGATCTGAAATATCTGTACCACTCACTTTGAGACATTTCAAATGACACCAAAAAGCATAACAGTCAATGATAAACATTCACATTAAACCATGTTCTTGTGTGAGTTCTTTGTTGTTTCTGAGAGGAAGTGAGGTGTATGGGGGAGGTCAAATGTTAATTAGCCAGCAGGGCCACCATAGACCAGGCCTCAACCAGTATTTTCAGTCTTACAGTCTTGCCCTTTTTAAGGTTTAAAAAGACTGAACTGAATTTATCTATTGGTGGGGCTACATTATCTTCTATTATCTATCATCTATTTATCTACATTAATTCCATCTCATACGGTTAAAAATATGGGTGTAACATTTGATTCGTTGCTTACATTTTAATCTCATATAAGTTCTATTACCAAGACTGCATTTTACCTTCCTGATACTGACCAGGTTCAACGAGTATGGGGTCTCTGCGGAACAAGTGGACGTTTCTAAATTTGTGGGTGTTTTCAAACTGGTGGGTATTTATAAATCATGCAATGCAAATGATGCCCTTCACCCAACCCCACCCCTAAACCCTACCCACACTGTGACGTGGGCAAATCAGGTAACGGTCGAAAACGCCCCTCTGTTTATGACCTCACCCACTGATCTGGTAACTCCTATTACTGTCCTGCAGATACCTATACTTGGGTTCATCCCTGTTTAGCTTCATTAGGAAACCAGGCAAAAGCTGGAGGGTCAAACAACATTGAACATTGTAATCATATACCTAATGTTCTGTTTCTGTGTGAACCAAATTTCTGCAATGAAGTGAATCCTCCTTCCCTGACCCATGTAGAGTTGACATAAAGTTGACCATCTGAATGAATTACAATCACATGAACTGATGAATATATTCCTTCAATGCCATGCCAGTTGCTTTGGATAAAAGTGTCTGTCAAATGCATTCATGTTGTAAATGTTCTTCTGATCTGCTCTCTGCTTTCATTATTATAGTGAATGGAGATGATGGATCTGATTCATGGTCTGTGGGAAGTTCTGCTTATGGTTCATTCAGATCACGATCAGGAGCAGACCCAATTTTCGGTTCATCACATTCCAGAGATTCATCTCACACAAGTTACGAGTCAGGGGCCATAAAACGATATAACAGCATGCAATTGCAACCACCAATTAGTGAGTGTCTTTTTTTATTTGGCACTTTCAGTACATTTTGGTCTCCCTGTGACCATCTTTACAGCATTAGAGCTCATGTTTTCCATGAATACCATCTGCTTTGTTGTGAAAATATAATATTTAGTCTACATTGTTGTAAATTTGTCACCACATATTTCCCCCATAAGACAATTTGGACTCTTTCTAGCCTAAATCTCCAGCGATGTTCTCATTTTTTGATAATTTAATTTATGACAATAAATGCAAACCTGATATGAAATAAAATAAAAAAGCACACATAATATTTAGTTTGATCTTCTTACGTTGATGATCAACATTTTCTGGAGTTTAAGCACCTGTTTATACTGATCATTTCTTCTTCTCTATACATCTATATGGTCAACTTTAAATGATTGCATTAAATAGCAATCAGGCTTGTAATAAAGATATTTCATGGATGAAACAAGGCCAAAACATGTAAAATCCTGTCTTATTAATTAAGTATTTGCATTATGTTTTAATGATTACCAATAGACTGCGTTATTTTTAGGAACATATTGAAAGTTATTATTGTTTTATAAGAGTTTCAAACCTTTTACTGATTTAAATGTTTTTCCCCCAGTGAGTGGAGAAGAGCGGTCTGACACATTGTCTGTGGGAAGTTCTGCTTACGGTTCATTCAGATCACGATCAGGAGCAGACAGCGATTCAGTTTGTAGCTCATCACGCTCAGAAGTCTCTTCTCGTAGCTCAGGATTCGGGTCTTTGCTGTCCATCCCGGAGTCTGTGGAACATTCAGGAACCAGAGGAGCACTTGGTGTGACCATGATCTCAAATCTTTTCCAAAGAAGATCAAAGCAGCATGATAATCATGAAGACACTAAGAAAACTTGAATTATATCAAATTAATGAAAGAGAAATTGTGTCTTTATAATGTTGACATTTATCATTTTGACGACATAATATTTAAAGATAACTATTACTAAAACTATAAGGTATATGCAGTTGTTTAATAAATTAGTGGAGATGTTTAAACATAAATTATATTGATATGTAATTAACATTAAGGGCTCTATTAATGACAGAATCTGCCTTTAATGATCTAAGTGCATGGTCTAAAGCGCAGGGCGCAAGTGCACTTAGGACGTGTCCAAATCCACTTTTGCTAGTTTAACGACGGGAAAAATGGTCAGCAGTCCCGGCGCATGGTCTAAAAGTGTTGTCCCTATTCTCCTAATGAGTAATGGGTGTGTTTTGGGCGTAAGGTGCAAAATAACAATCAGTGTAATTTCCCATTCTCTTTAAAAGTCAGTTGCACTCGCGCCAAGGCGGATTCGCTATTTACATGAAGCAATTTGCAAACAGAAAGACTGAACGCTTCTCCAGAGCGCAAACGGTTAATGCGCGAGATTAAAGGTTAAAGCGAGACCATCTATGGGAAAAGCTGGATTCCTCCATCTTTATGTGCACAATATTAATCTTTTACATTGTAATCCTTTTATATTTGCTGCGCATCCCTGTGTGTGTAATAAGCAAAGTGTGGACCCGCCTATAGGCTCATATTACTAATGCTCTCTTTAAATAACAAAAAAAAAATTGCGCCATTGACTTTAGAACAGGTTTCAGTTGGTCAATGGCTCAGTCTATTTCAGTTCCTCAAAATAGCAATGCCTATGAATAGCAATAGCACACCTCGTTATCAGACCAGCAGCCCATGGGCCACAGATGGGCACAAATGCATTTGCTATTTTAATAACGTGGCGCAGGACGTGAAAATGAAAACTGCGTCGGGCTGAAACTAGCAAAAAAACACTTTTCATCACACTTGGCTCTGCATTGCGCCGGGTGTATGATTGGGTCCTGAGTGTTTTTTTATTATTTTGTCAAAAATGTGTGTTTATTTTTAAACTTTCTTTATAAATCTTTTCATTTTTAATCCCAGATGTATGTGTGTGTATATATGTATATACAGACACAGAAGCGATGTTCCAATGCTTTTCAAATGCAGCTCGCTTCTTTTGAAAGCTAAAGTGTTTATATATTTGCAAAGGGGTAATTAAATGTAACAAATCATGTAAAATAGTATCATCTTTCAAAATTTATAACGTACAACACATATTGAATGATGTTCACTATGCCGGTAAAATTTTCAATTGGATCTCTGTTTTTTTTCTTTAGTCTGCAGTGTAAAGTATTTCACTCGGTTCCGTTATCATTCCCGATTCAATTTTAGCGAGTGAGGAACAAATCCAGGTGCATTATGTATTATGTACGTTATCGTCTCTGACAGACTGAAGCCTCATGCTGAAGCCGCTCTGGATGCCATTTTCCTCCTCTTCTCGGAAAATGATGATGTAGTCGAAACATCTGGTAGTGTGTGTTTCCAGGTAATGCATTTACTCCGTGGACCGCTGTTTTTAGTTCTAATATTCCAACCGACAACGTTTAAGGTTTTGACGGACCAGATAACGTGTGTGAGGGGTGACCGATGTTTGATTTTTGGGTAATTATAAAACGTGCTGGAGACGTTAATAAATTGCAAGAGACTGACATGTTTGACTTGTCAAAAATGTAACATTCAGCTGTAGCAAATCCGTTGACTTCTGAAAATCAACTCTTTTTTTTTTACTATGGATGTCTGTATTTCTATGTTCCGAATATGAATAAGAATACAATTTCTCCTGATTATTTTCTCCTTTTGTTTTGGGTGTTAAAAAGAAACAAATCTTGGGCGATGCCAATCTCCAGATCACATTACAATGCATGGCCCACAAGACTGATTCAAAGCATATAATCCACCATTTAGTAAGTATCTTTTGATGAGTATGATCTTGAAATTTACATTTAATATGAGACTGAGGCCTTGTCCACACGGAGACGTGTTTAGCTGTATACGTAAAAATGTAGTATCGTATCTGCGTTTCATCCAGACGGATCCGACGTTTTGGGAGCCTGAAACCGCTGTTTTTTGAAACCGGGTCCCAGAGTGGATAAATCTGAAAACGACACCCTTGCTTTTTCGTGTGTACAGCCAATCCATTTATTTTGTGAAATGATGATGTCATCACCCCACGTGTCGACCCAAGTCAGACACACTACGTCAAGTGACAGCAACAACAACTGCGTTTACGCGCGTCTAGAGGTCCTGCAGCGCGAATGAGGCGTTTAGCGCGGCGCGGTATACGCGAATTAGCCTCGTTCGCGCGAATGAGGCGAATTGACTAACACAGATAATGCATCGTTTTTTTGTATCATTTCACTGTAGCTCAGCATCGCGATGTAAAGTTAACGTTATTACTTTAACAGCAGCAGTAAAACTGTTTCTACTGTGATGGTTTAACTTTGCAATCAATCCGTGGTTCAGCAGAGACTGATATATACGTATATATATATATGAGTAGCCTAGCCTAAGTAAAGCGCTGTAATGTGCCATTCATAAATAAGTGTTTTCACATGTCTAGCCGAGTGGCACTATGGTACTGGGAGGGGGATTTATTTCTTTCATGTTTTTTTCGTTGTGCAATAGCATAAGCTATTAGAGTAAAAATATTGCGTTAAAATAATTGCCTAGGCTACTTCATGAGTTAATAAGAACATTTTTACAATTCCTGCAAATGCAGTGATGAAGTTCATGTTCTCATGATTTATTTTTATGAATAAAAATGTTTTAAAACATCCTCCCCTCTGTTTTTTTCACAAATCGCACCCTGCTTGTTTATGTGCATGCTCCAAGTCTTCTTAAGATAGTGTATCTCCGTGGCAGATTTACAGCGCCACATACTGGTCTGGCAAGTATACTACATGGTTTTGAGTCGGTTTCAGTGGTTTCGTGTGTATGCAGATATTTCTTGAGACGACGCTGTGTTTAAGGATTTCTTTTTAGAACGAGGGGAAAAAAAGATCAGATAGGGAAAGCTCTGGCTTCGTGTGGATGTGGCCTGGATCTTCGAACTAACTGTTTCAGACACTGAGAGAAAAGAGCTGATGCTGCAATGTATATTATGAGATAATTAACTTTTTTTTTTGTTTACCATGGACGGGCGCATGTAAACCTGTTGTAGGAGAAAACAATACTACATTAGGCACCTTTAAAATGGCACTGCTAATGTACATTTATTAAATATGGACTTTTTCATGACTCATAAAATGAGTTCTAAAGATCAGCTTGATGTGCAGTGAATCTGTCTGTCTGTGTAACGTTCCTCTCTCTCCTCTCGAAGGGTCCGGATTCGCACTACGGCACTAAAGGCATGAGGAAGGTCACGCACGAGTCGTCCGGCACCAAAACCTGCTTCACGTTCTGCTACGCCGCGGGCAACAACAACGGCACGTCTGTAGAGGACGGCCAGATCCCAGAAGTCATCTTCTACACGTAGTTAGAAGATTCGATTGGCACATAATATTGCACTTGACCGTAACACTGACAGTACGTAACTGTTACAGGAAGAACGTTTGTCTTCAGGAGCTTCTGTGTTTAATAGCTGACTTTGGAGGGCTTATATTTACACTGACTGTTAACAGCAAGTGAATTACTCACCCGTGACTGACTGAGATGTAACAAATGTATCTTTATTTTTGTGTATCGGATTTTGCATCAGTCGATCTGGGTTTGCGATTAAAAAATCTTGCCAAAAAAAGCACCTCATAATGTTTTAGAGCTTTACATTTAACTCCATTATACAGGGAAAAAATGACTTGATGTGTATGCAACTGATTCGTGGTTATTCAGCCCTACAGAAGTAATTACTGTACATATTTTTGTCATTGAGTTTGGACTGAAATGGTCTTTTAGATTATTATTTGGAAAAAGCTAATTATATCAAATCAATCAGTTTCCATGTTGGAGTAGTTCCTGCGTTCAGCTTTTGGTCTAGCAGTGTGATTGTAGACCAGAAGTCTTTGGGAACTTCTTTTCTTTTGTGCCAAGGTTTCCTTAGATACATTCAGCACTTAATTGAACTAGAGGGTGAAAGTCCATTCAGGAACACAGTATTTATTTACAGGATGAGCCTCAGTCTGATGTTTCTTGATTGTAGATGGGTCGGTTATATTGGGTCTTTGTATGACTGCTCATGTCCAATAAAGTTTAATCATTCTTTACTTTTGAATGTTTTTGTCCACTTGTTTTTAAGGACTTCAGACTGTATTTAATGTTGACACACGTGACCCATTAGTTGAGGAGTTTCAGCGACTGAATATACAAAATAAAGGAAAATTCTAGTTTTATATTCTTATAATTTGTCTATTATAAGAAATACATAGAATAATTCTTTAAATATTTAAATAAATAATAAAAAATAAAACATTAAAATAGGCTCAGTGTCTGTTTTTGTTTATTTATATATTGCTTTATGCAATGAAATTGCTTCAAAGAAGCTTTACAGAAAAATCAATGTGAGCCAGTGTTATTTTAGTATAATTGAGATACTATTATAGTTTTTTTTATTAATATTTTGGATCAGATTTGTTTTATTTACACATTAAGTTCTATTGATTTTTTTAGTCTTTTTTTTTTAAAGTCTATAGTTTTATTATTTGTTTTATTTATTTTAGTACATCAAGTTAAACTACATTAAAATGAGAAACACTGATATTGCTATACAAGCAATTTCCATTGATTCATGTCTTCAAGACATTCCTTTTATTCCTGACCATAAACATTCACATCTTTTTGCTCTCCAAGTCGTTGAGTCATTATCACCTCAAGTTTAGGGAACTAATCCTGCATTCAGATACTGTAATGCTTTTATACTCCAGGGATTTATGGAAATATTGGTCTTTTATTACTGTCTTTTAGTTTTTTTTTTAGTTTCAGCCACCAGATATACAGTATTTTCCAAAACTACCACATATAACACACATTCACCCAAAAATGCTTTATCACATTTTATCACAGGTTTAACCTGCCTGTTTTTCTTGCTTTTTCATGTTCAACATGTGTTGCTGTATAGTTAGCTTCACATTTTGTCATTATATTAGTAACAATTCTAATAACGCCTCTTTGACTATTTATCTCTACTAGCTTGAGCAGCTCTTCTTTAACTTGTTGATGATTTTCTTGCTTAAAATCTTTCTTTGTCTCCTTATTTTTGTAAAAAGGACCAAATTCATTTTATTCCAGAGGCCATTTTCAGCTAATTCTACAGTATGTTTATCAACTATCTTAATTATTTTATCTTTTTTAGTAAATAAATCTTTGAATGGTTTATTTGTCTTTTTATTGTCCAACCTGATCCAGACGTCGTCTTCTACTTGGCAACAGTCCTCTGTCTGCTTCTCCAGTGCTGCAGTCTTTCCTTTAATCTCTGTAAAATTAACATAAAACATCAGTTCTTCAATGTGATGATCCCATTTCCCAACTCATTTCCCATCCGTGTCAGTGAGAAACATGGTGGAATACCACAATACGGTATTTAGCAGTGATTGTCAGGCTTTTCAATTTACAGCTTAGTAAGTTAATTGCCTGCACAAAATACAGTATGATAGCATTATAGTATAACAATATAATATATAACGATAAAGTTTGTGGCTTCATAAATTAATTAAAAACATAAAAAAGCAAAACACAACTGATGCACATTCCTTGTTCTTCATTTTCTAGAAGTAGAGGAGAGTAAGACCCTTGCTGTATTTTTGTGTAAGAGAAAGTGCGCCGCCATCTAGTGATTTGAACACCCCTGCCGTCATAAACACGACTAACCACTTCTTTAACACGAACTTCCAGGAGACTTGAAACGCTCCTACACCTGTAGACCCGCCCATGTGCGCCACTGTTCTGAAGCACCTTATGTAAGTCCAGTCAAACAGACATCGAAATACTAGGCTACTAGAGTGCTGGTAAACCTACATTTACTCTGGAACTCCGACTGAGACAGTGTGAATGAAAATGGACTCAAGTAAGCACTTATTATTTTAAAAACTAATCGTCTTTTCCTTGTTAATTCATAGTAAAAATGACTTTTAATCAAACTTGACGTGTTAAACCTACTGTTTCTGTGAGACTTCGCTAATGCTTTCACTTTCATATTGGTCTATACAGCTGGGTCATTCCACGAATTCAGTGCCTTTTCAACTTTGAAAAATTAAAATATAAAATGAATTTAATCGATTTTTTAATATGAAGACAACTTAAATGACCAGAAATTGTATTGTCCCATCTCATTTTTGATGAAATTAATGACAGTAATAGGATTGATGTCATAAACAGGACTGACAAGAGTAATGGATGACAACACACATTCTTCAGAATACACTGCACATGTTTGTTTACATAATATTGTAAAGTTTTGCACTCACTTTGTATAGTTGTATTAGTGAAGCACATTACATTTCTAAGAGATCTAATATTTTAATAGTATTATATTTAGACCCATGTGTCCCTCTGTTTGTCTGTGTGAGTGTGCCCTCAACCTAGGTGGACAAAGCATGTCCTGGGAATCATAAGCCCAGACGATAGCAACCACTAGCCTGTGGGCTAACCTCTGCTTGGAGACAGCCTCCCCTTCTGCTGGCCTCCGTAACAGACAAGAGCTGATCTGAGGTCCTGAAGCTTTGCGTTCTGTCCACGTAGCAGCGCAGAGCGCGGACGGGACAGAGAAAAGCTAGGGCTGGGTCTGCCTCCTACGGGGGTAGCGTTGCAGGTTCACTACCTGATCTGTAAAAGGAGTGGTAGGAACCTTGGGCACATATCAGGGCCGGGGTCTCAGAACAACGTGAGAGAAGTCCGGCGCAAACTCTAGGCACGATTCGTCGACCGAAAATGCCTGCAGGTCCCCTACCCTCTTGATGGACGACAAAGCGAGAGGGAGAGCTGTCTTCATTGACAAGATATTTAAATCAACTGCATGCAAGGGCTAAAATGGAGGATTCTGGAGTGCTCTGAGCACTAAAGTCAGATCCCAAGAGGGTACGGGGTGCGGATTACGAGGAGGATTCAATCTCCTAGCACCCCTGAGGAACCTGATGACCAGGTCATGCTTTCCCAAAGACTTACCTTCTACTGCATCGTGATGTGCGGCTATCGCGGCAACATACACTTTGAGGGTGGAGGGAGACAGCCTTCGCTCCAACCCATCTTGCAGGAAGGAAAGCACGACACTGATCGGGCAAGTTCGGGGGTCTTCCCGGCGGGAAGAACACCAACCGACGAATAGGTTCCACTTCAACGCATAGAGGCGCCTCGTAGAGGGGGCTCTAGCGGAAGTGATGGTGTCTACCACAGCCTGTGGTAGCCACCTAGAACCTCCGTGTCCTGTCCAGGGACCAGACATGGAGTTTCCAGAGGTCTGGACGTGGGTGCCATAGAGTGCCCCGTCTCTGAGAGAGAAGGTCTTTCCTCAGAGGAATCGGCCAAGGAGGGGCTGTCACGAGTTCTGCAAACCAAGTCGGGTTTGGGCCAAACACGGGGCGACAGGGCAGCCCAAAGGGGTAGGACCTTGTACTGATATGCCCGTCCCTCAAACGCAAACCAAAGAAACGGTCTGTCGAGGAAGAATCGAGACATGAAAGTACGCGTCCTTCAGGTCGATCGCTGCAAACCAATCCCGGGGACAGATGCAATCGAAGATGCGTTTCTGCTTGAGCATTTTGAACGGGAGCTTGTGCAGGGCCCGATTTAAAACTTGCAGGTCCAGGATTGGCCGTAACCCACCGTCTTTCTTGGGTACAATGAAGTAAGGGCTGTAGAACCCAGACCTCATCTCGGCTGGAGGGACCGGCTCGATCGCGTCCTTTGCCAGCAGGACGTCGATCTCTTTCCTCAAGACAGGGGCATCGACGCTGCCCCTGTCCTTGGGAGGCCGGCGGGCAAACTGAATTGCATAGCCGAGCCGGATGGTACGGGTGGGACAGCGGGACGGTCTCGGAGCTCTAGCCAGGCTTCGAGAGACCGTACCAACGAGCCCACCCGGACCACCGGGGTACCTGCGGAGGGGCAGCAAGGTGGAAGGCAGGGACCCGGCTTCGGAGGCATTGCTGCGGCCGAAAGCGGGTCTGGGTGTGCAGGGCAACACCTACCTGCTTCCACCGGGGGGCAGATGGCAGGAAAGGCCCGGAGGCATTCAGCTGCGGGCTGCCCCGAGATGAAGGAAGGAGGAGAAACGAGGAGCAAGGCCCGGGGGCGTTGACCTCTGGTTTCCGCACCTCCTTGCCCAGCGGGAGACGAGAGTGACGAGGCCGTAGTGGCGTCACTGCCATCGCTCAGCTGGGGACGAGGGAAATGAGAGCAGCGAGGGAACGTGGCGGCGCACACTGTCATTCTGACCCTCTTGGACGGGAGAGACTGGGAGTGGTGAGGCAATTAAGCGTCATCCTTGACTGCCAGTCTCGACCGTTTTCTTACCCAGCGAGAGACGAGAGCGACGAGGCCATAGCAGCGTCACTGCCATCTGAACGCTGGGGCGAGGGGAATGAGAGTGGCGAGGCAACGTGGCGGCGCGCACTGTCATTCTGGCCCTCTTGGACGGGGAGACTGGGAGTAGCGAGGCAAATGAGTGTCGACCTTGACTGCCAGTCTCGACCGTGTGTGACCCAGAGGAGGTGGAACTGCTCTTATATTGAACATTTTGGGTACCGCTGACTGGTTGACCAGCGGCGGAACAAAAAACAGATTCTCCACCCGGCCCTCCTCCAGGGGAAGGAGTGGTGCCGACACACACTCCTGAAGAGCAGACGTCACATCCTCTGGGTCGCCCGTCTCAGGGTCGCTTCCCTCCCTCTTACTGGGGGGGTAGATGAACCCCGAGCGGGCTGATTTTTTTTTTTTTTTTTTGGCACTTCTGAACCACCAGTGTGGACATCGTCTGACCGAGGGCCAGCGCTGTGACTAAATCACAGTCAGTCACTATGCGCAGCTCCACCTCGACTCAGAACTACCCCTGTGCACTGAGGCGGTCTGCAATTAACAAAGCCGCCAAGGGTAGTGAGAGAGGAAAAACTTTCCTGCAGATTTTGGCATGTTTGGCTGCCATATTGGTGCCAAAATGCTTCCATACTGCCAAAGTTTTTCACACACATCCGGGCAGGCACGGGCAAGGCATTCAAGCGTCGCACAGCACCCCCAGAGTTGCCCGGGAAAGTGTGGCTGTCAAGTCTGAATCTGATTCAGCATGAGTACACACACCATTATAGTGGGAACTCAGCATCAACTTAATTTCCAGAGTATAACAGCCCTCTCTCTGATGTAGCGATCGACATCTGAGCCTCCCCTGGAGCCCTGAATGAAATGCCTGGTCCCTCATGAGAAGGACCAGAATGCCATCCGATGCTGCCGGGCATGCAAGACAGTGAACGTGGCCATCGCTGACACACGGCACGCTGAGCGCTCAAGCCTTCATGAAAAAGGCAAGACGAACAACGTGCCGAAGTGGTCACGCTCTCATGAGAGAGCATAAACCACCCACGAACGCAGTCTCAGCATGTTTGCGATGCGCTAGAGGAGTGAGTGGTACGCTCACTGTAATCCTCAGATCACCAACGCTATTAGCCAAAGTAGCCCTTTTCTGGGACACCAGAAAAGAAACTAGATCGGGGAATAAGCAAAGGGACTCCACCTCGTTGAGGCACACGAGTCTCGACCGCACATCTAGAGCACCGAGCGACGCGCGCTGGGTTGCCGTGACAACCCGCGCTGTCAGCCGGCAGCTCGACGGCACACGGCACGCTGAGCGGCTCAAGCCTTTACGAGAAAGGAGAGATGAACAACATGCCGACGTGGTCATGCTCTAATGAGAGAACATGAACCACCCACGAACGCAGTCTCAACTGCAAAGCCCTGCAAGCCCACTGTGTGCACTCAACCAGATACCAGCTGTGACAACAGCTCTTTGAAAGAAGCAGATCGCGTGAAGTGACAGTTGATATCCGGGAGATCGCGAAGATCACTGCCGCGCCGTAACACCAACACAGAGAGGTCTCGAAACAGCAGACTCGTTGAGCTCACGGAAAACACTATCCAAACACTCATTCACTCAGAGGACACAACCGGTCGGCTCCGAAGCAGAAAGCTTTGTGTATGCCCTTGTTTCCGCCTTTATACCCGCACTGGTAGGCGGGCCGCAGAATGCAAATCTTGCATGCCAATGTTCATTGGCTTGTTTAAATTCACTCGAAGTCTCCCTAGCGTGATCCCGATTCGTTGGAAACTCCTCCGACGAGACGTAGGAGTTCCCGAACGAAAGGGAACTACAGTATCTCGAGGCAATTCCCCGAATACTTACAATACAATACAATACTTCCCTGAAGTAAGGTGACGGCGTCCCGCCAAGAAACTACTATCACTGCCTCAATCACACATGAGCACACAGGTCTTTAGCATCTATACACTCTCACCGTCCTTCTCAGGTGTACGCTGGTCCGACACAGGATCATTAATACTAACTCAGAGTATTACAGCCTCACCCCGAGGGCGGCAATAGTCTTCAACACTATCACTGTCTTTTGAGCGTAGAACCTTTAGTACTTCTAATACTACCTTAATCACACATAGACGTTTATGTTGTTGTCTTTTGAGCATATTCTATTTCTCAGCTGCGCAGCAATAAAATAAAATGTTTATTTTTATATAAGTCAAGTCAAGTCAAGTTTATTTGTATAGCACTTTTCACAATACAGATTGTATATCAAAGCAGCTTCACAGTATTAAATTAAAATAATACAACAAAGTTTGTTTCAAGAGGAATTTATTGATTGATAAAATTAAATTAAATATCCCCAAAATATCCCCAACTGAGCAAGCCAAAGGCAACAGTGGCAAGGAACCGAAAAACTCCATCATAATTTTTTAATACAATTAATTTTTTGTCATAGTAATTCTATGTCTGATTGTTTCTCAGGGACACAAAAGGCACCGATTTTGTGGAATGACCCAGCTAAGATGTTTTTGTAAGACACTTAGGGTTTGCTTTGTTCTCCATAGTCGTTTATGCTTATACATATGGCTTGTTACGGATTGCGTTTTAGGTTTATTTGCAGAATACAGTCATGTATTTTAAAGTGTGTGGCTGTGCAATTATGCATGTGTCAGGAGTGTGTGCGCACAAGAGAGAGATTTATTCATTAATTTAGTTCGCCTTTTTACATGTTGCATATTTTAAGGATATGTAATTACTGAAAACTTTTTTTTTTGCAACAAATGACAATTTAGCCCTGAGTTTTATGTAATCTGTTTTTGTTTTCTCTTGATTGAGAAAATTAAACAATTCTCATTTCTTCATAATTTAGTTAACCATGGTCCATGGATGATGATTAACGTAACTCCATTCATGAGGCATTTGTATTATTATGAATAGCATATTTTTTGTACAGCTTTCTTGTTAACTGTTCAGAAAGCACACACAACATGATAGCCTAGGTGTGTTCTCTTACGAGAGATACTCTCGTACTGCGTAGAATACGCTAGGGGAAAATCCTTTTCCACGAGAATACTGAAGCCAAAAAAATTATCCTTTAATTTTGTATTAATGTAAAACGCGTTGCGGCAGCATACAGACATAGGCGAGGCAGCTCGCGCGCCTATTGGCTGGTCTGCTGGCAACTGCTTAAGCCTATCGAGGGAGACCTAGAGTGACGTCAGACCCAATGAGGGCGCTTCGCGCCCTCTGCGTCACGTCCCGCCGAGACGGGCGTGGCTTAGGTCTATAAATACCGCTCGCAGGCATTATTTCTCAGATTTTTCATCCTTCAGCGAAGCAACTCACATCGCTGGATCCGAGAAGAAGCCGCGCTGTTGAAGAAGCACCTCAGCGGGACGAGTCGACGAAGCTGCTGGCCGCGCCGCCTTCATCGCCTTCCTGCTGCGCTATCCAGCGCCCATATCCTTTAGTGCACTGTGTGTGTGTGTTCGCCGGCGCGACTCACACTGTCTAAAAGAGCTGCGTCTTTTTCAAGATGCCTGCTTGTGGCTCGTGCAAAGCCACACTCAGCGACGGGGACCGCCATGTCATCTGCGCTTCCTGCCTGGGTCAAGAACATGCAGCTCTCGCGCTCGCTGATGGCGGCTGCCATCACTGCGAGCTGTTGCCATTAGCGACTCTGAGGACTCGCTTGGCACTGTTCAACGAGACTGCGCCCACACCTGCTGTTGTGCCGCGCCGTAAAAAGCGCCGCGCTCAGCGAATCCCGGAGCCCTCTCTCAGCCGTCAAAGCTCGCCGGTGCGCCCGCCTGCTTCTCCGGTTTCATCAGCTTCACTTCCGGACGGACAGCGGCCGCGGTCTGCCGCCGCTTCTGTCGATGACGCTGATGAGATCGACGCGCTGCTACGAGAGGGGGATTCCTGCTCTCTCATAGCATCAGGCAGTGAGGATTGGGCGAGCTCTGAGGATCCCGCCCCCCCCCTGCCCGTGCTTCTACGGGAAAGAGAGCGAGCATTGAGGCGGAGCTCATGCGCATGCTCACTCAGGCCACGGCGAGCCTCGGCCTCGAGTGGATTACGCCTGAGCAGCCTGCTCACAACCGGCTGGACGGCTACTTCCTGCCTGGGGAGCGCGTTTCACCTGCATCCAAGCCAGCGCCTTTTCTTCCTGAGCTTCATGAAGAAGTCGTTAAGTCTTGGGGCTCCCCTTTTTCGGCCAGGACACGATCCTCTGTCTCTTTGGCGTTCTCCGCTGTCGACGACGCAAAGAACAGAGGCTACCACTCCCTACCGCCGGTCGAAGAGGCTATTGCAGCGCACTTATGCCCGCCCTCTGCTGGACGGCGTGCTAAGATGGCGCTGCCCTCAAAAGCCTGCCGCACGACGTCAGCCCTGCTCCGCCGCGCTTTCTCCGCCGCCGGGCAGGCCGCGTCAGCGTTGCACACCATGGCCACGCTCCAGATATACCAGGCCGATCTCCTCCGCCAGCTGGACGAGAGAGGACCTGACGCAATCTGCGTGCCGGACTTGAGGAGCGCTACAGACTTCGCTCTTCGCGCCACCAAGTCAGCAGCACAGGCCATCGGACGGAGCATGGCCTCGCTCACCGTGTCTGAGAGACATCTGTGGCTTACGCTCTCTGACATGACTGAGTCAGAACGCACCGCGTTCCTCGACGCGCCGCTTTCCCCTGCCGGCCTCTTCGGAACCTCGGTCAAAGATTTCGCCGATAGGTTCGCTGAGGTGCAGAAAGCGACCCAGGCCATGAAGCACTTCCTCCCGAAGCGCTCCGGTTCTGCAGTAGGCCGTGCGAAACCGTCTGCTCAGAGCTCACAGCCTAAGCCTCCGCCCGCCGCCTCCTCTTCTCAACTCCGCCAAACCCAGAGCTCGAGACCGCGCTCTCGCTCATCCGGCCGCCGCCCCGCCCCGCGTGGCCCGCGGCAGAAGATTGCGTTGAAGCCAGAGGCCCCGAAATCGTCCTAGCACGCCTAGGAAAGCGACGGTGTCCAAGTCCCGCTGCGGCCGGACTTCCACCAAAGCTTTCCGCTCGTCCAGTTCCAGGAAATGTGACTGGTCCAGCGTATTTAGCAGCCAACAAGCCGGTTCCATTACCCGCTTGCCTGCACACAAAAGCCGTTTTTACGGCTACCCAGATAAATCCCTTAAAGAGTGTATTTTCTGGTGTCCCGGCCACGGCCGACGGTGTTTCATGTGTAGAAAAAATGCCCACTACTCAGTGCCCATTCCTACACACAAGCACAGCCCCTTCACACAGGGCCCGCGCACATAAAATCGACTCAGATCGATTGCGCTTCAAATGTAGCAAAAGTGCCCACTACCCAGTGCCCACAAACGCTACTTCCCACATGTCTCACGGTCCCTGTAAATACAGGACCAGTATGCATATGCTCTGCTCACGCGAGCGATGCTGTAAAGGTGGTGTATGTGCCCGCTGCTCTGCGCCCACGCCCACACACAGACATGAAACTAGCCCAGCCCTCCTCCTCTCAGCTAAACACTGCGGAGGAGTCGAGCGCGGGCATTCTGCCCGCTGTTATCAGCGCGCCCCCTGCCTCAGATGTCATGAGCGCGACGCTTATGTCACAGCACACAAAAGCCGCTGTATCGCGAGCCGATCAGAAAGAGAGAAGAAGAGCAGAGAAAGAGAGAGCAGAAGAACGAATGAAGAGGATGCAAAAAAGGAGAGAGAACATCAGATCACAGATGAGTGAGTCCACATACTTTATAGTGCAGATACACACTGAGTATATTAAGTAAATCATGAAAATGTAACAGTCACAGCAATAATAGCAAGAAACTTTTTGTTATTAAAGGGTTAGTTCACCCCAAAATGAAAATTCTGTCAGTAATTACTCACCCTCATGTTGTTCCAACCACGTAAGACCTTCGTTCATCTTCGGAACACAAATTAAGATATTTTTTATGAAATCTGAGAGCTGATCACTTCTCCGTAGGCTGCTAGGTGGCCCAAACTTGCTGGCCCAGAAAAGTTATTAAAGAGATCGTTAATATAGTCCAAGTGACTACAGTGGCTCAATCTTAAGTATATCAAGCGACGAGAATACTTTTTGTGCGCAAAAACAAACAAAAATAACGACTTTATTCCACTATTCATTTCCTTCTCTCTGGGCCTCGTAGTGTTTTTGCGCAGCGCGTCTGTGTTACACCTCACCACGTAGGCTCACTATTGGCCGACGCTGGTCATGTGTGTGACGCGCAGCGCAAAAACACTACGTGAACCGACTAGAGGCCCAGAGAGAAGGAAATGAATACTGGAATAAAGTCGTTATTTTTGTTTGTTTTTGCGCACAAAAAGTATTCTCGTCGCTTGATATACTTAAGATTGAGCCACTGTAGTCACTTGGACTATATTAACGATCTCTTTAATAACTTTTCTGGGCCAGCAAGTTTGGGCCACCTAGCAGCCAACGGAGAAGTGATCAGCTCTCAGATTTTATCAAAAATATCTTAATTTGTGTTCCGAAGATGAACGAAGGTCTTACGCGGTTGGAACAACATGAGGGTGAGTAATTACTGACAGAATTTTCATTTTTGGGTGAACTAACCCTTTAACCGCTATTTGTAGAGGCATTCCCAATAGATGGGTTCAAAGCAGCTCACAGTGACGGCCAATACACTTGAATTTAACATAATTGTTTACTTCAGTAGAGGTATGGCCACTACTACAGATACTGTATGAGTTGATCAATATTACTTCTCTTATAATAGCTTTGGATTGGCCATGCCGTGGTTTCCCACGTACACTTATCTAAAGTAACATTAAATTAAAACAGAGGTAAGACACCCAAATTTATGTTGGTCAAGCAGCATTTTTGCTGTTCTAAACGGAAATTCAATTCTTGTCTTTGCGAACCAAGTACACTTGAATTAGTGCCAAATATTAGGCGTCACTAATCTAACGCAGACTTGCGGTAACATACGAATCTGTTTAATCTACTTGGGAAAACAATTTCAGAGTGAGTCAGAATAAATCAAATGGAACAATTTATTATGTCAGGTAAACATATCATGCCAATTTCATTATCAGTTCAAAGATAATAAATACCGTAAAACTTCAAATAATAGGTAATGTCTCTTTTACACGCCTGGTGTGGCTACAGGTTTGGATAAATAAAGGCCGGTCTCAAATAGAGGTCTGTTTTTTAGTTTTGGGTTGTATTTAATCTTCTAAAACCCGTCAGATCGTCTGTTTAAGCCAGTTATATGGAGCAGATTGTGCACGCAAGAGAGCCCTGCGCATCTGAGCGGGAGCTGTTAGCGCAAGCAAGGCAGGCAGAGTTAGCGGAGGCCGGAGAGGGAGAAGTGGAGGAGAGCGACGATGAGGAGGAATTCGCCAATGAACTTGTAGTTGAGGGTCGCGGTGATGATAATAGTGATGAATAGAGTCATTTTGTATCACATGATTGCAGTAGTTTTACAGGGTAGCCTTCATTCTTTCTTGTTGATGTGTTTCGGGCAACTAGTTCATAGGCTCGATGGATATTACCGGTAACTTGTATTGTTCAGCCCATGGCTGTCACATCGTTTAGTCTTTTTATGCTGCCAATAATCTAAAGGGGGTCGCATACCGTATGAGAAGCGCCGCGCCGCGTCGCGTCTATGACAACTCGAGGTATCGCATATTTTATTTATTTTATTTATTTCAGGTTTATTTAACAGGGACAATGCACACTAATAATACATAATTAAATGTACAGTGTGCCAGAATTAGCCTAAAGGCTATTTTACATCTGCTGTCCCTGGACAGATCTTAAGATGTCACACCTAAAAAAAAAATTAAACAAAAGGATTGAAATATTACATACATGTTAATACACAATAAGCCAGCCAACCTCATCGGCATAGCACAAGAAGCACAAACAAACAAACAGATAGGACAGAGAAGACAGGGTAGCAGCAAGATTTCATGTCAAATGTAATGTTGACAGTCCTGACTACATGTTAGCCACTTCTTTAAGTTAAGTTTAAAAGAAGCGTACGTTTTAAAATTCCTAATGTGAATTGGAATGAGGTTCCAACTCATTCCAAAGCGCATACCGGACGCGCACTTTGTCAGTTTATGGCCAGCAATATAGTTATGTTTAAGGATATTATGGAATTAAGATCGTGTCTGTACTATGTTATGATTGTACTGTACAATTAAATACAATCGTTGCTGAGTCTGCAGTCTGAATTCACTTTACCTCAGAGAGTCCGTTAACTGAATGAATTGAGAATATCACCTGAAAATCCGATAACATCAGCAATTTTCATTCAAGCAGCTGATTTCTGTAAATGAATGTAAAACTGAATGTATATTGCAGCACAGGGTGAAGTCACTATATACACTAACGACGATTTGAGACAATGTACAGAATAATGTGTCGAATTTTAAATATGTGGCGCTGCGCTTCTCGTCTGGTGTGCAAACCCCTTTAGACATACGGAAATATAGTAGGCTAATTCTGACATTAACTGATTTGTTAAACACAAACACAGATTTGGAACCTCCTACTGTCATGCTCATCTCAACACTAAATTAAAGGCCTGTCTCAAATACAAGCCGGTGCAGTTCGGCGATTTGGGGAAATAAAAGCCTGGGCTATTATTTTAAGTTTTACGGTACAAAACATCAAATGCTCTGGAATAAAGAGATAAGATGCGAACCTGACACTAGAAAATACATGATGCCCAGTGTCTCGGCCACACTCTGCATCACGGGCCAAACATGAATTCACAATGGGAATTTGCATTAGTGTCACATGCCTGTCCTGTCTTGTGCTGCACATCGGTGTTTTGTTATTTTGGGCCATGTGCTCGTGTCTATTGTCTAGCCCCTCCCATCTTGTTATCTGATTATTGGTTAATTTGTCCCACTTGTCTGTCTCGTTACCCTCCTTTGTTTGTTCCCCTATTTAGCCTCCTTGTGTTTGTAGTCTTGTGCTGGTTCGTTGTCCGTGTTTCTTGTTTCCTGGAGTTCCTGAGTTTTTGTGTTTGTACCGTACCTGCATGTCACTAATAAACTAACTCTGCATTTGTATCCTCGACTCTCGTTTACCATTCCGTTACAGAACTAACCAGCCAAGTATGTGGATACAGCGGAGTGAAATTTTTCCTCAGGGAGAGGGAGAAGGAGCCTCTATTTCCTTGCTGGAGTACTTTTCCAGATGCGCTCAAAGGACTTTGGAGGAGGAGAGTATCACGGCAGATGGCAGTCAGTGGAAGGGAAAGCCTTCGTCGCTGGTCCCGAAACGGAGGAGAGGTAGGAAGACTTCCTCCGTGCCTGTTCCGGTGGTCCCAGTTCCGGTGGTCCCGAGTCCGGTGGTCCCGAGTCCGGTGGTCCCAGTTCCGGTGGTCCCGAAACACAGGAGGAGGAGAAAGGCTCCCACCGTAACTGTTCCGGTGGTCCCGAGTCCGGTGGTCCCGAGTCCGGTGGTCCCGAGTCCGGTGGTCCCAGTTCCGGTGGTCCCGAAACACAGGAGGAGGAGAAAGGCTCCCTCCGTAACTGTTCCGGTGGTCCCGATTCCAGTGGTCCCAGTTCCGGTGGTCCCAGAATTCCCTATCATCAGTCCTGCCATGGCCAGGAGGGCCGTGCATCTCTTCTATGCATTAACGGTATTGCATGCGTGGAGGAGACACAGTGGGTCTGCCGAGCCTGTGTCTTCAGACAAGATGGCCGCCGCCGAACCTGTTCAGATCACGTCTGCCCAGCCAGAGACTGTTCACGTCACGTCTGCCCAGCCAGAGACTGTTCACGAGCCTATGTCTTCGGACAAGATGGCCGCCGCCGACGAGCCTGTTCACGTCACGCCTGCCGAGCCTGGGTCTTCGGACAAGATGGCCGCCGCCGAGCCTGTTCACGTCACGCCTGCCGAGCCTGTGTCTTCGGACAAGATGGCCGCCGCCGAGCCTGTTCACGTCACGCCTGCCGAGCCTGTGTCTTCGGACAAGATGGCCACCGCCGAGCCTGTTCACGTCACGCCTGCCGAGCCTGTTCACGTCACGCCTGCCGAGCCTGTGTCTTCGGACAAGATGGCCGCCGCCGAGCCTGTTCACGTCACGCCTGCCGAGCCTGTGTCCCCTGACAAGATGGCCACCGTCGAGCCTGTGTCTGTTCCTGAGCCTGAGCCTGAGCCGGTGGCGTCTGTTCCTGAGCCTGAGCCGGTGGCGTCTGTTCCTGAGCCTGAGCCGGTGGCGTCTGTTCCTGAGCCTGAGCCGGTGGCGTCTGTTCCTGAGCCTGAGCCGGTGGTCCCGAGTCCGGTGGTCCCAGTTCCGGTGGTCCCAGAATTCCCTATCATCAGTCCTGCCATGGCCAGGAGGGCCGTACATCTCTTCTATGCATTAACGGTATTGCATGCATGGAGGAGACACAGTGGGTCTGCCGAGCCTGTGTCTTCGGACAAGATGGCTGCCGCCGAACCTGTTCAGATCACGTCTGCCCAGCCAGAGACTGTTCACGTCACGTCTGCCCAGCCAGAGACTGTTCACGTCACGTCTGCCCAGCCAGAGACTGTTCACGTCACGTCTGCCCAGCCAGAGACTGTTCACGAGCCTATGTCTTCGGACAAGATGGCCGCCGCCGACGAGCCTGTTCACGTCACGCCTGCCGAGCCTGGGTCTTCGGACAAGATGGCCGCCGCCGAGCCTGTTCACGTCACGCCTGCCGAGCCTGTGTCTTCGGACAAGATGGCCGCCGCCGAGTTCCGGTGGTGCCAGTACCAGTCCCTGAGCCGGTGGTGCCTGTTCCAGTGCCAGTTCCAGTGCCAGTTCCGGTGGTGCCAGTTCCAGTGCCTGAGCGTTCCAGTGCCTGAGCCGGTGGTGCCAGTTCCAGTGCCTGAGCCGGTGGTGCCAGTTCCAGTGCCTGAGCCGGTGGTGCCAGTTCCGGTGCCAGTTCCGGTGGTGCCAGTTCCAGTTCCTGAACCGGTGGTGTCTGAACCGGTGGTATCTGTTCCTGAGCCGGTGGTGTCTGTTCCCGGGCCGGTGGTATCTGTTCCTGAACCGGTGGTGTCTGAACCGGTGGTCTCTGTTCCTGAGCCAGTGGTATCTGTTCCTGAGCCGGTGCCTGTTCCCTGGCCGCCCGAGGGGTCGTCTCCGCCCTGGCCGCCCGAGGCGTCGTCTCCGCCCTGGCCGCCCGAGGGGTCGGTTACCATTCCGTTACAATTAGTCACCGTCCCAGACTTACTGGGGACAGAAGTTGGGAATGAGACCTTTGTACCGGTCGCATTGAGACATTTCAAGTGACCATATAGATTTTTGGGTGAATTGAGGTAGGGATGGGTGAAGGGAATGATGTGTAAATTGGGAGGTGATCAACTCAAGTGTGATCGTGTCTCGAATGGGGATGGTAATTGAGAGTTCAAATGTTAATTTCCTTTGTTTTCTCAGAGAAACAGTTTCTCTTTCTCTTACAGTTCTTCCAGTTTCTCCAGTCTTACACAGTCATGTATTTGCTGGTGCTAATAGCCACCAGTGCATTGATAATGCTTTCCCCGGTGAGAACACGTACAAGAGAGAGATTTATTCATTGGTTTAGATATATATATATATATATATATATATATATACTTTTTGAAAACATTATTCTGAAGCTATTTGGAATTTAGTCTTGCTTAATCGGTGTGTCTGTGATCTGTTGTTTTGTCTGCAGATCATTGAAATTAAGCTCTTTTCTTCATAATTATTCTCCATCGATAACCTTTGTTCTGATTTCAGAGTTTAATTAATGTGAGATACACTTATATGTCATTTTTAACTAATTTATGTGTAGTTTGACACCCATACAGATAAGGTGAACCTAATTTCAGGAATCCCTTTTCACAAAGAGAGATTATTTAAGAAGATTTAAGATGTCACCCACCTTAAGAAGTGTGTTTGTTCTGTATTTGTTGCAGGTGAAGCCCAACATCTGTCAGAGCTCAGGATTGTGTTGATGGGATATAGAAGAGCTGGTAAGACTTCAGCTGGAAACACCATCCTGGGCAGAGAGGAGTTTGACTTGAAGAAATCTTCTCAGTGTGTGAAGAGACATGGAGAAGTAGCAGACAGACACATCACTGTCATTGAAGCTCCAGGATGGTGGGGAGGTTTCTCTGTAGAGTTCAGTCCTGAGTTACTGAAACAGGAGATTTTGCTCAGTGTGTCTCTGTGTCCGCCAGGACCACACGCTGTACTACTGATCTTACGTGTGGACACTAGATTTAAAGAGACTGAGAGAAAAGCATTGCAGGAGCATCTGGATCTTCTCAGTGAGAGAGTCTGGAGTCACACTATAGTGCTGTTCACTCATGGAGACTCTCTGTTACACACATCTATAGAGCAGCACATTGAGAGTGAAGGGCCGGATCTCCAGCGGCTGCTGGACAAATGTGGGAACAGGTTTCATGTTCTCAACAATCACAACAGGAGTGACGACACTCAGATCAAGGAGCTGCTGGATAAGATTGAGGAGACAGTGGCACAAAACAACGGCTGCCATTTTGAAATAGACAGAAAGATTTTACAGGAGGTGAAAGAGAGAAGAAGAGCAGAGGAAGAGAGAGCAGAAGAACGAATGAAGATGATGCAAAAAAGGAGAGAAAACATCAGATCACAGATGAGTGAGTCCATATACTTTATAGTGCAGATACACACTGAGTATATTAAGTAAGTCATGAAAATCTAACAGTCACTGCAATAATAGCAAGAAACTTCTTGTCATTAACCACTATTTGTAGAGGCATTCCCAATAGATGGGTTCAAAGCAGCTCACAGTGACGGCCCCTAAAATCTGTTACTGAAGGAAATAAGCGCTTTCATTTCTTAAACAATCCTGTTCTTCATAGGGTGTGCTTTTGATAACAGAAATCCCTTTACCTAATCCATAGAAAACAATACAAAATAAATAAATAAATAAATAAATAAATAAATGAATGAATGAATGAATGAATGAATGAATGAATGAAAGAAAACTGCAAACATCTTGTCTTGAATATAATCTTAAACATCAGCTTTACTCCTATAGACACGCCTCATGTTTGTCGCTGTTCTGAAGTGCCAGGAAGTGAGTCCCGTCAAACACACTTTGGCTGTCCAAAATTGTCATGCCCTTCACTCGCTAACTTCCCTCCGTCTCGTTCACTTGGATGTACGTTATTACTTACGTTGCACGAGTGCCCACTACTGGCGGAAACTGCAATGGGCTGAATTGGAACGTCCTAAGCCCTTGATCACTTGGAATCAGCTATGGAGTTGATTTAATATTTACCTTTTTTTTTTTCTTTAATAATTTGTTTAATGCAGCATCCAAATGTATATAGGCGTGTTTGGGTTGTTTTAAATTAAAAAAGATATAATTAATATATCATAGAGTTGTTTGTTGTGCTGGTGATTTGACAAGAGATGTGGTGACGTCACAATCGTACTGCATTGTGGGACATATAGGTGCCTGAAGTGTACATATGAAGTAGACTCGCTCCCTCTGTCAAAATCGAGGGAACGAGGGTCTGTCCATATAAACTTCCCTCGTCCACTTCACGAAGTGGAACGCACTTCAAAATGGCGGCAGGGATTCCCCCGAGGGGAAGTGCTTAGGGAAGTTCGCAAGTGCGTGTCTAAAAGTGGACTGGAACGCAGCCCTTGAAAGTCCATTACAAGTAAAAACTACTAGACTGCTGGTGGAACTATATTTTAGTTGGTTAAAAAAAAAGCTTCTTTTTTTGGGGGCAAAAATATGTCATGTAAAATGGACATTTGTAAGATAAGCTATTTTTATTAAAGAAGAAATGTCAACATATTTTGAGAAAAACTTTTACTGCTGCTTTCATATTGGTCAATACAGAAAATATTTTGGATCAGTTTATGCCAATTTAGTTTTTTTTTTAAAGTTTTTTTTCATAAAGTCTTTTATAAATATAAGCAGTCACAAATGGGGCCCTATACTGCACCCAGCGCAATTGACTTTGTACAGCGACGCATGTATCATTCCTATTTTGCACCCGCGCACAGCGGACTTTTCCCTCCACGGACGCACGTCGGTTAACTAAGAAATACACTTGCGCTCCCGGGGGCGGTTCAGCACAAAGAGGAGGCATGTTCCGGCGCAAATGTTCCCTGGTGCTATTTTGCAGGTTTAGAAAACAATTCCGCCACTGACCGAAAAAATCTAGTTTAAAGTCAGTGGCGCGTTGCGCATGTTATTCATATGCTATTTTAAGGGCGCATGCTTGGCCATAACCAATGTAGCGTGTGCACAACGCGCGTACACTTTGATTCTCTCATCTACACAGAAGCAGCAGTTTTCATTTTTGCAAATCATACATTATTACGATAGATAGATAGATAGATAGATAGATAGATAGATAGATAGATAGATAGATGGACAGTTTATTATAAAAGCATACATAACATAAAAGGTGTGTTTCTCCATCCCCAATGTCACTTCTCTGTGTTTTACGTCCCTGACGAGAACGTCGGTCTCCTCGGCTGTGAACCGCTCCTGGCGTGAGTCTGGCAAATCCGCCGTTATAATAGGAATCCGCTATAGAACAAGCCCGCCTGCTCTTAAAGGGAATGTGAGATGATGCTCTGATTGGTTTATTTCACGTTACGCCCAAACCACACCTATGAATAATGAAGCTACTTCAGACCAACCCATTTTAGATTTGCGTCGGGCGCAAGAGTCATTTATCCTGCCGGTATAATAGCAATAGCGCTTGATACTTGCGTTTCAGATCGTTAAAATAGGGCCCATGGTCTTTTTTGGCTTTCTTTCCATCTAGTAAATGAATGTAAATGTAATACAGTCGTGTATTTGCTGGTGCTAATAGCCACCAGTGCATTGATAATGCTTTCCCAGGTGAGAACGCACACAAGAGAGAGATTTATTCATTAGTTTAGAGGGACAAATTAATTTCAGTAACTCCTTTTTCACAAAGAGAGATTATCTAAGAATATTTAAGATGTCACCCAACTTAAGAAGTGTGTTTGTTCTGTATTTGTTGCAGGTGACGCCCAACATCTCTCAGATTTCAGGATTGTGTTGATGGGATATAGAGCAGCTGGTAAGAGTTCAGCTGGAAACACCATCCTGGGCAGAGAGGAGTTTGACTTGAAGAAATCTGCTCAGTGTGTGAAGAGACATGGAGAAGTAGCAGACAGACACATCACTGTCGTTGAAGCTCCAGGATGGTGGAGGAATAACTCTGTAGAAAAGAGTCCTGAGTTACTGAAACAGGAGATTTTGCTCAGTGTGTCTCTGTGTCCTCCAGGACCACACGCTGTACTACTGATCTTACGTGTGGACACTAGATTTAAAGAGACTGACAGAAAAGCATTGCAGGAGCATCTGGATCTTCTCAGTGAGAGAGTCTGGAGTCACACTATAGTGCTGTTCACTGGTGGAGACTCTCTGTTAGACACATCTATAGAGCAGCACATTGAGAGTGAAGGGCCGGATCTCCAGTGGCTGCTGGACAAATGTGGGAACAGGTTTCATGTTCTCAACAATCGCAACAGGAGTGACAGCACTCAGATCAAAGAGCTGCTGGAGAAGATTGAGGAGACAGTGGCACAAAACAACGGCTGCCATTTTGAAATAGACAGAAAGATTTTACAAGAGATGGATGGTAGAAATAAAACAGAAGAGCGACTGGACAAATGGAGAGAGGAATTCAGATCACAGACTAGTGAGTGACATCATAACATTTTATGAATATTATCTACATATAGTCTCAGATGTGTTTCCTCCTCATTGTTCTAGACTATGGGCCTAATTTTTAAAAGTGTGAATGCACAGAATTGATCTTATAGTGTGTGTACTCTAAAATCCATGCCAACATTCATGTTTATAAAAACAGTCTTTGACGTGGAAAAGTGCTTCGCGCCACATCAGGGTTGTAACACTAATGGGTGGATGGTATTCAGCCATCTGTTCTGAAGTAATGAATCCTGACTTTCTAACACATTCTTTCATTCCGGACTAGATCTTGAGAAAACAAGAACTTTTGTTTACGACCCATCCAAGGTAATTCACAGCGGTAGACACCGTTATGTCTGTAGTCTCCCATGGCGTTATGACGTTTATGGCACCCTGGGAGCGAGTCCAGAGACACACGCGCATGAGCCTCAAAGGAAAAGCGAAACACCCGTCTCACCCCGGGGGGGGGGGAGAGCACAGCGCGGCGTGACATTCCACACAAACAGGCACCCACCAGCACACGGGCATTTTAGGCTCACACATGGACCTTTTAGATAAAATTACCTTAAAAATGTATTAAATGTATCTCTTTTTGTGTTTAGATGTCTTCACATGTCATATTGGAGTAGCTATAATGTTTATTGTGTGTTAATCAAACTCTATAGGCTCGTAATTATGAAAATCCTGTATCTCTGTATTCCTGACTTGCAAAATTATAGTTTGTGGTGTCCTTGTAATCATAAAAACCCGACTGTGTCGAATCTCGACGACAAATTACCAAAAGATGCATTATTTCAGAAGTACCATCTTTCTGAGTATAATTGCTCAATTTTGTCATTACCGTAAATCAGACCAGTGGGTTGTACTAATCAGACAAAGAAAGTTTTTCCCACCTCAGTTGCTCACGAGTGATTGGTTCATTCACGGGAGACAGGTGTGACCTATCTTGTCCATAAAGACAAGGAAAGACCATCTGTTGCATTCCGCCAGAGAGAAGGGGTCCCCATCTTCACGACAAGACTTCGCAAGAAGTCTCTCCGTTCGTTCTTCTTTCATTTCGTTTTCATCTTAGTCTTTTTTTTATTCCCGTTTGAAATTTGACTTCGTTCAGTTGTCTTCACGAGTTAAACGAACTTAAGTCTAATCATCTTTTGGCAAAGTTTACATTCGTGTTAACCGTCGAGTCTCGCATCACCTGCTCCTGAAGGAACTCCGCTGTACACAAGAGCCAGACCAAAATCAAGTACTATCTCATATCGCAATCTAAAAATGCTGTTTAAGGTTGTCTAGGTTATTCCCTTTTGCGGAATTATCCAACGACTTGGGGTCTCTTGCAAAGTTAACTGTTTGAAAATTGTCACCCTGAGATTTGCTTTCACTTTCTCACTTTCTCTCTCTCTCTCTCCCTCTCTCTCTCTCTCTCTCTCTCTCTCTCTCGCTCGTTATTTGATTATCCTGTTTATATTGCACTGTTTGTATTGCTATATACGCATATTTACTCTGTGTGAATCGTAGTTATGTATTCCTTAATTTGTTTTTATTAAACCCAATAATCTTCTTGAATTGAACCTGCTTTATTGCTCACCAAATCGAAGTCCCTGAAATCGTATGATCTAAGCTACGAAGCTTTATTTTCTTGTTACTATTTCAGTAACCTAAATTGTACAAACATAGGAAATATTATTTTTCATGATCAGAAGAGTAATTTTCCTTTAAGTTATAACCAGGGTGAGTTTTATTGAGTTTTGATAAGGAAGTCTAGCATCCAGTTGGCAGGACGAACAGATTGTTCAGATAACTGAAATTAATTCTGGTAAAGGTTACCCTTAAATTATTAAATATTCCCTCCTTGGGTAATTTAATCTTTGTAGACGATAAGCAAATCATATTCATAGACTCATGAATATTCCCTTCATTTTGAGTTAATTATTCCCCGAAAGTGATTGTCGCTACAGGGTCTAAGCTGACATACACTCTTTTCCTTATGACAGAGAGTCAGAGTACTGCAGGTTTTTGGAAATCTTGCTGCTCTTCATACTCAAGTAAAAGATGTGGACGTTGACTGGTGCTCTTTTCCATGTTAATGACATTAATAAGGCAGCAATTACAATGCAGAGATCGGAAACCATTCTGCTGCGCACAATTTCAAAATCATTTGCGATTTATAAATTGCACATCTGGAAGAGAGGCGTACGCAGACTTTTTTGTGTCACGTACACACATTGGAGAAATTATCATAAGATCAAATGTAGGAAGGTTTCTACTAGGGGTGTGCAAAGCAGCCGGTATTTGTATCTGTATTTGTTGAGGGGGGAAAAGTATTTGTATTTGAGAAAAATTCAAAATAGGCGTAAAAATCCAGTTTTTTTGCGTTACACTTCTAATTTACGTTATAGTGTAAGTATTCTTTAATTATATCCATTATAATAATTATGGATATGCAATATTGGTTGATGTTTTTCCATAAATCCAGCTGTTATGCCGGCGGCTGAAGCAGATGCAGAAGCAGATGCAGAAGCATAATTCAAGTGCATCAGAATTTATTAAAGAAACTCAAACGGTAACAAACTCAGACAAAGACTACAAACTCAGACAGAGACTCAGGAACGGGAACAGGAACAGCCAACATACAACGTCAAGAACTCACAAAGACTGAAACAAGACACAGGGCTTAAATACACAGACAGACAAGCTAAACAAGATAACAAGGGGGCGTGGCTAATAAAAAACACCTGGGAAGACTAATCAACATAACGGGGAACTGCTAAACATAGGATGAGACAGAGGAACACAGACATGAATCGTGACATAGCCCCCCCTTTAAGGAGCGGATTCCAGACGTTCAGGAAAACAGTCCAGGAGGGTGGTGGAGCAGAGGCGGACCCGGGGGCGGGATGGAGGGCCAGGCCCGTGGAGTGGAAAAGGACCTGGAGACTGCGGTAAGACGGAAGGCCAGGGCGGAGCAGGCAGTGCAGGCGACCAGGGCGGAGCAGGCAGTGCAGGCGACCAGGGCGGAGCAGGCAGTGCAGGCGACCTGGGCGGAGCAGGCTGTGCAGGCGACCCTTCAGGCGACCAGGGAGGAGCAGGCTGTGCAGGCGACCAGGGAGGAGCAGGCTGTGCAGGCGGCCAGGGAGGAGACGACCTTTCAGGCGGCCATGGTGGAGAAGACCCCTCGGGCGGCCACGGCGGAGAAGACCCCTCGGGCGGCCATGGTGGAGAAGACCCTTCGGGCGGCCATGGCAGAGAAGATCCTTCGGGTCGCCATGGCGGAGAAGACCCTTCGGGTGGCCATGGCAGAGACGAACCTTCGGGGGGCCACGGCAGTTCAGGAGACCATGCCGGGGCGGCCTCCATGGTCCCATAGCGGGACCTACCTACCTAATGACATGGGCAAGCTCTTAAATCGGGGATCCAGTAGGGTGGCTTTAAAGTAATGACCCGAGGAGTCATCAAAGACAGCCTGGAAGCGCTGAGCCAACTGAGACTGCAATGTGGTCACCATTTTAAGTGCCTCTGGAAGAGCCTGTACATCCGCATTCACCTTTAAGTTTGTTAATGCAGTCTTGAGAGCCTGCACGCAAGGGATAACAGAAGACAGAGAAGCCACATCCTCGCACACAGTGCGTGTTGCCTCCTCAAATGGTTGTAGTATTTTCACAATGGCCTGCACTAGTTCCCATTGATGATGTGACATTACACCTCCCAGATCCATCTCTGCACTCATGGTAGTCAGTGGTCATCTCTGCTCCAACAGCCGCTGGAGCATGTGGAAGGAGGAATTCCACCTCGTTGACACATCATGCACCAAAGTGTTCTTGGGAAGGCCAAGCTCTTCCTGGATTTTGTGAAGTTTGTTCACAGCTTTGTTTGATCTGTGTACAAACCCAGTGATCTTGCGAGCAATCAATATCACATTGGTCACTCCCCGGCACTCCTTTAGAGCAGCTGTTACCACGAGGTGTAAGGTGTGAGCCATACACCTAATGTGCACATAGTTACCATCAGCCATTGCCTTAACCATGTTAGTGGCATTATCTGTGACAAAATACTCAACAGAAAATTTCGCTCCAACATCATCTTGCCATTGTTTCACAACGGCCTGGAGGTGATGTAGAATGTTGGCTGCTGTGTGATCTTCATTAAGAACCTCCATCTTGAGAAGTGCTGTCACACGTTTATGTTCATCTATTCCTTGTGGACTCTGTTTGCATTTTATCTAGTGGCCAGTGAGAGAAAGATATGCATTTGTGGAAAATTTGCTCGTCCAGATGTCAGAAGTGCAGTGCACAAATTTCCCTTCAATTTTTGAGAGAGCTTCTTTTACTTTTGTTTTCGCATCTTGGTAAAGTTGTGGTATAACTGTGCGAGAGAAATGCCAACGAGATGGTAGTTGGTATCGAGGTGCAACCACATTGAGAAGCTTGCGTAAACCTTTATTCTCCACTACTGAGTAGGGCATCAGGTCAAGGCATATCATTTCTCCCACTGTGTTTGTTATTTGCTTTGCAGTGGGGTGGTTGGGTGGATAAGCCTGTTTTGCATTAAATGCAGCTAATATAGGTGATTGAAACTGACTTGCAGGGGCAGAACATGGCTGTGATGATGATTTGGTGCTGGTGGGGGGATTGGTGCTTGTGGGGGGGTTGGCAGACAGTACCAGGAGAGGATGATTTAAGTGCATGTGATTATGCATAGCAGATGTTGACAGATGTTTGATATCTCTGCCTCTGCTGATTTGACTTTTGCACACATTACATATCACTTTGGTTTTATCTGCAGCACTGACTGTAAAATGCTTCCACACAGAACTTGAGCAAGTTTTTTTGGCTGGTGGAGGACCAAGAGATGGCTCAGCAGCAGCCACACTCTTTTCTATTAGGTTGCCCAAATCCATGTGGGGAGTTTCAGCTAAGTTAATGAGTGACGGGAAGCTATGCTAAGGTTAACTAGCCATAGCCTTGATCTTGCTGTCTGCAAAAGACAGAGTAACTTAAACGTACCATATAACTCCCACAAGTGTATACAATTCGACACAACAACACAAGCATTTTTTTTAACCTTTTTGACCGAACGTTAACGTTACTCTGTCAACAGCCTATTGTCTAAATTACCGAGCTAACAGAGCTACGTAAACGGAGCGAACATGAGAGCACCCGACTGCAGACGTCAATAATGCAGCGTAATGGAATAATCTCCCGATCAAACTCCGCTTCCCGAAAGTTATAAACTGCCTCCGGAACCCAGTTAAGGTACAAAAATCTATTCAACAAAAATAGTGATGCAGTTAAGTGTTTTTTTGCTCAGCCGAGCCCTCTCTGTTGCTGTGTGGAGCAGCCTGTGTCAGTCACCTCTTTTACTCTTCTCCCCTCCCCGACTCCTGAACATCACTCACTCACTCACTCACTCATTTATCCGGGCATGCACTGCGGTCTCATGAGGAAACACAGCTTTTTGATATAAAGTTTTTCTTGTACCCGAATACAAATATTTTTAAAGTATTTGTTCTAAATAAGTATTCGTAAAAAACACGTTATTTGTGCCTTTCCGAATACCGTATTCGGGTTTGGCTCCACCCCTAGTTTCTACGCATTTCCAAATGTAGGAAGGTTTAAAATCTGGTTACATAGCAACTTCCTAAAATGTAATAAAGATAAAACTGAGGTTATTGCTTGTGGGTCTAAGCAACACTTTCGCCCGAAGCCTTCAAGCAAGAAAACGGATCTGAGGACCATTCTTCTTGCGAAGACAGGGAGGGGCGAGTGAGAATTGCTCCTCCATGGAATCTTCAGGAAATCGATGTCTGTATTTCACCATCAAGTGCGCTTCAGGACACACAGGTTTCCAGGAAGGCAGTGCACTCCCTCTTGGTGAAGGAGGCCATAGAATGTATTCCTCCTCCCGAGCAGGAATCCAGGTTCTACAGCCGGTACTTCTTGGTTCCAAAGAAGGATGAGGTCCCATTATAGATCTGCAGCATCTGAACCGTTCTCTGGTTTACTCAGCGGCCACCATGTCCTGATTCAGTTGGACAACATTTCGGTGGTCTCCTATGAAAAAAAGACTGGGGCACCAGATCCTCTTGTGAAAAGGAAACTGTTGTCCCTCAGGGCAATATATGTCCGATGGTGGAGTTGATATTGGAGAGATTCGGCCCAGCAGAAGTGGATCTATTCGCATCTCATTAGACGACCCACTGACCGCTGTGGTTCTCCCTCATGCATCCAGCTCCTCTTAGGCTGCATGCCATGGTACAGGCCGAGGCTGCGCCTGTATGCATCTCCTCTGGGGTATTAGTCTAGGGTCAGTCTACTCTTGGTAGCCCCGTTCTGGCCGGCCCCAGTATGATTCTCGGACATCATATCACTCCTGGCTGGTCCTCCGTGGGAGATTCCCCTTAGGAGGGACCTGCTTTCCCAGAGCTGTGGAAACTGTGGGTCTGGCCACTGAGAGGGCTCTGTATCTAGAGGCTGGCCTGTCAACCGGAGTGATCAAGACAATACTCAACTCTAGAGCTCCATCCTCAAGGAGACTGTACGGTCTAAAGTGGAATATTTTCACCGTTTGGTATAGGGAGAGTGGTTTGGACCCAGTGCCTTCAGTGCTGGAGTTTCTCCAAGATCGCTTCTCTGCTGGTCTTACCCTGTCCACTATTAAGGTGTATTTGGCACATACATGCTTCAGATCATTAGACAAGCTGAGAGATTAGTGGGTCTTACGTCAAAATGGCATAAATCATCCCCTGTATGGCGTAATAACAAGTTACTATCTGGAAACAAGCCATTCATTCATGATGTATGGGCACAGAAGGGTATATGGGTCATTGGAGACTTGAATGGTGAAGACTCTTTACTAAGCTTTAATGACTTGGTTTCACGTTATGGTATCCCTAGACATTCCTTATTCTTTTACTTCAGACTTAGGTCAGCTCTCAAAGCACACAAAGTTGTATGGGGCTCAGAGATGAAGGAACATCCAGTAGTCGGCTGGATACAGGTCGCCCCAAAAAGTGTCGTCTCTTTTCTGTATACCAAATTTCTATCATATCTATCTCCTAAACCTAGCACGCTAGCTTGGGATCGCTCAATGGCACTCAGAAGTAGAGAAATAGACTGGAACACAAGCTGGGATAATATATGTAGCTCCTCTCATAATCCAAATCATCAGTTTATTCATATGAAGATATCTCATAGGGCGTATCTTACTCCTAGAATCAGACACTTAATTGGTCATGCTCCTCATCCATTCTGTACTTTGTGCTCACAAAATGCTTTGGGAACTTTTATGCATATAATGTGGGACTGCCCTAAGATTTCTGATTTTTGGAACAAGGTGTTACAATCATTGTTTGATCTGATTGATATTCAGCTCCCTATGGACCCTGTTTTACACCTTCTCAATGATGACTCTAAACTTGAAGACATGAATGAAAGATCTAGGAAAATTTGGCTAGCTGGTCTTACAGCAGCCAAGAAAATCATTGTTCAAGTTTGGGTTCCACCCCACAACTTAGCCCATAAGCATTGGCTGAATACTTTTTTAGAGATTCTTTTTCTTGAACTTTCTTCTGCCAAGATCAACGGCGCTACACCTCGGACTATACAAACATGGAGCAATGGAATTGCCAGAGTTCAGGACATTTTACTAGAAAGGCACTAAATGGACTGTTCTATAACACTGACTGTGCTACACTAATAGTTATGTTGTATCCCATGCGGTAGGGGTGGGTGGGTGGGAGGGAGGGTGGTGAATGTATTGCTATGTATCTCTGTATTGTCACAATACCTCTTTGATATTGTTATCCAACAAGACAATAAAAACTGAGTACAAAAAAAAAAAAAAAAAAAAAAAAAAAAGGTGTATTTGGCAGCTATAGCAACTTTCCATGCCCATTAGGTGAAGTTTAAAATAAAAATAAAAACATGAAATTGTATCATTTGTGTCCCAAAAAATTATAACATTATAATTCTGATTTCTCTTTATGGTCTTGCCCTTTTTAAGGTTTAAAATGTCTGAACTGAGTTTATCCATTCGTGGGGCTACATTAATTCCATCTCATACTGTTAAAAATATGGGTGTAACATTTGATTTGTCGCTTACATTTCAATCTCATATAAGTTCTATTACCAAGACTGCATTTTACCTTCCTGATACTGACCAGGTTCAATGAGTATGGGGTCTTTACAGAACAAGTGGACTTTTCTAAATTTGTGGGTGTTTTCAAACTGGTGGGTGTTTATAAATCATGCAATGAAAATGATGGCCTTCACCCAACCCCACCCCTAAACCCTACCCACACTGTGACATGGCAAATCAGGGAACACGGTCGAAAACGCCCCTCTGTTTATGGCCTCACCCACTGATCTGGTAACTCCTATTACTGTCCTGCAGAGACATATACTTGGGTTTAACCCTGTTTAGCTTCATTAGGAAACCAGGCAAAAGCTGCAGTGTTAAACAACACTGAACATTGTAATCATATACCTAATGTTCTGTTTCTGTGTGAACCAAATTTCTGCGTCAACCAAATTTCTGCAATGAAGTGAATCCTCCTTCCCTGACCCATTTAGAGTTGACATAAAGTTGACCATCTGAATTAATTACAATTACATGAACTGATGAATATATTCCTTCAAAACCATGTCAGTTGCTTTGAATAAAAATTCTTTGTCAAATGCATTCATGTTGTAAATGTTTTTCATTATTATACTGCTTTCATTATTATAGTGAGTGGAGATGATGGATCTGATTCATTGTCTGTGGGAAGTTCTGCTTATGGTTCATTCAGATCATGATCAGGAGCAGACCCAATTTTCGGTTCATCACATTCCAGAGATTCATCTCACACAAGTTACGAGTCAGGGGCCATAAAACGATATGACAGCATTGAATTGCCACCACCAAGCAGTGAGTGTCTTGTTTTATTTGGCACTTTCAGTACAAAAATATAATATTTAGTCTATATTTGCGTAAATTTGTCACCACATATTTTCCCCCATAATAAAATTTGGACATTTATGACAATAAATGCAAACCTGATATGAAATAAAATAAAAAAGCACATATAATATTTAGTTTGATCTTCTTATGTTGATGATCAACATTTTCTGGAGTTTAAGCACCTGTTTATACTGATCTTTTCTTCTTCTCTATACATCTATATGGTCAACTCTAAATGATTGCAATAAATAGCAATCAGGCTTGTGATAAAGATTTTTCATAGATAAAACAGGGACAAATCATGTAAAATACCGTCTAATTAATAGGCCTAAAGTATTTGTATAATGTTTTAATGATTACCAATAGACTGCGTTATTTTTAGGAACATACTGAAAGTTTTAAATCTCAGAATTTTGTAATAGGAGTTTCAAACCTTTTACTGATTTAAATGTTTTTTCCCCCAGTGAGTGGAGATCAGCGGTCGGACACATTGTCGGTGGAAAGTTCTGCTTACAGTTCATTCAGATCACGATCAGGAGCAGACAGAGATTCAGTTTGTAGCTCATTACGCTCAAAAGTCTCATCTCACAGCTCAGGATTCGGGTCTTTGCGGTCCATCCCGGAGTCTGTGGAACATTCAGGAACCAGAGGAGCACTTGGTGTGACCATGATCTCAAAACTTTTCCAAAGAAGATCAAAGCAGCATGATAATCATGAAGACACTAAGGAAACTTGAATTATATCAAATTAATGAAAGAATTGTGTCTTTATAATATTGCATATGCAGTTGTCTAATAAATTAGTGGAGATGTATAAACATAGGCTAAATCATACTGATATGTAATTAACATTAAGGGTTTTATTAACGACAGAATCTGCCTATTTAATGATCTAAGCGCATGGTCTAAAGCACAGGGCGCAAGTGTCCGAATCCACTTTTGCTAGTTTAACGACGGGAAAAATGGTCGGCAGTCTCGGCGCATGGTCTAAAAGCGTTGTCCCTATTCTCCTAATGTGTAATGGGTGTGTTTTGGGCATAACGTGCAAAAACACAATCAGAGTGTAATTTCCCATTCCCTTCAAAAGCCAGTTGCGCTCGCAAAAAAAGAGGCGGATTCGCTATTTACATGACGAAATTTGCAAACAGAAAGACTGAACGCTTCTCCAGAGCGCAAACGGATCTGCTTGTGCGCGAGATTAAAGGTTAAAGCGAGACCATCTACGGGACAAGCTGGATTCCACCATATCTTTATGTACACAATATTAATCTTTTACATTGTAATCCTTTTATTTTTATTTGGCATGTTTGTGTGCTGCTGTGCGTCCCTGTGTGTGTAATAAGCAGAGTGTGTGTGTAATAAGCAGAGTGTACGTGCATTGTGGACCAGCCTATAGGCTCATCCCAGCAAACATTTGGACGTTTAATGACCGTTGAAAAGACGTCCGTCCGAGACGTCCCGTCATGGTTGAAAAATAGTTCCAAAATGGAAGTTGAACCGACGTCATTTCTGGCCGTGAATTCCACGTCTTTTCTGGCCGTGAATTCCACGTCTCTTCTGCGCGTCCCTGGACGTCTAAATGCGTCGTCATATGTGTTTAAATGTGTTGCTGCATAATTTAAGTGTATATATAAGCCTGCATATAAAATAATCACACACCTATTGTGTAACATCGTGAAAGACAATCAAGTCTTGAGGTTTAGCCTACACATCTTGACAAAGGTTCTAAAAAGGTCCAAAATTGGTCCAGTCAGACCTGAACGTCAATAAAACGTTTTAATCACGTGTACATCAAAAACAATAACACATTATTTGTGGACATAAGCAAAAAAGAAGCATGTTCTGATTAAGCACAACATTTTATTGATATTGAACAGCCAAAATTTCTCTTTATTTTTTTCAATGTTTAACATTTCGTGAGCTTAGAATTTTAAGGTTCTATCTCCACTTTTGGTTGAAATTGAGTTTTTGACAATCTGATCCATTAGGTGTTTATTAATGCCTGTGTGGTGTTATTTTTGTAAAAAAAAAAAAAATTGTTAGTAGTTATTAATAAAATAAAAGGTTCCATCTCACAAAACATAAACCGAGTTTAAAAACTTTGATGCTTTATAAACTACAATAAACGGAGATAGAACCTTATAATTCTAAGCTCTCGATTTGTTAACCAAACTAAAATACCAATTGCAAAATACTGAATTATTATATAAAGATAGTTCACCCAAAAATGAAAATTATGTAATTTACTCACCAAATTCCAAACCTGTATGAGTTTCTTTCTTCTGCTGAACACAAAAGAAGATATTTTGAAGAATGTTTGTAACCAAGCAAATAGAGCATCCACTGACTACCATTATTGGAGAAAAAATGATTATTAATGGGAAGCGACATCTGCTTGGTTACAAACATTCTTCTAAACATCTTTGTGTTTAGCATAGAAAGGTATACAGGTTTGAAACATGAGGTTGAGTAAATGATGACAATTTTCATTTTTGGGTGAACTATCCCTTAAACACATTGTTTGGCTCATTTTTTGTATCCACCACCCCCAGCTCTTCCTGGAGTGTGTTTCAGGTGTTCTGCCATTGCTGCATCAATTTCAGTGTCTGTAGCATGTGGGCTCCACCTCTTCACAGCATCTAAGGGAAGAGAATATATTTCTTTTTAAAATAAATGAAAATAAAAAATTTGAGGTAAATGACATGCACTTATTTTCAAAATATTTGTATGGTCTTCAGCTAAATTCAAAACAGCATTTGTCCCCTGCCTCTTCAATACCACTGTGGTGCCCTTGAGAAAGACCCTTAACTAGGTGTGTAACAGTGAGAAAGTGAACAGGACATTTCTGATAAAGACAGGTGGGCTGTGATGTCCCCTGAATAGACATGTTTAGCAATTCTAAAATTACAAAATTTTTAAAGCAGTTACTGAAAACATACATGTTCAAATCCAGCTAAACATTTCATTCTACTTCAGATAATTTACTTTCTGAAAGAAACTCTCAAAAGGCTACATTAATAATTTACAGTAATAACTTTGACTGTATCATTAAACATACTTTATACTATGGTATACCGTTGTATAAGTTCAAAGCAACTTTTAGCCTACTAGCTAATTTTAGCCAAACTCAGTTAGCCAATTTCAGTTGACAATGTGGGCATCATTTCTTTCGGTTCATTCATGTCAAACAAGTAAAACTCTAGCACGTGAATCTAATAATACAAAATGTACGTACCCAACAGTAGATTTTTAATAATATGGGCCTCAATTCCTCCTCTCTTCGTGGTTGTTCAAACTTCAGTGTTCCGGAGTGAGTCTATGGGGAAAACGCGTTAACATCTCGTGAGATAATCTAACCTATCGCGGGATTTGGTAATGTCGGGAGATCTTTTGTTACATCTTGGCAGCACAGTTTTGGCAATTACATCCAACTCAGACATAAATGGTGACCAGATATATTTCTGTTTTACATGCATACATTCCATAAAAAAATAAATAAAAAAAAAACACAACATTACCGAAAAGGTAAGGTAGGCTAAGGTTGAAATAATGACTAAAATGCAGAGGCTTTGCATTAACTTAACCACACTGGGAACTGTGTGATTATAATTTATTTAAACAAGATAAAGTAAATATATTTACTTTGTATACAATTCGTGTATTTCATAAAGATAATTCCTGGGGGGTTTTTTTCTGTCTTGCTTGACTAGATGTGTAAAGGACGTCAGTGGACGTGTATTCACAGCCTTGACGTGTAAAGGACGTCAGTGGACGTCTTCACAACCTCTTAAAAACTACTTGGGCAATTAAATGAATTTTTGCAGTATTAACCATGCAAGGATTAAGCACAGCTTTTGCATATTTCACAAGGATTCCATGATGGAGGGTCATGATGGACTATAAATGCACGTGTAAAAGACGTCGCCAGGTGACGTCCTCTCACCCGATACTATAGACGTGTAAAGGACGTCAGTGGACGTATTCACACAACTTATTAAAACTTTAATTTAATAAAAAATTTAATTAATTATTGCAGTATTAACCACACAAGGATTAAGCACAGCTTTATCACAATTGATTTCATAGAGGGTCATGATGGACTATAAATGCACGTGTAAAAGACGTCGCCATGGTGACGTCCTCTCTCACCCGAAACACAACATGGTATATATTGAACTACACGTAGCTAAAAGTCAAAATAACAATTATACATGCAACCTCAGATAACTGTAGACATGCACACATGTATCTGAATGCATTTTTAGGAAATGTTCTGTGTTACATATTTTTACCGATTTATGCCGTCATACCGCGACTATTTTTGGCCAGGGACACGACGTTGCCGTCGGACCAATGTTTGCTGGGATATTACTAACACGCTCTTTGATAAAATAGCAATGCGCCAACAATGCGCCAGAACACACACCTCCTTTTCAGACCAGCAGCCCATGGGCCACAGATGGGCACAAATGCATTTGCTATTTAAACAACGTTGCATTGCGCCGGGTGTATTATTTTGTCAAAAATTTGTGTTTATTTTTTAACTTTCTTTATAAATCCTTTCATTTTTAATCCCATATTTATGTGTGTATATATTTATATATATACACAGAATCAGAAGCGCTGTTCCACTGCTATTTGCTAAGGGGTAATTAAATGTAACAAATCATGTAAAATAGTATCATCTTTCAAAAATGTCTGTCAAAATGTATAACGTACGGTACAACATATATTGAATGATGTTCACTAACCCGGTAAACTTTTCAATTGGATCTGTGTTTTTTTTCTTTAGCCTGCAGTGTAAAGTATTTCACTCGGTTCTGTGATCATTCCCGATTCAATTTCAGCGAGTGAAGAACAAATTCAGGTGCATTATGTATTATGTACGTTATCGCCTCTGACAGACTGAAGCCTCATGCTGAAGCCGCTCTGGATGCCAATCGAAACATCTGGTAGTGTGTGTTTTCCAGGTAATCACTGAAAAAAAAAATTACAAAAAAAATAATTGTTGAATGAACGTGATTTAATCGTTTCATTAAATCGATTATGCATCTAATTATGCATCTAATCAAATCAAGTAAACCTGGACTGCTTTGAATATTTTATATGGACACAATATTGATTTGTAGATTAAACATGATTTTAATATGTCAATGTAACTTCTTTGCAACTAATTGAATTAAAATGTTTGTATTGTGTTAGTCTAATAAAATGTATTCTTATTCACTCAATGTCGGTAAAGCACTTGTCGGTAAATTCTGCCTTGTTAAAACAACTAGTTAATGTATTGTCCATGTATGGTTTTGGTAGTTTAATGAATATCTATCTTGTTGTTTCAATTAGATTTGTTTTAGATGACAGCACTAAGAAGCATGACATTACCAAAACTTTAGTAATCTACAAAAAAAGCACAGAAAACATGCAAACAATATATTTTTTTTATTTTTATTTACATGCACCAATTAAGTTTAAACGGCTTTCTTCACTTTAACTCTCCTATCCATTTGAGTGTTTGTAAAAGAATGTATAAGAAACATTTAACTAACAAAATCTTGGCTTTTGAGAAAACTGATCCCCAAGCAACGCTTGTAGGACTTTAATGCCCTTTTGTTCTTAAAACTTCAAAAAATACATATACATAAACTCCAAGTGCATTTTGTTTGACTTAAAAGTCTTGTTCAAGCTCGCTTACTCCAAAAGCTTGTTTTTGAGGAACTGTGCCTTTGATAACAACATCTGTCCATTTACATTTAGAAAGATTTTTTTCAAGACTTCAAAAGTGCATTTGAGCTCTGGTGGGTAGCTCAGGTTCAAACAGTATATCAGTCCAAATAACAGAGCACAAGCCTGTGCATTGCTACTCACGTCACTGAGGACTTCCACACCTTCAAGGACACCAATGTCTGCTGGGTCCATCGTCAGGCAGCGCTCCGTCCTTCAGTATGACATACACTCCCATCACAGTTTGCTCCATGGTACTTTATGACCCAATGTCTGAATCCTGTGGGACGAAATACATGAAAGATCACAAACTCAAATATTTATTACCAGAATTGCACACTTATACGCTCTCTGGCCACTTTTATTAGGTACAAAGTAAACTTAAACAACTTAAACTTAAACACGTTTATAATTTGTCAGAAAGGTGATAATTCTACTCTGTTTATTATTGAGAGTTAAAGGAAAGTTGATAGATGGAAGTCGTAAGAAGATTGAAGGTTAAAAGAAGGTTGAAATATTTAAGTCTTAAGGGAATCATTTTGAAGGAAAGATCTATAATAATATTCTTTTCTTTTTTTATAAGTACTGTATTTTATTTTATTTTTCTAAACTGTTTTAATTATTCTTATTTCTTTTTATTATTTTAATTTCTTCTATGTAAAGCACTTTGAATTGCCATTGTGTATGAAATGTGCTATATAAATAAACTTGCCTTGCCTTGCCTTGCCTATTGAGGTCACAGTGGGTGCTGGAGTTCTATTGCAGTGCATTATATGAAGACTTCAGATGCAAAAGCCTCTAAGTGCCATCCGAAATTTCCTTCTAGAATGATAATTTTTATCAAGCTTGTATGTTTGTGTTCTCTTATTTCACTTTAATGGCAATGAAAATTACCTATTAATTGTCATTAAAGTGAAATTACCGAACTTAAATATACGAGTGTGATGCGGTTAGAGAGGACTCAAAAGCGAGAGTGACAATAACAGTTCTTTAATAGAATCAAAAGTCTGACCACAGGTAATCCAAACTGAAAGTTCAATGATAAACAGCAAACCGAAGAAACCAGTAGACTGGTAATATAACGTGGACACAAATGTCCTCTGTGGCAGGGATGAACAGAAGGCTGGTGAAGCAGCGGTTCTCGTAAGTCACGGAGAAACAGATGGAGCTGGATACAGGCGGCGAGCACCGAGCAGTAGGCCTAGTGATGTTACGGCCCTGTCCCAAATGGAACCCTAAGCACTCGCGGGTCTTCCTCTGAGTCCGCAATTTCGTGACGTAATGCCGCTTTGACTGTCGGGAAGAAGTCTGCTGTGGAGTCTGCATCAGCGCGGGCTCGGCAAAAGTGCGCATCAAGGGTGCAAATCGACCACATGGGGGCGCTCGTGAGCACCCTTCTGAGATCTAAAAATGACAAATGGGACACACTGCGGTCTCACGGACTTAACGGACACGCGCACGCGGCAGCCATTGTAAGTCCACAAGACCGAAAGTGCACATGAAGTGTGCCATTTGGGACAGGGCCTACGTATGACACTGAAGCTTCGACGCGCGTATCACACAAGCGACACAATTTCTAGTGAAGTCCCGTATCGGGGTGTGTATTGGTTTACTAGAGTCACATGATCGACGACAAGCCTCACTTTCTGTCCAATCACGTGTCGGTTTCACTTTGGGTGTCAGAAAGCTCGAACTCCAGGGCTGCGTTCAGCCCCGACAAAACGTTGCACGTTTTTTAAACAGAAACGGTGATGCGTTGAACACACTGTTCTGATGACGCAAGAGTTGCAACTATGGCAGCTGAGAAGGCCATTCTTTGTGAAGAATTTTCGGAGCCTGATGAAGTCGGTATAAATATGTGTTTAATACTACAAAATATGCCCGATGTTACAGTTACTGCACTTGCCGCCCAGAACAAAAGAGAACATCCCAGTCGAAGGGATTTGTGGAAACTGAAATGGAAGCACACATCTTACCTAATTCAGACTAAAACACATCTATTTAGCCTCACATACTGACTTTATTTGTAGTTCTGTTCATACTGTTTTAATACCCTGTATTGTCTTTCTCATTTTTAGGAAAAGCACTTAATTACCATTGTTTATTTCTATACCAAATGTCATACACTTGCAATGAAGCTAAAAATATAAACAACTACATCATGTTGATATCCTATATTTTTACAATAAAACTTACGACAAACATATCTTCTAATATCCTCAGTTGTTGCGTATACCGAACTGCATCGAACACATTTGTAAATTACTTTCCTTGAACCCATTGTGCGAGTTCACTTTAATACCGCGTGCTTTATATACATGTTGCTGCTGATTGGACTGCAGTTCTGACACACCCACCAAACAAGAGAAAACGTATCTCAAACCCCGTTGCACACCGGTGCACGCCGTTTCCAGGAAACATGACGTTCAACCCGGAAACCGTAGCAAAACGTTGCGCACCGTTTTGAACTTGAACGTGCCCCTGATCTAATTTAACGAGTCATTGTTGCCTCAGTCTGGTTGATGGGTTTGTGAGGAGAGTGCTGTACTTTGAAAGTTAATCAATATATTACATTTAAATAACCAAAATGTATTTTTCACTACTTAGGCTATTATTTTTAGTTGTTGTTGTGTCTTTTTATTTTTGTAAAATCTTTGCACTTTCGGTGACTTACAGAGACAAATATACAGAGAGCTGAAGATCCACTTGAAAAGTGGAGAATGCAGAAACAAGTCTACTAAGTACTGTCTAAGAGGAGAAATAGACTCAGCCCCTACACTGTGAAACAGCTTTTATTTCTTATTTCTTGCTTCATCTGCCAGAGCTTCTAACACAGGCTTCTGGCTGCTTTATTTTATATAAGCACCAGATGGCGCTGTTCTCGACACTCTCGAAGCTTTGAATCTTTTCCCGGAACAGTCAGGGAAAAGCCTCAGTGATTCATGAGGCTTTATTTCCCCATCCCTACCGAGCAGGTAATTAGCTTCAGCCTTAAGTAGGTAAGGTTCTGTGGATGTACAATGACGAGCACAGAGTAATTCCAGCAGTAAGAAGTTATTCCGTAGAATACACAGACAGGACAGGACAGGACAGGACTGTGAAAAAACTCTGGTCAATGTGCACCTGAGACATCAAACAATCTGACAACAAGACAGGGAAAGAGAGGGTTAGAAGAAGCCAGGATAATAAGAGGAGATAAGGAACAGGTGGAGAGGAATGAGCATAATGGAAAGTGAAAACAGCTGTCAGTAATGAAAGTGAGAGCGTGATGGTGAATTGTGTGTGTGACCAGCAGAGGGAGACAGAGAAAGAGGGTAGAAAATTTCAAATGGCACTTATAGGCTTTTGCATCTGAAGTCTTCATATTAAAAGATTGTTATAATTTATTTGGCCACCATATTTAAAATGAATGAGGTGGCTAAAACATTAGAACCATCTTAGAATATAATGCAATAAAACAAAAGCATGCATGTACAGTTTCTGATGCCGTTTATTTTTATTTTTTAATGTAAATTAGGCCCCAAGAGAGCTCAACCGATATGAATAAAAAATTAATTGGTTTAGTGCATCAACCAATTCACATAAGAACTTTGTCACAGTGTCCAGCTCAGTTATTTGACGAAGTTATGTGTTCTCTCATGTCACATGTTTGTTGTAGCAAATAGGGGAAAACAAGGCCCAAGTACAGATTCAAATGGCTTTTGAAACTGTTTTTTTTCTCATCAACTCACCAAATACTCCTTCACTAGTTTTTCAGGGTCTTCATACAAGTAGGTGCACAGAGACTTGATGACACAGGCTCTTCGGGTATGTATAGTGTCATCCTGTGGGGTGGGGACAAGATTAACTCAAACTTCAGTGGCGGCACAGCTTAAAGGGTTCGTTCCCCCAGAAATGAAAACTCAGTAATTCCTCTCCCTCATGTTGTTCAACCCTGTAAGACTTTCAGACGTTCATCTTCAGAACACAAATTAATATATTTCTGATTAAATCTGAGAGCTGTCTCACTCCTCCATAGGCTTCTCTGTTAGTGAAACTTGCCGGTCCAGAAAGTTAGTAAAGACAATGTTTAAAATAGTCCAGTGACTACAGTGGCTCAATCTTAAGTTTATCAAGCGACGAGAATACTTTTAGTGCTAAAGAAAAAGAAAAAAAATACACAACACAGAGACTTCACGGACCCTAATTGCATGTTTTGTTTCTGTGTCAGCATGCAATTACAGATGCACAACACAGATCATGCTTGTGCCTGTAACTTTTTCAAGTTACAAGAATGAACTTTTAAGTGTCTAAATTTGTATTTTGTGAGAGTTTTTAAGAACTCTCAAAGAGGGGACTGAAGGGTTACAAATTTAAGAATCTATTTCAGATATGCTTCCTTACATAACATCACGGTGAAGAATACTGATTTTAGCTTGTAAGGTTAATATCTCAGCAAAGTTGCAATTCCTGTTCTCTCTTTATTGTCTTAAATGGCTCTTGAAGCCCCAGTTTCACTCAGACTGATGGGATTAGCACACGAATGATTCACTGAGAATCTCACCTTTTGTTCTGCAAATGGCTTTCGGACCCAAATGGCTCTTGGAGCCTTATGCTGATTGAATTAGGATTGTCCAGACCCTTAGTCTAGGGTGTTACCTAAACCTGTTACATGCTTTGTTTGAATTTGTCTCCACCTTCAAAAGTCCCTCCTCCTAAAATGCCTATAAGATACCATGTAAAGTTCCCTTAGTTAGATTTTGTTGGACGAACCGCAGCCGCGCTCAAATAAAGAAACTTTGAAGAAAGAAAAAACTTTCCAACAGTGCGCAGAAAACAACAAACAAAAATAACGACTTTATTCAACTCTTCATGTTCTTCTGTGTTTCTCTGAGTGAGTTCATGTAGTGTAACAGCGCAGCGCTTCTGGGTTAGACGTCAGAACGGAGGCTCACTATTGGCCGACGCTGGTCATGTGTGTGATGCGTGTGGCGTTCAGTTCGTCGAGACAAACTTTAAAGTTGGCTTGAGAAAGTTTGTACCAGAAAGTTTGAAGAAGTTTAAAGTAGTTTGAAGTTTAAAGTATAGTTTGAAGTAATTTAAAGTTGCTAGGGTGTTTCTAGTGTTGAAACGCACATGAACACAATGTGGTAAATATGAGGGGGAGGCTCGGATTTTCTTTAAGCCCGATCTTTATGAGTTGGGTGCGTGTCAGTGAGAAACATGGAGGAATACCACAATACTTAAAGGTATTTAGCACTGATATTGTCAGGCTTTTCTATTTACAGCGAAGTAAGCTAATTGCCTGCACAGAATAGGATGGCATTATAATATTACAATGTAATTTGTAAAGATAAAGTTTGCAGTGGCTTCATAAATTATTTAAAAACATAAAAAAACAAAGCACACCTGATGTACATTTCTTTGTTTTCTAGAAGTAGAGTTTAAGAAACTTGCTGTATTCTTGTGTAATTAATTAAGAGAAAATACACCGCCATCTTACTCCATTAAAAGTGACTTGAACGCAGTGTCGTCGTAAACACGACTTCCCACCTCGTACGTATGAACTTCTCAGGAGTCGTGAGCGAGGATGCACAGGTGTTTCCTATGCGGAAGTCTTTCTTGTAAATTCTCGTCCCCCTTCACATCTGTCACAATAATTTCAATTTATACTTTACCTTTGCAGTTTAAATAAATCATATATCACACATATATCAACAGGACATCTTGCTTCATGTTTATTATGTATTAATCTCTTAAAGGACAAGTTCGGTATTTTACACTTAAAGCCCTGTTTACAGATCGTATCTGATGAAATAGAACGGTTAAGATTAAAATTTGGACACATGCTCCTGTCCCGAGAATTTTAGGTTTATTTCGCTTTTGTGGACCTATTTTGCCAAACGCGTCACACCCGTGATTCTTCCGTTGAGAGCTTGAATAATAGACACTCCAGCCCAGTTGGTGGCGATAATGCACCTTTGCCAATTGCAAGCAAACCACGGGTATTTCATTGAATACACAGAAGAAGCAGAAGAAGAAGCGGCGGAGTAATACCGTAAAGGTGCTGCGGTCTCACAGCACGTCCTATTAAGTCAATGGAGTTGGACAAAAACTACGATAAAACCTGTTGGAATGCATCTTTTTCAGCGATTTTTGATGGAACATATCAGTGAACACCCCTGACCACTCAGTGAGTTTCACGTCTTTGTAAACGAAAGTTTAATGTGTTTTTAGGACGGAATCTTCCAGTGCATATAGACAACCATTGTGGGGGTGGTGGGGGGAAGCGAAATAAACCTAAAATTCTCGGGACAGCAGCATGTGTCCAAATTTTAATCTTAACCGTTCTATTTCATCAGATACGATCTGTAAACAGGGCTTTAAGTGTAAAATACCGAACTTGTCCTTTAAATAACCAAACTTTAACAACATATTAAAGTTATATAACATATGGGGCAGATCTTTGAGCGCAGCTGATAACGCAGTGAAGTGACGCTCGAGTGATCAAGAATATTCCAATATACAAATAAGCTTTCCTTTGATTCCTCATTCTCTTTCCTTGCGTCCTTCCCTCACATCCTACATGGCTGGAGCTGAGACACGAGGAAAGGAAACGAGGATGCACAAATAAGAATTGAGAAGCACCAAGGTATTTTAGGGCATGAAGAAATTATTTTCACGTTTTAATATGTCATTTTGATTATCAAACATGAATTTTAATGGATATAATTATCGACTGCAGGGAGACTTAATAATCTGATAATGCGACTGTTAGGCTAATAGTTACTTTAAAAAAAAGTATATGATATCTGTTCATTGTGGGATTAAGACTAGTTTAAGTTTGCCAGGTGAAGTCCCAATTTTAAAATATCTGGATTTAAAGATCTTCACCTCTGTTCAAGTCATGTCGTAAAGATTGTATTTACAAGTTGAAAGCACATGAACGCCACCACAATGTTGTTAATACAAACTCTGGATTTTCTTTAAACCCCGATCTTTATGAGTTGGAGGCATGCCATGGCGGAATACCACAATACGGTATTTAGCAGTGATTGTCAGGCTTTTCTATTTACAGTTTAGTAAGTTAATTGCCTGCACAAAATACAGTATGATAGCATTATAGTATAACAATATAATATATAACGATAAAGTTTGTGGCTTCATAAATAAAAATTTTTTAAAAAAAGCAAAACACACCCGATGCACATTTCTTGTTCTTCATTTTCTAGAAGTACACTGTAAAAACTAAAGGAGCCTCAAATATCCTGTCGGATACTCAAGGAACTTCAAAATGTAATTTAAGTGCCTCAAAGCTCTTTCTCCTATAGTAGGGTTACTGGAGGAGCATTGACAATCTTTGAGGTTCTTGCTGGAACTTATGGGATCCTTTAAGCACTTTGTATTTAGTTCAGAGGTTCTGGAGTCACCTTTTCATTACCATGAGACCTCAAAGTGCTTTGGGGGAAAATAGAGGAACTTGAATGCGATAAAAGGGTTACTGGAAGATCTTTTAACATTTAAGTGGTTCCAGGAAGATCTCTTATGTTAAAGCCAGCATCTGGAGGAACCCAATGGTTCAGTGAGGCCAGAATAAGATTATTATTATCCTATTATTATTATTATTATAGGCTACTTAAGTTTGATTCAGTATACATACCCAGGTGAAAAAGACGTAGGCTACTATTAAATGTATTAAAAATGTACTTGAGTGTATTTTTAGTAGGCCTACAATACAAATATACTTTAATGCATTTGTAATACATTTAACAGTAGCCTACGTCTTTTTCACCTGGGTAGCTTACATTTATTTAGTATAGGCCTATTTTATTAAGTAATTTAAACCTTAAACAACAACACTAAATAATTATAATATTAATAATATGAAGAAGAAGAACCAGGAGAAAAGTTTTAAGTTAAAAGTTTTATTCTGTCACGAAACTGCTGCTATTCCTCTGCTGTCGTCGCTTCAGTGATGCTCGCGCGCATCAAAGCTCAGCTGATCCAGAGAATGTCTAATAGGAAGAGAATTGGCACTCTCTGCTTACTTCCGGTTTCTGGACTGGCTGCAGTAACACGTCTCTGTCCATGCGGGGGCGCTCGCAGGCGAGTGCAGAATGAATGGAGGTCTATGGCGAAAAACCCTCAAAATCCACTTTTCTCAGGATATAATTTTTTGTCTAGTAATTTGAATGTTGTATTCGAAAGGAGATGCAAAGAAATTACACATTGCTGGGTGTTAGATTTTTTAGAGTCACTTATTTGGTTTAAAAAGTCTTTTAAAATGTCAATGACGTCAGAATGCTGTCGTCATTAGCAGAATGCTAGCGTGTTATGGGCAACAACAACTCAACCTGTAAGAAATCGAAAAGAAATAAGTACTCGTTCATTCAACTTTCGACCTATAACCCATGTTGAACTTGCAAAACCTACAATAAAATCTGAGATTTCTCAACGGCAATCAGGTGAAAGAGACACATTTAGCCGTCTAGCCCCATTGACTCCCATTCAGTCTGCACTCGCCCGCGATCACCTCCAGTGGAATTCTAATGGAACTGCAACCAAGATCGATACAATGGGGCTAATAGGAAGTGCCAAGGCTCTCCGTAGACGGGCTCTGGCTGATCGACGTCACCGCCGGGTTTGAAAGTAACGGCTCCTCTCATCAAAGCTTCCGCCTGTTGCAGGAGAGGGGAAATAGAAGTGGCCTCTTTAAGACCGCTATTTATGGGTGTTGTAGTCCACAGCGAAGTGTAATATGGGTAGTGTAGTTCGACACATGTGCTGATGTGATGTGCGTTCTCCCTGTGTGCTGTGTAGTTGAATTGGATGGAGAAAGTTTGTATTCTGCTTTATTTAAGTTCACTCAAATTATTCCACCCGGGAGCTGGTTGCATTGTGAACCTGGCAACACGAAAATAAGTAAAAGAACGGCATGCATCGTTAATTTTTGTCTGTCTCATCCTTTGCACGAACATGAATTGACGAGCTGTTACGCTGCCGCCGGAGATCGCTGAAGCGGAGAAAGTAACATTGGGGGCTGGAGTCTGGGATTCGTTCGTCGCAGATGGTGAGTTATACGGACATTGTAAACTGTTGAACCGAACCAGACGTTGTCAGAGAAGAAATGAAAATGGCGGATACTCGGGAGAGAACGCGAGTGGTGAGGAAACATTCTCATTTAAATACGAACAGCCTGTGGAATGCTGCGATGTCGGAAAGGACAGACAATGATGAAAAACGAACACATGTATCATTTGTTGACTGGCTAAATGAAATGGATGCTCAAGTGTCGAAGACTGAAAATAATAACAATCCATTTAAATGCAATTTTGCTTCATGCCCTACGTCCGTTTCAATAAGCAGGCCCACCTGTTGCTACGAGTCACAATTATCACAGCAAACAGCAAGAGCAACTAATCCATTTATTAGTGGGGTGGAAAATGAGAATATGCACGACAGTGGAATCGATACACAGTGCTACACACAAAGTACTCCAGCAAATTTAAACTACTCACACTCAATGTGCACAGATTTTACAGCCAAACAGATGCTCCAAGGCACACCTACAATAAATCGCCAGCCACATAAACATGATGTCTGTGCAGCTCAACATAGTATTCGTGAGGATGAAAATAACGCTGTCTTTTCCAGTGTTGATGACTGTTGTTTCCCAGAGCTTACTAAATCCAGCCAACGTGTAAGGAAACCACGTCGGACATTCTATGACTTGTCATCAGACAGCGGGGAGGAGTGCGGCGATCACAGAGAAAGGATCCCCACGCTGCGACCAGGTCAGTTTGATGGCTCTACTTCATGGAGAGAGTTTCTAAACCGCTTTGAGGATTGTGCCAGAGCTAACCATTGGTCTGAGAGGACAATGACTGTGCAGATGAGGTTTTGTCTAGTAGGTGCAGCAGGTTCAGTGATCCACAAGAACCCCAGGTCCGGCCGTTGGGATTATGCCCGCATAGTAGAGGAAGTGGAGGCGGCATACGGCCCTTCATCCGAACACGCTGCTGCCATTGGAATAGAGCTGAGGCAGAGGGTCCGCAGGGCAGGTGAGCCACTCCATGCATTAAGGGACGACATTTACGAAAAAGTCTCCATTGCTTATGCAGATCGCTCAGAGAGGGAACAGGACTCTATTAGTGTCGAAGTGTTCACTAATGCCATGGGAGATGCTGATATTGTGCAAAAACTGCTGGAAGAGCGACCACGTACCCTGGCCCGCGCCTATGAGATTGCATACAGGTATGAAACCACCCGTCGAACCGCAACTAGTGTAACCCAACTTATGCAATCTGCCGTAAGATCGATGGAAAGAAAGACTAGAGCAGCAGCAGTACGTGAATGTCCAGATCAGAGTGACGAGGAAAGTTCAGTGCCGTCAACCCATGCGTGGAGACAGAAAAACTCAAAAGCAGAATTCAAACCTCGTCAGCGAAAATTCAATAAGAGTAAAATCAATTGGGAAGAGATTATATGCCACAACTGCCAGGGCATTGGTCACATGAGGCGCAACTGTCCTTCACCAAGGCTCAATCTGGAACGTGTGACTCCAGCAGTTTCCCAGCCTACTTCCACAGTTCTCAGAGTTAAGGGAAGTGGGCCAGAAATGTGCATTCATCTGCTGTTGTATGACATGGAAGTCTGTGCTCTGTTGGACAGCGGGGCCAGGAGGAGTGTGTTACCTCGGCTCTGTTACGAGACCATCAAGGCTGATGTAAGGCCCCCACTCAAGCTATCCACTGTACAGGCCCTGCATGGAATAGGCCCTATAAATGTTGACGTCCTCGGGGAAGTTGATGTTCCGGTGCAAGTTGGAACCCAAACAGTCAGTGTTAATTTCATTGTAGCAGATGTAGCTGAGGGCACCGAGGCCATTCTTGGGCATCCATTCTTGGAGCAGGCACGGGCACGCCTTGACTTTGGCAGTCAGAAGATTGTACTGTTTGGCGAACAGATTCCGTATTTTAACCCAAAGAACAAACCTCGGGTACACGTGGTCCGCGTAGCACGCACAGCTGTCCTTGAAGCAGGACGTGAATACATCGTTCCGGGCAATGCACATTTCCGTGAGGAAGTACGGGGCAACGTCCTGTTGAGTCCAACTAAAGGCTTCATGGAGAAGCATCAGGTGATGGTGGCACGGATCATAATTGGTGCCCAGCCAAGTAATCGAGTTCCTGTTAGACTGTTTAATCCAGGTACTGTTGCTGTGAAGGTGAGGAAGGGAGTAATTGCTGGAATCCTCCAGCCTGCCGATGTGGTCCAGGCCTCAACTGCAGAGCCGGCCCCAACAGATTCATTTCCCATGGTTGTCCCAAGTCACTTACAGCTGCTGTATGCAGAGAGTTCAAGAGATCTGAAGGAGGCAGAACAGCGAGAGCTTGCGGAGCTGCTTCATGCTTACGGTGATGTTTTCTCCACTGGACCAACAGATCTCGGCCGCACGAACCTTGTCCAACATGACATTCAAACCCGGCCTGGCCCACCTGTGAAACAGCAACCACGTAGAATGGCGTTTGAGAAACAGCAAAGTGCAGATGAACAGATCCAGCAGAACCTTGATTCTGGCCTAGCCTTCCCAAGTAATAGCTGCTGGGCTTCACCCATCGTAATGGTGCAAAAGAAAGACCAAACGTACCGACTGTGTGTAGACTACCGAGCACTAAATGAGCGCACCATAAAAGACGCCTACCCACTCCCAAGAATCCAAGATACTCTAGATACTCTGTCCACGGCAAAGTGGTTTAGCACATTGGACCTTGCCTCCGGCTACTGGCAAGTGGAGTTGACCCCAGAGGCGAGACAAGCAGCTGCGTTCTGTAGCAGGAAGGGGCTCTTTGAGTGGAACGTCATGCCCTTTGGCCTTTGCAACGCCCCAGCGACGTTCCAGCGCTTAATGGATCGTGTCCTTGCTGGAATGCAGTGGGAAATCTGCCTGGTGTATCTAGACGACATCATCGTGCTGGGCAAGGACGTAAAGGAAATGCTCCAGCGCCTGGCCCAGGTGTTTGAAAGGCTGCGCCAAGCCAACCTGAAGTTAAAACCCGCCAAGTGTTGTCTCTTCCGCCGCCAGGTGGTCTACCTGGGCCACATCGTCTCAGAACATGGTATAGCTACTGACCCTGAGAAGGTGCGGAAAATTCGAGAGTGGCCACAGCTCACAAGCGTTAATGAAGTTCGGCAGTTTGTGGGTCTCGCATCCTACTACCGACGGTTTGTCAAAGACTTTGCCACAGTTGCAAAGCCCCTTCACAACCTTTTAAGAAAACACGCCCGATTTCACTGGACTCCTGACAGCCAACAGGCCTTTGATAAATTAAAGGAGCTGCTCACTACTGCCCCCATCCTTGGCTACCCTATGGACAGCGGTGATCTTATTCTGGATACGGACGCCAGCAACTTTGGAATCGGGGCTGTATTGTCTCAGCTGCAGCAAGGTGAGGAACGTGTTCTAGCATATGGAAGTCGGAGTCTGACGCCAACTGAACAGAATTACTGCACCACACGGAGGGAACTTTTAGCAGTAGTGGAGTTCACAACACATTTCCGTCAGTACTTGCTGGGCAGATCCTTTACTGTACGCACTGACCATAGTAGCCTACAGTGGCTAATAAGGATGAGAGAACCGGAGGGACAGCTGGCCAGATGGCTCGAGAAACTTGGGGAGTATGACTTCAAAGTTGTTCATCGCCCGGGGCGCTGTCATGAAAACGCTGATGTGCTTTCCCGCAGGCCATGCCGTGCAACTTGCCCCTGCAACCTTAAGAATCCCATCTTGAGTAGTCCTCAGCTCTGTCACCAGGCAGTCCAGTGTGACTTCAACGACAAACCTGTAAATAATGTACCTGCAGCTGTTACCCCGGAGTCTTGTCAAGTGGGGGTAGTACAACCTGCCATCGCCACCAGTACTACTTCATTCTCTGGGTGGACTACTGAAGAACTGTGTGCTGCCCAAGCAGCAGATCCTGATATTGCTCCCATCAAGAGGTGGATGAGGGAAAGCGAGGAACGGCCCTCCTGGGAAGATGTGTCACCCTACGGGCCGGCGACAAAGGCCTACTGGAGTCAGTGGCAGAGACTGTACCTGAAGGATGACGTTCTCGTACGACGTTTCTACCTAAATGGGAGTCCTGAGTATTATCCCCAGATTATGCTGCCGCAAGTTTTCCGGGAAGATATCATGCACCAAATGCACGAGGGCCCAGTGGGCGGACATTTCGGAGTGGAGCGAACGCTGTCCCGGCTGCAGACAAGGTATTATTGGTACAAAATGCGAGAAGATGTTTCACTCTGGTGTCGCACATGCACCAGTTGTGCTGCAAAGGCTCGACCATTAAAGAGGCCTCAGGCACCCATGGGCACCGTGCGAGTGGGTGCCCCCATGGAAAGGATTGCTGTTGATTTGATGGGCCCTATGAATGAAACTGAACGCTTCAATCGTTACATTCTTGTCGTGCAGGATTATTTCACCAAATGGGTGGAAGCGTACCCCCTGCCCAACGACCAGGCTGTCACTGTGGCAGAGGTTATAGTCGCTGAATGGGTCTGCCGTTATGGGGCACCACTTACTCTCCATAGCGACCAGGGCACCAATTTTGAATCGGAAGTCTTCCAAACAATGTGTAAGCTGCTCGACATTGACAAAACCCGTACGACACCTTTCCGGCCTCAGTCAGATGGCCAGGTCGAGAGATTTAACGCCACTCTGCAGAAAATCCTAGCCACGACCTCTGAGCGATGTCATTGGGAATGGGATCTAATGGTTCCCTATGCTGTGATGGCTTACAGAGCGACTAAACACAGTTCAACTGGATTTACCCCAAACATGATGCTCTTTGGACGGGAGATAACGGAGCCCATTGACCTGGTCGCAGGAAAGCCCCCCAACGACACACTGACTCAAACAATCCCGCAATATGTGGTTCAGATGAGAGAAAGGTTAGAGTTGGCACATCAAGTTGCAAGGGATGCACTGGGCCAATCAGTAGAGCGTGCTAAAAAGCAGTATGACAAGAGAGCAGCCAGGACACGCTACAAGGTCGGTGATGCAGTGTGGTACCTTGTCAAGGGAACGAAGCGAGTGAAAAACAAAATCAGGAAGTTTCTCCCCAACTACGATGGTCCGTACTTTATCCTGGGACATCTGGACGATTTAGTGTACCGCATCCAGAAAAACCCGAGGACCAAAGTAAAAGTTGTTCACCATGACAAGCTCAAACCTTACCATTCCCGGCAACCCCTGGAGAACAACTGGGTGTTTAAAGACTCAGAAGTTTTGCAACCTCAGGAAGTTCCTGCCCCAAACCTGGAAACCGATGGAGCTGAACTTGACTTGGATTTATCTTGTCTCTTCACGGAGGAAACCGGAAATTCTGATGGCTCAGACAGCATGCCTCAGACAGCATGCCTCTCATGGATGACACAGGTGTGCCGATGACGGAGCAGGACACAGAGGATGTTCAGTGGAGTGAAGGTAGCACGGTGCAACAGGATTTAACAGGGACTGTTAACGGCCAAATGAGGGGTAGGCCGCAACGAGTCAGGAGACCACCGAGGAGGTTTGGAGACTGGACTAATTGATTATTAAGGATAAAAAAAAAAAAAAAGAATACTTTGTTGACAATTTGTTATTGTTCTATTGCATCGGTAAAAAAAAAAAAAAAAAAAAATGCATGTCATATATATATATATTTTATGTGCTCTCTTTTTGTAACCCGGGTGGATTTTGTTGTTTACCCTTTTGTTGTTAAGGAAACAAGCCAAGTGTATGTTTAATTAGGCATGATTTGTTTCATTGGTATACAATGGCTATTGTTAACCTCTTTCACCTCTACAGGCCAGTAGTGGAGAAGTCAGCCGGTCACTTAGCTGGACTTAAATAACTACCTCACTAGTCGTGTTGGGACTGAATTATTAATTCTTCAACAAAAGGACTCCCCCTTTACAAGCTACTCTTTAACCCCTCCCAGCACCGTGCTATCCTCCAACCTTATGGACTGTTTACCCTGTCACGTGGGGTTGGAATATACCGGCCAGTGCCTCCATTGAGCGGAGTTGCTTAAATGGACTGTATGCTTTGACAATGGAGCTGCCTATGGACTGTTGAAAAAAAAAAAGAGAAATATGGGTAGACATTGTGTTTAATGTATTTCTGCCTTCTATTAACACTGTGAATCTATGGTAAAAGCCTTGTTAAATGTGTGTTGATGTATTTTATATCAGTCATGTCATGGTGCTGGAGTGGTGTTAAGTTTAATCACCATCCAGAGTGGGGGTAGTGTTGCAGGAGAGGGGAAATAGAAGTGGCCTCTTTAAGACCGCTATTTATGGGTGTTGTAGTCCACAGCGAAGTGTAATATGGGTAGTGTAGTTCGACACATGTGCTGATGTGATGTGCGTTCTCCCTGTGTGCTGTGTAGTTGAATTGGATGGAGAAAGTTTGTATTCTGCTTTATTTAAGTTCACTCAAATTATTCCACCCGGGAGCTGGTTGCATTGTGAACCTGGCAACACGAAAAATAAGTAAAAGAACGGCATGCATCGTTAATTTTTGTCTGTCTCATCCTTTGCACGAACATGAATTGACGAGCTGTTACACTGCCGCCGGAGATCGCTGAAGCGGAGAAAGTAACACGCCGTTTGTTCAGCTCTCCGTTACAAGGTTTGTAAACTCGCCAAATAAATATAAATACAGAGTCTACTCACTATATATTCAATCACACATATATATAAACTAAATTTATTATACAATACTACGTTTTTAGTGTTTACCACTCGTTTATTGCACAGTATCTGGTATGAAGGTTTTAGCCACGATGCTAGATACGTTGATCTAATGAACAAATGGAAATTATTGACTTATTGTCTTAGATTGATTTAGTCATTCAATTCAACATATTCTGTAAAACTGTGTCTTCAAATTGCTGATATAGCCTAACTAATTTAGCTGATTCCTGCTGTCGTCATTGGCGTTTGTTATGAATAACAAAAGCAGGTTAATATAGTTTGGTCTGTTTTTGTTTAGCCTATCTTTACTTACATGTGCCCTCATTCTCTCAAATACCATTTTAAAGCCATTTACTGGTCAATAAATATTTGTGAATAATCAGCTTTGTTCTTTTGTTTCCCCAGAACAACCAGTACATTTCTAAAATAATCTGAACATTTCAGTGGCAACATTGAATTACAGTAAGTTACCTGTATTGAAGGCTGTAGAACGCACTGATTGCTATTACGGTTCTAAATCACCTTAGAGTATTAATACACAATTAATGTCCAGTAACTAGGAGGAGTAAAAAAACCAGAGTCAAAGATCAAATTCACTCACTGTATTGATTGATACATTTTCTCACCATGTCAACAAAATATAAATATCACAATAAACAGCGTAGGCCTACGTAAAATAAACAAACAATAAAAACAATGTGGTTATATTCAAAAGATACAATTATATTAAGAGAGGGCAACGAAGTGGTGGTAATAAGCAAGTGTACTCAGTTTTAAGAAGTCCCAAGTATTCCAGATGAAGTCCACTTAATGGAAGAAGGGTGCAGAACCGTCGGTCCTCAGACGCGATGCCGTCCGGTCCTGATAGGGTTAATATGACGATGTTCAAAAGGGCCTGTAGCTTCGTGTGCTGTGATGTTCAGTGTGTGTTTGTGTGATGGGTTTGTGTGATATGGTCAGCTGGATAAATGTAGATAAACGTGTGTGGTTCTATAATAAAACAAACAAACTCAATTAGTTTCTGTTACAACTCTTACAATAAAAATGCTGCATCATTATCACTTCACGTGATTGAACGTGAAAGACATCACAAACAGGTGATACATGCATAATATAGCAGCTGTTCTTTTATGACTGAATAAATATCTTATTGATGCATTAAACAGAATATCAAACAATGATTATTAGACAAAATAAATGTAAGATAAGCACTTACAGTCTGCAATGACGCACGCGCGAGTATTCACCACAGAAATCCAACAACCTCAGGAGCGATCACACAACATCAGCCGCCCATCACATATGAAATACCAAACTGCTCACCAGCTATATTATCGATCTATAACTTTATGGCCTTTTTATGCACCTTGCTGCATTTACTCACAATACAACTCGTCGCGCACCACATCTCTTCTTTCTTTCCTCTATTGCCGCGTATATGTGATCTCGCGTCATTCTCCCAGAACTCGCGAGCCTTCCGATTCAAACTCCGCCTACTCAGCAGACGCAACACTTCAAAAGAACACTGTACAACTATACTATACTATAATAAGAACATAAATATAACAGGACCATGGCCTTTTTCACATTACCTATTCGGTTGTTAAGTCGTGACGTAACCACTCTCCGATAATACTCTTTCCGGGTCCAAAGTCCAGGTCCTCTCTACCTACCTACCGCTTTCGCTAGTGTTTTGGTTATTATTGAGTGTTTTTACAATGCCGCAGTGCTGTGTCCCGTGTCCCGAGCTAACTCACTTCAACCTCGTAAATCTTCTTTTTCATTGATGCCTGGACTCTACCCTTAATTATGCCACCTGAGTGATGAGCTACACTAACCACTCTGTTGGTGTTAAAGGAATTTAAACCCTTTTTGACCGCCAAGGGTGCCTCACTAAGAAGGACGTGATCGTAAATAAATTTACAGGTTCCACCGTTGTTATTTCTGGACGAGAGGAGCGCTTGGACCCAAAACGTCACGCGTGACGTCAGACTTAACAATCGGATACACCACATGCAGGTACTTTATTACTATGAACTTTCTCTGTGTGAAACTGTATGGTTTGACTGTGTACTTGTGTTTTTTTAATCAGTTATTCTCTGAAAATCTTCCCTCATGCTCTCAAATCTCATTCATGTTACTCAGAAAAATAATATCACAGGTTTGGCGCCAATAATGCTATGCATTTTTTCTTATATCTTTATCATTTGCATTTGAATATAAGACATTTTAACTCTGAATTAACTTAAAGTTTAGTCTTTTTCAACAAAAAAAAAAAGTGGAAAAAGCTATTATATGGCTTCAGAAGACTTACAACACAACCCATAACACATGAGTTGTGAACTCATTGATTATTTTTAGGATCTTTTCTGGGACATTTTTGGAGCTTAACCATTTTTACATAAATTGTTGCATTGAATTGAACTAGACAAGTGTACATAAGAATGGTTTCATGAATGATTTACACAATTTCTTTCTGCTTGTGTTTCATGCAGTGAAAGCGAATGGGGACTGGGGTTGCATTATGCCTGAGATCTGCTTTTGGGTTCCACAGACAGAAAGTCAAACAGGTTTGGAACGTCACAAGGCTGAGGAAATTATTTAAATTTGACAACTATCACTTTAATAACCTTATTAACAGTAAATGTTGTACTTTGCAGGGATCTCGGTAAGCTGAAATACAAGTTTGAACAAGAATAAAAATCCTCCTGTAGACCCGAAAATCACTGAAGTGCCTGGACCATTAACCAGAAAAGAGGAAAAACAAACGGAAAACGAATCTGCTGTACCTTTTCACTTTTCTAACTCTTTAAGTACCTCAAATGTCCCTTGTGAAGATTTTATTATTGATTGCATTTTATGTTGCAGTGAGTAAAGGTGCAGTCACATTTTTGAATTTCGTGAAATTACACGGGCAAAAAAGTTCATTGACCGTTGTCAGCAGTGTAGCGACGTAATGTATGAAGCACAGCTCACACAGGAGTCACTTTCAAGCAGCTTTCTGTTGGTCAAATCTAGCAAATTCCAGTGACCAACTTGGTCCCATAGTGACATTTTTGACCACAAACAAAATTTCTGATCGTGTGGATTCTTATTGAAATGACTGGAATTCTACTTCTCTATCTCTACCTCTACTTCCTCTATCTGGTTTCATGAGATTACTCAACAACCATTTATGAACACTGTTGATTCAAGTCACACATTTAAGCTTTTCAAAAGGCATAGTGTACATTACAGTCTCCAGTCTAACGGCATCCCAGACTTCAACATTTTATGATTCAAAATAGCTGAATAACTAAACCATCTGAGATTCGGAATAGAGATAAAGGTTAGGATCATAATTTTCAGGAATATTACAGCACAATGAGTGCATATTAGCACTATTTGTTTGTTTTTGGCATCTGATAGAGCTTTTGGACTTGGAAACAGTGATGTCAGACTTACTATATATCGGACTGAAACACAAATGTTTTAAAGTTAAGTGAAGATGGACATTTTTAATGAATCAAAATAAATACATTGATTTATTTCGTGGAACGTGTGTTTCCATGCATTTTGTTGAAATGTCTTTTCTTGTATAGCCTTTTGCATATACTTGGTTGATTATTCATGTTGCTTATGTATTATACTTTTTTGTGTATTCATTGATATTAATCTATAGTTAGCTTTTTTCCCCATGTGTGTGGAAGAGTATGTATAAAAATGAATATAAAATATGTAATAAACAACTCTTATTTTGTATTTGGTTCAATTTGTTTATTATAATAGAAGTCAAAGGTAACCATAGTTACAACATGAAATTAAATATTTAAAAAAATGAAATTTGGTTCCTGGAGGCACCCACAGTGGTTCCACACAGTGCCTAATATAAGAGTTCCTCAGGAAACTTGTGTGGTTCCTCAGAGAACCGCCCCTTTTTAAAGGGTGCCTAGAGGATCTACAGACGGTTCCGCCGGTGTGGCAAAGTGAAGAACCCCAAAAGGTTCCTCCAGGCACCTTTTATTTTTACAGTGTAGTGTAGAGTAAGAGCCTTGCTGTATTTTTGTGTAATTATTAAGAGAAAGTGCACCGCCATCTAGTGATTTGAACGCCCCTGCCGTCGTAAACACGACTAACCACTTCTTAAAGGAGACATATCATGCTTTTAAATTGTTCCTTTTTACATATAAATCATACATTTGTAGTCTATATAAAGCGGAACTGCAATGCTTGGGTCTGAATTCCTCATTATTATAGCTCCACAGGCCCCTTTTCTACCCCTTTTCTGATGTGCGTCTGAGAGCAACTCGTTTTGGTGCGGTCTCTTTAAATACAATTGAGACACTTCATACCCCGCCCCCTCTCCAGGTTGTAGCGGTGACACTCGGTTCAACTCCACCCCGTTCGGCCATTTTTGTAGTTTGATAGCAGATATACGATTATCTAGCGGCACAGAAACGTTTTATTCACACATTATTAACAAAATGTCAACAACGGAAGACTTGTCCAGCCAGCCTTACATGTTCGAGCCAGAGTCGGAGCGAGATGAAAATGAAGACGACGAACCTGCAGAACAACGTCTTCATATGGATGTATCGCAATGGTGTGTTACTGTATTTACACATGAAACTTTGGTCTTCCGACCTTTTACCACCATGTCGATTTATTTTGATTAATATGTGCGAGGGAGAGAGAGCAAGACAGCGCCTAGTTTGGAGACGGTGAAGTCTTGTTTACACTTTCGCCTGGCTCGCGTGCGCGACCGGGTCTCTCTCTCTGCTCGTTCTTTCAGTTAAACATGCGCCCTGTCACAAGCGCGGCAGTTCATCTACATTAGACGGTGTAATGAAGCGTGTGGGTTACTACATCCAACAACCCAACATTTTAACTTACCCTCTCGTAACTTCTGCATCCTTTAGCTTGGACTACAAAATTGCAGCGAGAAATAAAAATGGCGGATTGCTCGAAGTGGTGGGCCGGAAGTCAATGTCCTTATTTGGCAGTTCCGCTGCAAATACTGTGACGTAATAGTTCAAAAAACGTCATAGAGAACAGAAAAATCGGAACAGGTTGAAAAATATGACCAAAACAGAATATAAAGATATCAACGAAGCACCTGAAGAGAATAATTTCAACTTTTCTGTACTTCTAAACACTCCAAATATACAACAAAATGCATTTAAGGGCTAAAAAAGTGGATTTAGCATGATATGTCCCCTTTAAACACGAACTTCCAGGAGACTTGAAACGCTACACCTGTAGACCCGCCCATGAGTGCCACTGTTCTGAAGCAAGTCCAGTCAAACAGACATCGACAGACAGATAAACGCTATAGAGTGCTGGGGCCCGTTCTTCGTACGTTGCTTAAAACATCCGAGATCTAATGAGACATCCAAGATGATATCATCGTGGTAATCATGATCTGGCTAATTAGGTTCTTCGAACACACCTGCCGGATATGTATCGATAGTAGAAACATTGATCAGCAACGCTGCTATTGGCTGCTCAGCGTGGCCAAAGAGCGCGCTCAGTTTTTCTCCTCAGCAGAGCAAGAACTAATAGTCCAAGTTTATTCGGAATTTTAATGTTTCATTAAAACGCCAGGGAACACCTCAAAGTCTGCAAAAGCCAGGAGAGAGGGCTGGCAAAAAGTAGCAGACAATTTAAATCCGTTAGAAGTGGCCATGTTAGATGTTTTTATAACTTATTAGCCTATATATTTGTATTTTAATAATTGCATAATTACTTTGTTCATTGTAATGTCAGTCACCACACTAGAACATGGGAACAAATAAAAGTGAAGTACAAAAATATTCTACATAATGGTAATTTTTAGTTAGCCTATATTATAGTCTCTTTTATAAAAGGCACTGTTAAATAAATGGTTGGCTGTTTATAAAAGCAACCAAGAAAAAGGCTGAGCAAAAAAAGAAGAAAAGATCTTAGTAGCCTACACTGTAAAATAATTTTTGCTGCATTAAATTAAGGCCGTATAGTCATTTCAACTGTTAAATCTTGAGTAATGATGAATTGCTTTGACTTGTGAAAGTGAAAACTGATAAACTTATGTTAATGTAAAAATATTTTGCCATGAGTTATTGATCACATTTTTCCCCAGTGTAGTTCATTGTAATGACATTGTGTTTTCCTCTTTTGTGCACTTTTACATAATACACCAACACTTGTATGTTCCCAAGAAAGTGGTGCTGAAATATGTGCAGTAAGTGGACATTTTCTAACTTTCCAAAGGAAAGAAAGTATAAGACTTTGTAATGTCCATTTGTTTCCATTGCACTGGACAGTGAATAAACCCTCTCAGATAACTGTCATATGGAGGAACTAGCCTACCTGCAAGTGCATAAAGAACTTTACTTAATTTATACTTGTATGCTTTATGGCTGCAATATAAGTGGCAGGATTCCACATCTACAGAAAGGCCTACAGAAGAGTCTGCACAGACAGAGGAGACATAGGCCTACAGGTGGGCAGTGGATAGCCAACTTTTCCTTTTTATTTGTTGCATGAGGCATGTGTCTAATATCTCTTGTTGCAGGCACTTGACCACTGTTTTTTCTTTACAAAGAACAATTGAAATAAAACTCAAGGAACTAAGCATATTTGTCTTTTATTAAACATTTAATGAAAAGTGTTTTTTTTGTTTGTTTTTTTTTGGCAATGTTGTGTAATATGGCACATGCAACAATGTCACCGGCCCTGTCAGGTGTGCAACCCTCAGACTTTTCAGACACTGAAATCTTCCCTTTAGTTAGCCAAAGTTCATTTCATTGTGTGCCCTTGTCGAATGGGGTCATAAACACCTGTCTGCAGGCAGGAACATGTCATAATCACCTATGAACAAATGCAGTTCTGTTAGGATCAGCATAAGTGTATGTAATACAGTGAGCTTGATATTTAATTGTGGAACTGTCCTTACCACTTTCAAATAATGTGCATAATGTGAATCTCTGAAAATTCTTAAGTCATGCACAGATCCTGGCCATTTTGCTTTCACATTTGTGATATGGAAGATTTTAGTCAACTGCCTTTTTTTAATTTGATATAATATTACTAATCTGGAATATTAAGAATCACAATAGTAACTGGGCTGCACATTTACACCGTGAACCCCCTTTCTGTTCACATTATCCCCTTCACTGAGGCGTTGATGGCAGTCTATGGTCTACCTATAGTCTATGGTAGGCTACCAATCACGTTAGTGAAGCCTGAGTGACACATACTGTAATCGGCATGGTCATGATTGCATGATCTTCATAAAAAAATTATGATAGCCTAAAAAAACTGCTTTTTTAAAAAAAAACTGCTTTACAACATTGGGTCTTAAGTGGCTTGGAAATGCCACAAAAAAAACTACAACTGTTTTTTAAACCTAAAAGCGCCAGGTAAACTCCGAATGACACGACAGACAGCACTTTCCATCAAGTTCTCCGCATCTCCAATAGTGTAAAGGAAAGAGCCACTCGCAAATAATCTTAGGGCAATGCAAACAGTTTGTGCTGTAGTTAAAGCCAGACTCCGACAAGTCGAACATAAATGTGCGTTTCCAACAAATTAATAATGTAAACGACAATCTCACGAGTCACGAGAAAAAATATATATCTCAGAAAGTGCACTATCGCGCTGCGCTGGACTTCCCGTATCAGCTCCGCTTATGAAGCCGCAGTCTAATCCTGTTTACATGAAATAAGCCTCTGCTCGCGAGCAGGTTTAAGATTGCGCACCTGTTGCTATGACAGCAAGTTCAGGATGAGCGTCGAAGAACCAAACAATTCAAGATCATGCCAAATCGCCAACAATCAAATCCAGCTAACTGAGTTAGCGACGTACGAAGAACGGACCCTAAACCTACAGTTACTCTGGAACTCCGACTGAGACAGTGTGAATGAAAATGGACTCAAGTAAGCATTTATTATTTTAAAAACTAATCGTCTTTTTCTTGTTAATTCATAGTAAAAATGGCTTTTAATCAAACTTGACGTGTATAACCTACTGTTTCTGTGAGACATCGCTAATGCTTTCACTTTCATATTGGTCTATACAGCTGGGTCATTCCACGAATTCAGTGCCTTTTCAACTTTGAAAAATTAAAATATAAAATAAGTTTAATCGATTTTTTTAATATCTATGAAGTGAAGACAACTTAAATGACCAGAAATTGTATTGTGCCATCTCAGGCTATGTCTTTTTTTATTTTTTTTATGACTATTTATCTACCTCATGTTTTGATATTTGATATGCTTTAACTGAAAACAAGACAAACATTCTATATAAAAAAGTACTTTTTGCAGTGCATGTACTAACAAAAATACTAATAAAATAACTAAATAATAGCCTATAGGCTACTAAAAATGTAACTGTTGCTCATATGCGACCCAAACTGAATTATATAGGCATTAGCTCAATTATACACCCAGGATAACCTTTAAAAATGTTTGCATTTTACACAGATAAACTTTAAAAACAGTGGCTAATGTAGTCGGTTTGGGCGTGCATGTGTGTCTCTCGCTACAAATCGGCTACCCCTGTGTTGTGTTGTGTTGTGTTGTGTTGTGTTGAATAAAGACGGGAGTCAAGTCTGCTGTTCAGTGGTTCTTTATCCAGAGACATAAGTTGGAAAATGCAATTATAAATCGTTGTATTTCATCAGTATAATCAGCCTGATCCTCGCTCTACTCAGACCTCCCGCGGACTGAAGCGAGTTCACAATATGCAGACAATCTCATTTTACAATAATTAAGTATAAAAAGAAAATAATATTAATATTAGTAATATCACATCAGATACAATATTGCTATGTATAAAAAATGTCTTGTATAGAAGACCTCGCTTGATGCAATCAACAGTAAATGAATTTCAAAGAAATATATCAAAAACGCTTTATATATCAGCACACTCTTATTATTCAAATTTAACTAATATAATGTACCTCTTCAATCACACACACATTTCCAGCATTTGATATAAACACATAACAAATTAAATTTTGAACACATGAAAAAGAAATGGTAGTGAAGTATAAGGTTATGTGGGAGTGTGACACTACACTGTAAAAATAAAAGGTGCCTGGAGGAACCTTTTGGGGTTCTTCACTTTGCCACACCGGCGGAACCGTCTGTAGATCCTCTAGGCACCCTTTAAAAAGGGGCGGTTCTCTGAGGAACCACACAAGTTTCCTGAGGAACTCTTATATTAGGCACTGTGTGGAACCACTGTGGGTGCCTCCAGGAACCAAATTTCAATTTTATTTTATTTGTATTAAATTAACCCTTTCACGCATAGTGGTCACTACAGTGGACAGCTATTAAAAAAGCATTTTCTTGAATTTGCACGGGTTTTTATGGCAAAGTTGCACATCAATCTCTTCATTGGACCCTGGTGCATCATCCTATAAATTGCAATCAAGTGGCAAGCCTTTGTGTTTCGATTTTTTCCCCCTCCAAACCAAGATGGCCAAGGGTCAGTCAGACATGCCAAGTTGCTCCAGAATATCCACCCATTCCTTCTATCCTAGGAGACTCTTGTAGGTAAAAAAAATATTGCAGCATAAAGCAATATCTAATGAGTCATATCACAGTAAAATTTTCCAAGTTTTGATTTTAGATTGAGAGAAAACTCTGATTAATCACATGTCCACTGTAGTGGACGTCATGCATGCAATGGCTATATTTCAGATACAATTCATAATTATAATGTGAATATTGTTTTTGAAATTTAAAACTTAAAAACTTAATATGCATTGACTTTTTCTACTGTAAATAAATGTATTTGTATTATTAGAATGTAATTTTCATTGACATCGAAAAAAGTCATGTGATTACATAATGTATGAACTTGTAATGCATTACTTTACTTGTTAGATCAAAAAGTAATCTGATTTTATAATGCATGTTATTGTAATGCATTTTTTACTCATAACATCAAAAAGTAATCTGATTACATAATGCATGTTACTTGTAATGCGTTTCCTCATAACATCAAAAAGTAATCTGATTATGTAATGTGCATTATTGTAAAGTGTTTTTTTACTCATAACATCAAAAAGTAATCTGATTACGTAATGCATGTTACTTGTAATGCGTTTCTTTACTCGTTACATCAAAAAGTAATCTGATTAGGTAATGCATGTTACTTGTAATGCGTTTCTTTACTCGTTACATCAAAAAGTAATCTGATTAGGTAATGCATATTACTTGTAGTTAATTACTTGTTAGATCAAAAAGTAATCTGATTAGGTAATGCATGTTACTTGTAACACATTACTTTACTTGTAACATCAAAAAAGTAATCTGAATGCGTTATGCATGTTACTTGTAATGCGTTACCCCCAACACTGATCATTTCAGATGAGATTGAAAAAACGTATCGCTAGGTTTTCTCAGAGGAGGGCTATGATAGAAATGTGCATGTCCATCTTGAACATAATCAGAATTATCAGCTAATAAGGGTAAATCTCCATACTCTGGTGCACTGGAGGGAGCATCTGAGTGGTTTCCACAGTTGTACCTTGACAGGCTGTAGAAAATTCTGATGGAATCACGTCCTCATGTTCTGATATCAAAGATACGCAAAGTGCAACTTGTATGAAGTTGTATGAAGCCATTGCAATATTTTGCATTTATATTTTTTGTATATATTTTATAGTTTTCACATTATTTGATATAATTGCATTGATTAGTTTGTTAAATTCACATACTTTATCTGTTTGATTATTGTCTTATATTTAATACAGTATATCTTCAGTTTAAACCAACCGCATGCTGTCCACTCAAGTGGACATCTGAAGATCTCTTTGAAAAATTTGTAAAAAAAATAAATAAAAATCAATTCTTGTTTTTCATGCCCTAAGAGCAATAAAAACACATAGGAAAAAAATCCTGACTGAGGGTATCATAATTCATGCATGAAAGGGTTAATTTCATGTTGTTACTATGGTTACCACCATTAACTTCTATTATAATAAACAAACTGAACCAAATACAAAATAAGAGTTGTTTATTACATATTTTAGATCCATTTTAATACACTTCCATGCACTTGGAAAAAAAAAGCTAGTAATAGATTAATATCAATGAATACACACACACACAAAAAAAAAATAGTATAATACATAAGTAACATGAATAATCAACCATGTGTATACAATAAGCTACACAAGAAAAGACATCTCAACAAAATGCATGGAAAAAACATGTTCCAAGTAATAAATCAATGTAAAAAATAACAATTTTGACTAATTAAAAATGTCCATCTTCACTTAATTTTAAAACATGTTTCAGTCCGCTTGTTAAGTCTGACGTCACTGTTTCCAAGTCCAAAAGCTCTATCAGATGCCAAAAACAAACAACAAACAGTGCTAATATACACTCATTGTGCTGTAATATTCCTGAAAATTATGATCCTAACCTGTATCTCTATTCCGAATCTCAGATGGTTTAGTTATTCAGCTATTTTGAATCATAAAATGTTGAAGTCTGGGATGCCGTTAGACTGGAGACTGTTATGTACACTATGGCTTTTGAAAAGCTTAAATGTGTGACTTGAATCAACAGTTCCCATAAATGGTTGTTGAGTAATCTCAATATCTAGAAACAAGATAGAGGAAGTAGAAGTAGAGGTTTCGACCCGGAAACAGAATTCCTTATGTCACAACAAGCAGAAAACATTTTCCATTTTAACAGAGTTAAGGTGCAGTAAAATGATCTGTTGTTCTGTGAATGTTCACTGGTGAATTCAGTCATTTCAATAAGAATCCACACGATCAGCAATTTTGTGTGGTGCTTCATACATTACATCGCTACACTGCTGACAACGGTCAATGGACATTTTTGCCTGCGTAATTTCACGAAATTCACAAATGTGACGCACCTTTACTCACTGCAACATAAAATGCAATCAATTATAAAATCTTCACAAGGGACACGTGAGGTACTTAACGAGTTAGAAAAGTGAAAAGGTGCATCAGCTTCATTTTCTGTTTGTTTTTCCTCTTTTCTGGTTAATGGTCCAGGCACTTCAGTGATTTTCAGGTCTACAGGAGGATTTTTATTTCTTGTTCAAACTTGTATTTCAGCTTACCGAGATCCCTGCAAAGTACAACATTTACTGTTAGTAAGGTTATTAAAGTGATAGTTGGGAAATTTAAATAATTTCCTCAGCCTTGTGACGTTCCAAACCTGTTTGACTTTCTGTCTGTGGAACCCGAAAGCAGATCTCAGGCATAATGCAACCCGTCACCATTCAATATCACTGCATGAAACACAAGCATAAAAAAATTGTGTAATTCATTCATGAAACTATTCTTATGTACACTTGTCTAGTTCAATTCAATGCAACAATTTATGTAAAAATGGTTAAGCTCCAAAAATGTCCCAGAAAAGATCCTAAAAATAATCAATGAGTTCACAACTCATGTGTTATGGGTTGTGTTGTAAGTCTTATGAAGCCATATAATAGCTTTTTCCTTTTTTTTCTTTTCGAAAAAGACTAAACTTGAAGTTATAATTCAGGGTTCATATGTCTTATATTCAAATGCATATGATTAAGGTATAGCCTATAAAAAATGCATAGCATTATTGGCTCCAAACCTGTGATATTATTTTTCTGAGTAACATGAATGAGATTTGAGAGCATGAGGGAATATTTTCAGAGAATAACTGATTAAAAAAGTACACAGTCAAACAATACAATTTCACACAGAGAAAGTTCATAGTAATAAAGTACTTGCATGTTGTGAATAGGTAACTTACTGTAATTCAATGTTGCCACTGAAATGTTCAGATTATTTTAGAAATGTACTGGTTGTTCTGGGGAAACAAAAGAACAAAGCTGATTATTCACAACATAATATTTATTGACCAGTAAATGGCTTTAAAATGGTATTTGAGAGAATGAGGGCACCTGCAGTAAGTAAAGCTAGGCTAAACAAAAACAGACCAAACTATATTAACCTGCTTTTGTTATTCATAACAAACGTCAATGACGACAGCAGGAATCAGCTAAATTAGTTAGGCTATATCAGCAATTTGAAGACACAGTTGTACAGAATATGTTGAATTGAATGACTAAATCAATCTAAGACAATAAGTCAATAATTTCCATTTGTTCATTAACTTACGTTAGATCAACGTAGCATCGCGGCTAAAACCTTCATACCAGATACTGTGCAATAAACGAGTGGTAAACACTGTAAAAAAGTAGTAATGTATAATAAATTTAGTTTATATGTGTGTGTTTGAATATATAGTGAGTAGACTCTGTATTTATATTTATTTGGCGAGTTTACAAACCTTGTAACGGAGAGCCGAACAAACGGCGGAAGCTTTGATGAGAGTAGCCGTTACTTCAAATCCGATGACGTCGATCAGCTGAGCTTTGTTGCGCGCGAGCAGCGCGAGGAACTGAAGCGACGACAGCAGAGGAATAGCAGCAGTTTCGTGACAGAATAAAACTTTTCTCCTCCTGGTTCTTCTTCTTCAAATAATAATTTATGAAGAAGTAGGTAAAATTATTAATGTATTACTATTATTTATTCAATAATAATTAATGAATTCTTATTATTAATATTATTATAATTTAGTGTTATTGTTTAAGGTTTAAATTAATCAATAAAATAGGCCTATAGATACTAAATAAATGTAAGCTACCTAGGTGAAAAAGACGTAGGCTACTGTTAAATGTATTAAAAATGAATTAAAGTATATTTGTATTGTAGGCCTACTAAAAACACACTCAAGTACATTTTTAATAGTACGTCTTTTTCACCTGGGCATGTATACTGAATCAAACTTAAGTAGCCTATAATAATAATAATAGGATAATAATAATCTTATTCTGGCCTCACTGAACCATTGGGTTCCTCCAGATGCTGGCTTTAACATAAGAGATCTTCCAGGAACCACTTAAATGTTAAAAGATCTTCCAATAACCCTTTTATCGCATTCAAGTTCCTCTATTTTCCCTCAAAGCACTTCGAGGTCTCATGGTAATGAAAAGGTGACTCCAGAACCTCTGAACTAAATACAAAGTGCTTAAAGGATCCCATAAGTTCCAGCAAGAACCTCAAAGTTTGTCAATGCTCCTCCAGTAACCCTACTATAGGAGAAAGAGCTTTGAGGCACTTAAATTACATTTTGAAGTTCCTTGAGTATCCGACAGGATATTTGAGGCTCCTTTAGTTTTTACAGTGTAGAGGGCATGCTTGTGCAACAGGTGCTAATCTCTCAGAGTTAGCATTAGCAGTGTTGTGGGAGCCCGTGTTTGGTGGCAGATCTATCTCCTGTGTTCCCGTGTAAACATCTGATAATTGTTGTGGAAATATTTAATACGAATACAACCTACTAAATCTGACTTCTTTACCACGCACGATTTAAAAAAAAACTTCCAGTTGTTAAAAATAATAACTACAGTATCTCGAGGCAATTCCCCGAATACTTACAATATAATACAATACTTCCCTGAAGTAAGGTGACGGCGTCCCGTCAAGAAGCTCCTATCACTGCCTCAGTCACACATGAGCACACAGGTCTTTAGCATCTATACACTCTCACCGTCCTTCTCAGGTGTACGCTGGTCCGACACAGGATCATTAATACTAACTCAGAGTATTACAGCCTCACCCCGAGGGCGGCTCTATAGTCTTCAACACTATCACTGTCTCTGAGCGTAGAACCTTTAGTACTGCTAATACTACCTTAATCACACACAGATGTTTCTGTTGTTGTCTTTTGAGCATATTCTATTTCTCAGTTGTGGAGCAATAAAATTTTTTTTTTTTATATAATAATTTTTTTTATATATAAAATACATTTTTTGTTATAGTAATTCTATGTCTGATTGTTTCTCAGGGACACAAAAGGCACAGATTTCGTGGAATGACCCAGCTAAGATTTTTTTGCTTTTTGTTCTCCATATAGTCGTTTATGCTTATACATATGGCTTGTCACGGATTGCGTTTTAGGTTTATTTGCAGAATACAGTCATGTATTTTAAAGTGCGTTGCTGTGAAAATCCCCCATTACAAGAAACAAACATAAGTACAAATATACAAAAATACAGAAATACAAGCACATATATATATATATATATACATACATGCTGTATAAGTACATGGAGACTGCAAGGACATCAGTAAAAACCTTCATAAACTGCAGTATTCAAGACTTATAAAAACAGTACAGCTGTGACTATAACATGACACTCATATCGAAATCCACATTTAAACCTTTGGGATATAAGGCATCCAAAGTATGAATCCAGTACAGTTCCCTTTGGCATAGGACTTTATCAATGTTGCCACCTCTAGATAATTTTATCTGCTCAATTCCCTGAAAACGGAGAGAAGAGACTGAATGAGCACACTCTGTAAAGTGACAGGCCACAGGGTAATTAGGGTCAGCACGTCTGATAGAGCTTTTATGCTCACTTATCCTCTGTTTTAAACTACGTGTGGTCTTTCCCACATACACCATGTCACAAGGACATCTTAAAATGTAAATCACATTCTTAGTTTTACATGTAATAATGCCCTTCACATTGTAGCTCTTACCGGATCTGGGATGTTTAAAGTTACAGGTCTTGTGTGTATTATTACATTGGGCACAATTGCCACAGGGATAGTTACCATCCCTAAGAGGTGCTAAGAGTGTAGGAGCTGATCTTATGCATGCTTTTACTACTCTGTTGCGGAGATTAGGGCCCCGTCTGGACACAAACAAAGGTGGATCCTTGAATTTATCCTGAAGAGAAGAATCATCAGATATTAGGTGCCAGTATTTCATAATGGTGTTTTTAATAATAAAGGATCTTGGAGTAAAAGTAGTTATGCAAGAGACAGAAAACTTTTTATCCTTTTTAACACTCTTTTTCAAAAGGTGTGGCCGTGGTGTGGAGAGGGCGATATTATATGCCTCTTCAATACTTTTAATGGGATACCCCCTGGCTAGAAATCTTTGCTTCATATCTATAGCATTCTCCTTGAACTCTTCAATTGAATGGCAAATCCGTCTAAGTCTATAGAATTGACTCTTAGGCAGGCCGTTTTTTAGGGCACTGGGATGCGAGCTGCTTGCCAAAAGGAACGAATTGCGATCCGTCTCTTTACGATAGAGAGTAGTGGTCAATCTACCATCTTCTAGTTTGATCCACATGTCTAAAAAATGCACACATTTGGAGTCAGATTCTACAGTGAATTTTAGATCTGAGCTCATCCTATTGAGGTGAGTAGTGAATTCATTCAGCTCATCTTGGGACCCTTTAAAAACACACAAGACATCATCTAAGGATCTAAAATATCTGATGATATTACTGTAGAAGGGATTTCTGTCCTCATTAAAAATAAACTGTTGTTCAAAGAATCCAACATACAAGTTCGCATAACTGGGGGCAAAGGTACTCCCCATACTTGTGCCTTTAGCTTGGAGGTAATATTCTCCCTGGTGGAAGGCAAAGAAATTTAATCTGAGAATTGATGATGCCAGATCACAGATGAAAGTATTAGGAGGATTAACATCCTCAGGGCGATTCTGCAAATAATATTCTAGTGCTGTAATACCTCGTTCATGAGAAATATTGGTATAGAGACTTTCTACATCAAATGTAGCTATAATGGTATCAGGAGGGAGATCCCGGAGTTCAGAGATTTTATTAATAACATCTGTAGAGTCTTGTACATAAGCAGGCAGATTTTTCACAAAAGGTTTGATGAAATAATCCACAAAGTTTGATAATGGCTCTAATAGTGACTCGTTACTAGCAACTATGGGTCTGCCCTTGGGTTTAATAAGGCTTTTGTGTATTTTAGGAAGCATATAAAATGCCGGGATGACCGGATGTTGTCTATTGAGATAACTGAATTCTTCTTTGGTTATCCAATTTTGTTCTAGGGCTTGAGTAATCAGCTCACTAATTATTTTTTGAAAATCAGCCGTAGGGTCACACTTAAGCTTCCTATAGAATGTTTCATCATTCAATTGACGATATGCCTCAGTTACATAGTCAGTTGTATTAAGGATAACAATAGCCCCCCCCCCCCCTTATCTGCTGGTTTTATTATGATGTCTGTATCTTTAGCAAGCTCTTGAATGGCATTTCTTTCATCCTGACATAAATTTTGCTGATGGGAGTAAGGCGTAGCCTGTAGCTTCTCAAGAATCTCTTGTTCAACAACCCTACAGAATGCATCGATCGAGGGGTGGTTTACATGAGGTACAAATGTACTTTTAGGCTTAAACCTATGTTTAATTAAACTCTGGTTTTCATTCACAGTCCCAAAAAGATGTCTCAATTTAATCCTTCTGAAAAAAAGAAACAAATCAGTCTTAATTTCAAAAGAGTTTGTATGGCTAGTGGGAACAAAGCTCAAACCCTTACTCAGGGCCGAGAGATGTTGAGGAGTAAGTACCTTATCAGACAAGTTCACGACCGGACTCTGGCCTGTTGGCGTGTCACTGGCCCCATTTCCAGTCCGTTTCTTTTGTCCTCTCCTCGTCTTCCTTGGTTTCCTGTCTTGTTTTTTTGACCGTTTTTCTGTGACTTCCTTCCCTTGTTCCATTGGTCGTTTTTTGGAAACTGGCGTGTTTGAAAACGATGGGCACTGCGGGAGGAATCGGAGTCGCTAGGGAAGTCACTATCAGATGTAAAGCCAAACTGTTGTGTACGGTGTCCTCTTAACGGGTCTCGTTGGGTCTCCTCTCCAAACAACCATTTATACACCTTTCCAGTCTGATAATCATTGGCATCTCTCCTGTATTTCCTCAGTTTAGTGGTCAATATGTTGTCTTCCAATTCTTTCAGTGTCTGTTTAATTAAGTCACAGACATGGGCAAAATCAACACCCAACTTTTCTTTCATGAATGTTTCTTGTTTTACAATGTCTTTTTCAATGTCCTCTTTTTGTTTTGTGACCTCTTCAATTATTAAAAGCATTAGATCCATGGAGCATTTATTAAGTATCTCACACCATTTCTTATTAAAATAGCATAACTACTTTTACTCCAAGATCCTTTATTATTAAAAACACCATTATGAAATACTGGCACCTAATATCTGATGATTCTTCTCTTCAGGATAAATTCAAGGATCCACCTTTGTTTGTGTCCAGACGGGGCCCTAATCTCCGCAACAGAGTAGTAAAAGCATGCATAAGATCAGCTCCTACACTCTTAGCACCTCTTAGGGATGGTAACTATCCCTGTGACAATTGTGCCCAATGTAATAATACACACAAGACCTGTAACTTTAAACATCCCAGATCCGGTAAGAGCTACAATGTGAAGGGCATTATTACATGTAAAACTAAGAATGTGATTTACATTTTAAGATGTCCTTGTGACATGGTGTATGTGGGAAAGACCACACGTAGTTTAATAAGAGGATCAGACGTGCTGACCCTAATTACCCTGTGGCCTGTCACTTTACAGAGTGTGCTCATTCAGTCTCTTCTCTCCGTTTTCAGGGAATTGAGCAGATTAAATTATCTAGAGGTGGCAACATTGATAAAGTCCTATGCCAAAGGGAACTGTACTGGATTCATACTTTGGATGCCTTATATCCCAAAGGTTTAAATGTGGATTTCGACATGAGTGTCATGTTATAGTCACAGCTGTACTGTTTTTATAAGTCTTGAATACTGCAGTTTATGAAGGTTTTTACTGATGTCCTTGCAGTCTCCATGTACTTATACAGCATGTATGTATATATATATGTATATATGTGCTTGTATTTCTGTATTTTTGTATATTTGTACTTATGTTTGTTTCTTGTAATGGGGGATTTTCACTATGGGGAGTAAATGTGTAAATTATGTAGATTACTCAATATGTTGGGTAGGTTAGAGAAAAACTACAACTCCCACTATTGGACTACAACTCTCCTACCTGGCTTCCACAGGTGTGGTAATCACTGTTAATTATCCTGATGTGTTTGAACACAGTTAAGTTGATTGCTACATTGACTGTTTGTATGCCCTGAGGATGGTCGTTTGACCGAAAGCTTGGCTATTAAATTTGCTGAAAGGATTCAAGTGTGCAGACAGTTTTATTTATTTTTTGAGATCTTCAGTTTTGTTTGTCTGGCACCTTGTTGTTCGTGAGTGCGGTGTTACTCCTTCAAAGTGCGTTGCTGTGCAATTATGAGTGTGTCAGGAGTGTGTGCGCGCGCAAGAGAGAGATTTAGGCCACATCCACACGAAGCCAGAGCTTTCCCTATCCGATATTTTTTTTCCCCGTTCAAAAAAAAAAATTCCGTAAACACGGCGTCGTCTCAAGAAATATCTGCGTACACACGAAACCACTGAAACCGACTCAAAACGATGTAGTATACATGCCAGACCAGTATGTGGCGCTGTAATTCTGCCACAGACATACACTAAAAACGGAGAAGAAGACTTAAAGCATGCGCATAAACCTTGCGCGCTGTATACTATGGCTGTATACAACAATAATATTAGGCACAGTAGCTTTTTTTTTTCTTTTCTTTTTTCTTTTTTAAACAAGAACTTTGTTGAACAATATGAAAACCATAAATGTAGTTGCTGTGACTTAACGGTGTCTGACTAGTTGACACTTGTGATGACATCATCGTTTCACAAAATGTACGGATTGGCCGTACACACGAAAACGCAAGGGCGGCGTTTTCAGATTTATCCACCTTGGGACCCGGTTTAAAAAAATAGCGGTTTCAGTCTCCGAAAACGCCGGATCCGTGTGGACGAAACGCCAATACGATAAAAAATGTATACGTATACAGCGAAACGCGTCTCCGTGTGGACAGGCCCTTATTCATTCATTTAGTTCGCCTTTTTACATGTTGCATATTTTTAAGGATATATAATTAGGCTACTGAAAACATGTTTTGTTTTTTTGCAACAAATGCCAATTTAGCCCTGAGTTTTATGTAATCTGTGTTTTGTTTTCTCTTGATTGAGAAAATTACCGTATTTTCCGCACTATAAGGCGCACCGGATTATAAGGCGCACCTTCAATGAATGGCCTATTTTAGAACTGTTTTCATATATAGGGCGCACCGGATTATAAGGCGCATAGAATAGAAGATACTGCAGTCAAACGTTTGACTGGGTTTGCGTTATGCAGTGGTCACCAACCTTTTCAAGCCTAAGATCACATCCAAAGTCCAAATGTAAACCAAGATCTGCAAAACAATATGAAAAAACAAGTGGCTGAGCTGTAAAACGTACTCGGTTACTAACGTAACCTCGGTTCTCTCTAGAAGAGGGAACGAGTACTGCGTAAGATATCTTACGCTAGGGGAAAATCCTTTTCCGCGAGATATTGAAGCCAAAAATTATCCTTAATTTTGTAATAATGCAAAACGCGTTGCAGCAGCAATGCAGACATAGGCGAGACAGCTCGCAACTGCAGCAGCCTATCGAGCGAGGCCTGGCGAAATGGGCGTGGTCTAGGCCTATAAATATCGCTCGCAGGCAGCTATTATCTGGTTTTTCATCTTCGAAGCAACCAGAGCGTGTGCATGCACGGCAAGATATACGCAGTACTCGTTCCCTCTTCTAGAGAGAACCGAGGTTACGTTAGTAACCGAGTACGTTCTCTTACGAGAGGTCTCTCGTACTGCGTAAGATATCTTACGCTAGGGGACCCAATGTAAAACGCCGTGCATGCTGAGATCTGACACCAAAGACCCAAGGGCGAAAGCCCGGGGTACATATAGTGCACAATCACTCAGGGAACTCACAGGGAGTCCGGGAAGAGGGAGGGGTGCAGCCTCACTTTTCCACCTATAGTAGCGTCGATGGGACGCGAATTTCATCATACAGACAGGGCGGGGTACGGCCTGAACTGATGGGGAAAATGTGGGTCTTACACAGTTTGCCCAGCTTTATACTGTCGAACATTGAGCTGTGCTCAGCAGACGCAGCATTCTGAGCTGATCGCATCAGGTCAGATAATACTGGTAATTTAGACCGACAGCAGCCTGGCCTGCAGGGCGGGAACCTCTAGGTTATAAAACCTTATAAATGTAGACGGGGAGGCCCAGCCTGCCGCCATACAAATATCTTGCAAGGCAATCCCACTTGACCAGGCCCACGAAGAGGCCATGCCTCTCGTGGAGTGCGCTCTGACACCCAATGGGCACTGCATGCCCTTGGAGGCGTATGCCAGCGCTATAGCATCAACTATCCATCTGGATAGGCTCTGTTTCGACGCGGCTAGTCCCTTAGAACGTCCGCTAAACGAAACAAAGAGCTGCTCCGTCTGTCTGAAAACAGACGAGCGAGACACATAAGCTCGTAATGCCCTGACTGGGCAAAGGAGGCTCGCGTCTCTTTCCTCATCAGGGACCGGTAGGGCTGACAGGGAGATAACCTGCGCCCTAAACGGTGTGTTGAGGGATTTTGGAACATAACCGTGCTTAGGTTTGAGTATAACTTTTGAGTCATTGGGCCCAAACTCCATGCACGCCGCGCTCACAGAGAGCGCGTGCAGATCCCCTATGCGCTTCACTGAAGCGAGAGCCAGCAAAAACACCGTCTTGAAAGACAGGTGTTTCAAATCGATTGACTGTAAAGGCTCAAATGGCGCACCTTTCATGGCTTCCAGAACCGTAGAAAGGTCCCATACGGGGACTGAGGGAGGTCTGGGAGGATTCAGTCTCTTAGCCCCTCTAAGGAAGCGGATGACTAAATCGTTCCTTCCTATTGACTGACCAAGCGTTGTTTCTGAGAACGCTGCTATAGCCGCCACATAAACTTTGAGCGTGGAGGGGGCCCTGCCCCCATCCAACAGCTCTTGTAGGAAGGAAAGCACCTCCGTCACACCACAGTTTGTGGGTGACACACCACGGGCTGTGCACCAGCCCGAAAACACCGACCATTTCGAAGAATAGAGTCGTCTTGTAGACGGGAGCTCTAGCCTGCGTGATCGTGTTTAATACTCCTTTAGGGAGTCCAACATGTACCCGTTGATGGCCCAGACATGAAGGGACCATAGTTCCGGGTGAGGATGCCAGATCGAGCCGCGGGCCTGTGAGAGGAGATCTCTCCTCATTGGTACTGGCCACGGGGCAGTACTTGCTAACTGCATCACGGCTGGGAACCAAGGTTGGTTTTTCCAGAACGGTGCTACCAGCAGTACTGAGCATCCTTCTTCCCTGATCCGTTCTATCACCTGAGGCAGGAGAGAGACGGGGGGAAAAGCATAGAGCGGGCGGCGGGGCCACACATGGGCCAGCGCGCTCCTGCTCTTGGAGAAAAATTCTTGACAGTGAGCGTTTTCTTGAGACGCAAACAGGTCCACTTCCGCTCTGCCGAATTTCTTCCACAGCAGATGGACTGTCTGTGGGTGTAGAGACCACTCGCCTGCCGGAACATTGTTCCTGGACAGTCTGTCCGGTCCTATATTCAAGATCCCTGGCACGTGCGCTGCTCTGAGCGAGCGCAGGTTGCACTGAGCCCATACCAGGAGGCGTTCTGCCAGCCTGTACAGTTTCTCGGATCTGATGCCGCCCTGGCGATTTATGTAGGACACCACAGACATGTTGTCCGAACGGACCAAGACGTGGTGACCTTTTATTTGGGGACAAAAACGCGTCAGCGCGTTGTCTACTGCCAGCATTTCGAGGCAGTTTATGTGCAGGAGCTTCTCCCGTTCTGACCACTGGCCGAAGAACGGTCTGCCCTCGAGCAGCGCTCCCCATCCCGAGGTGGACGCGTCCGTGGACACCACTTTCACCCTCGAGGAAGTCCCCAGGCTTACACCTGATTGGTACCAGTCGTTCGCTTTCCAGGGTTTCAGAGCTGTAACGCATTTCTGATTGACCCTGAGGCGAAGCAAACCGGGTGCCCACGCTTCGCGTGGGACTCGCGCTTTCAGCCAAAACTGCAGCGGGCGCATGCGGAGCAGACCCAGCTGGAGCACTGACGATGCTGAGGCCATGAGACCTAGCATCTTCTGAAATCTCTTGAGCGGGACAGACGCGCCGCAGCGAAAAGAGTTCGCTGTGCGTCGAATGTCTACCGCGCGCTGTTGTGATAGTCGCGCTATCATGGATAGTGAGTCCAGTTCTGTGCCCAGGAAAGATATTTTCTGACTGGGTGACAGGGAGCTCTTCGCCCAATTGACACTCAGACCCAAATCCTCGAGGTGATCGAGTAAAATGGTCGTGTGTTCTATGAGCACTGCGCGAGATTGCGCTAGAATCAGCCAATCGTCCAAATAGTTCAGCACTCGCATGCCTCTCATTCTGAGGGGTGCGAGCGCCGCATCCATGCACTTCGTAAATGTACGGGGTGCTAGGGACAAACCGAACGGCAGGACTGTGTACTGATATGCCTGGCCCTCGAAGGCGAATCTCAAATATCGCCTGTGACGTGACGCTATCTGTATTTGAAAATACGCGTCTTTCAGATCTATTGACACAAACCAATCTCCTTGGCGAATCTGCACAAGGATTTGCCTGGTCGTGAGCATCCTGAACTGTCGCTTCACAAGCACTTTGTTCAGTTGCCTTAGATCTAGTATGGGTCTGAGACCCCCGTCTTTTTTCGGTACCAGGAAGTATCTGCTGTATAGCCCTCCTTCGCTCTGATCTTGAGAGAGAGGCTCTATGGCCCCTTTGCTCAATAGTTTCGTCACTTCGGCTCGAAGTAGATGTGCTACTTCTGTTTTTACCGTGGTCTCGACGCGCGCCACATAGCGGCGAGGGCGTCGGCGAAACTGCAGCGAATAGCCTCTTTCTATAATGTTCAGCACCCACTTCGAAACCCCGGGTAGCCTTGCCCATGCGTCTGCATGGATAGCTAGGGGTTGAATACGAAGCGCGCTCCGCTCGCTCAGCGATGGAGAAGCTTCGGTGTGCTGTAACACAAGCGTGGCGCTCGTGACATTTGAGGCATGGGGCGCGCTGATGACAGCGGGCAGATTGCCCGCGCTCGACTCCTCTGCGGTGGTTAACCGCGAGGGGGAGGGCTGGGCGGTTCCCGTGGGAACTGTCATGTCTATGTGTGGATGCTGTCTAAGCGAACGATGCTTTCGGTGTGATAAATGTGCCCGCTGTCCCGCGCCCACATTTATCACACCGAAAGCATCGTTCGCTTGCGTGAAGCGAGTGCACGTTGGTTTCGTTTTTACAGAAACCGTGAGACATGCATAACGTGGTGTTAGTGGGCACTGGGTAGTGGGCACGTTCACCATGTTTGAAGCGCAACCGATCTGAGTCGGTTTTATGTGCGCGAGCCCTGTGTGACAGGCTGTGCTTGTGTGTAGGGATGGGCACTGGGCAGTGGGCATTCTTACTACACATGAAACACCATCGGCCGTGGCCGGGACACCAGAAAATACACTCTTTTGGGGATTTATCTGGGTAGCCGTGAAAACGGCATTTGTGTGCAGGCAAGCGGGTGACAGAACCGACTTGTTGGCTGCAGAAAACACTGGAACAGTCACATTTTCTGGAACTGGACGAGCGAATAGCTTTGGTGTGAGTCCGGCCGCAGCGGGACTGGAACACCGTCGTTTTCCTAGCTGTGCTAGGACGACTTCGGGGCCTCGGGCTTCACCGTGATCCTAGGTCGCGAGCCACGTCCTGCGGGGCGGCGACCGGATGAGCGGGAGCGCGGTCTCGCGCTTCTGGCCTGGCGGCGCTGTGAAGTGGAGGCAGTGGACGGTGGCTGTGGCTGTGAGCTCTGAGCAGACGGTTTCGCACGGCCTGCTGCAGAGCTGGAGCGCTTCGGGAGGAAGTGCTTCATAGCCTGAGACGCTTTCTGTACCTCTGCGAATCTCTCCGCGAAGTCCTTGACGGAGGATCCAAAGAGGCCTGTGGCGGAAAGCGGGGCGTCGAGGAACGCGGTGCGTTCAGACTCGGCCATTTCCGAGAGCGTCAGCCAAAGATGTCTCTCAGACACGGTGAGAGAAGCCATAGTCCGTCCAATGGCTTGTGCTGCGGACTTAGTAGCACGAAGAGCGAGGTCCGTGGCACTCCTTAAGTCCGGCACGCAGATCGCGTCAGGTCCTTCCTCATCCAGCTTACGGAGGAGATCGGCCTGGAAGATCTGGAGCGTTGCCATGGTGTGCAACGCTGACGCAGCTTGCCCGGCGGCGGAGAAAGCGCGGCGGAGCAGGCTTGACGTCGTGCGGCAAGCTTTAGAGGGCAGGGCCGGCTTAGCGCGCCGTCCAGCGGAGGGCGGGCATAAGTGGGCCGCTATCGCCTCTTCAACCGGCGGCAGCGAGAGGTATCCTTTGTTCTTGGCATCGTCAACGGCGGAGAATGCCAAAGAAACAGCAGGACGCACTCTAGCAGAATAGGGGGCGCTCCAGGACTTGGCGACTTCTTCGTGTAACTCAGGAAGAAAAGGCGCCGGTCTGGACGCAGGCGAAGCGCGCTCCCCAGGCAGGAAAAATCCATCCAGCCGGTTGTGAGCGGGCTGCTCAGGCGAAGACCACTCGAGGCCGAGGCTCACCGCGGCCTGTGCGAGTACTCGCATGAGTTCCGTCTCAATGGAAGCTCTCTTGCCTGACGACGTGCGGGCAGGGGGTGCGGGGTCCTCAGAGCCCGCCCAATCCTCACTGCCTGACGCCAGGATAGAGCAGGAATCATCCTCTCCCAGCAGGGCTTCCTCATCCGCGATATCAACGGAAGCGGCGGCAGACGGCGGCCGCTGTCCGTCAGGAAGCGAAACAGAAGAAGCCGGGGAAGCAAGCGGGCGAACCGGCGAGCTTTGGCGGCTGAGGGAGGGTTCCGGGGCCCGCTGGGCACGGCGCTTTTTACGGCGCGACGCCGCGGCGGGCGGGGGAGCAGTCTCGGTGAAGACGGCTAGGCGAGTCCTCAGAGTCGCCATTGCCATCAGCTCGCAGTGAGGGCATCCGCCGTCAGCGAGCGCGAGAGCTGCATGTTCCTCACCCAGGCAGGAAACGCAGATCACGTGGCGGTCCCCGTCGCTGAGTGTGGCTCTGCACGAGCCGCAGGAAGGCATCTTTAAAAAGACGCTAGCTCTTTTAGAATGTGTGTCGCGGCGGCGACACACACACACAGAAATACAGTGTAATAAAAGAGAAGGATATAAGCGCCGGAAAGCGCAGCAGGAAGGCAGGAAGGCGGCGCGGCCAGCGACTTCAGTGACTCGTCCCGCTGAAGGTGCTCTCTCTCGACGGCGCGGCTTCTAATCCAGCTCCAGCGATGCGTGTGCTTCGCTTGAAGGATGAAAAATCAGATAATAGCTGCCTGCGAGCGATATTTATAGGCCTAGACCACGCCCATTTCGGCGGGACGTGACGCAGCGGGCGCGAAGTGCCCTGATTGGGTCTGACGTCACGCCAGGCCTCGCTCGATAGGCTGCTGCAGTTGCCGCAGAGCAGCCAATAGGCGCGCGAGCTGTCTCGCCTATGTCTGCATTGCTGCTGCAACGCGTTTTGCATTATTACAAAATTAAGGATAATTTTTGGCTTCAATATCTCGCGGAAAAGGATTTTCCCCTAGCGTAAGATATCTTACGCAGTACGAGAGACCTCTCGTAAGAGAACCTTGTTTATACTCGACGCGTCCGCATGAGCGCGAAGGTAATAAAAAACTAATATCCGTCTGCTCGGGCAGATTCGGCTCAAAGTCGTGCATCTTCGGATGCGGAGGCGCGCGCGCGGCAAAATGATGTCATTGTGACAGCGCGCGCGCCTCCGCATCCGAAGATGCACGACTTTGAGCCGAATCTGCCCGAGCAGACGGATATTATATATCTCATCACACTGGCACCCAGTTTGCGCGTCTAAATCAGTTGTATGGTCTGGTGTTCAGTCTAAAACAAAACAGTTGCGTCTAGTATAAATGCCTCGTCTGTTTGGGGAGGTGCGCGCGCAGTCAGCGGAGGCTCGCGCTCCGGTGCCAGGCGAAAGTATAAACAAGGTTTAAAGGGGAAATGAAGCAGTCAATCAAGTTTACATGATTTACAAAATGGATTTCCACTATAATCAACAATTATATAAGAAACATGATAAATGTAAACATATAAAAGAAAAAAGAAAAAAACTTTATATCTTTCGCGGCCAGGGCGCCGCCATTGTGCAGTATTCTAACATGTGACGTCACGGGGTTGGTTGGCTTTAAAGGCTCTGGGCTGAGTTCAGTAAAACGCAGTGAAAGACATAAAACTTAACATTAAACTACGCATAAAAAGCGTTCATCTGCTATCATATTATCATGTCAAACCTCTCATACATGTTTGCATCACACTGGCTCGTTAACAAGATGCATGTGCTGGTCGAACCAGCGAACAACTAACGTTAGGTACAGTCATTGTTAGCTAACAGCTGTAAGCATGAACTAGCTAAATAACGCTAACTTAGTGTTTAGCTAGTTAAGTTTATTAGTACCAGACAAAAAGACGACGTCTAACGTTATGTTAACAAACTGCACATGCACACTGTAGATGTTTGTGAAATAATTTTTTATTCAATATAATGTTTTACATTTTACAGACGTTACAAACTATTTACAGGCTATTTGCTAACGTTATAACTTGTGTGTGTGTGTGTGTGTGTGTGTGGACTACTCTTCAATAAAAAAAGCCGTCTTCCTGCTTCATTCTGTAACATACAGATCTGTATTGTGCTATTGTTTTTGATAGTGTTATACATTTCTTACAGATAATCACGGTGATCATTGCGTTTGTCTTACCGAATGTGGTATCTTCCTGTCAGCAATTACAGTTTTTCTATAAGCTTTTTTTTTATAATGCCGACAGTAAAATGTTGCCAGATATTGCTACGAAAAACAAGCAACAATTATTTATTTTTTTATAATAATCCGAAAAAAGTTCAAAGCTTGTGTTTTGGAAATAAGAGTAATATATCACGAACCCTAACATGCAACTTTCCACTTTAATAACTTCCTAAAGTGTGACATTAAATCAGAAAAACAAGTCCAGAAGACTACTGTCACCTTTCCATTAGATGGATCTGGCAACACTGGATCGCACCCGCGCCCTCACAACGCGCTCTCAAGCCCCGTTCACTGCGCTAGATTCTCGCAGCAAAATGAATTGCAAACACTCATATGAGGTGGTTTAAACGGCTAATTAATCATTCAGAGAGCTTGAAATTTTATTTTTGAATGTAAAAAAATGACCGAGGTCCGGACCTCGGTGACCTCATAGCTGGCTACGGCCATGTATCACCGGCTGTTCGACATAGCGACGTACCACTGCTCGGTTCCCATGCCGTATCGACTCAAATGCATAAGTAATGGGACACACGGGCTCAACAGGTCTCTCAAGTTCGTCTTCCTCCATTTCAAATCAATTGCGTATTCAGTCCGGTCCAGTAACGCTTCACTCTCTTCACTCACCAGCGGAACCAACCAACCCTGTGACGTAGCCTGTGACGTCACTCCAAAATGGCGACTCGCTAGCTAGAAATTACGAAAATAATTTTGTCATATCTGTGGTTTTTAACAACTTTTTAAAATAAAATTTTTGGCAAGGTGATTTTTCTAATATATGTAGCTACTACCAGTGCCAAAACATGGACGTTTCATTTCCCCTTTAAGTCAGCGGTTGTTTTACAGACATTAATATAAGGCGCCAGATCCATATATAAGGCGCTCCGGATTTTAAGGCGCACTGTCGTTTTTTGAAAAAATGTAAGGCTTTTAAGTGCGCCTTATAGTGCGGAAAATACGGTAAACAATTCTCATTTCTTCATCCATGGATGATTCTTAACGTAACTCCATTCATGAAGCATTTGTATTATTATGATTAGCATATTTTTAGTGCAGCTTTCTAGTTAACTGTTCAGAAAGCACACACTACATGATAGCCTAAAGGGCCGTACACACCGGGACGAATATCGGCGCGCGTTATTCGCCAGCGTTTTTCAACGCGTTTTTTGTGTTCACACCCAAGTGATTTTCGCTGACGATGAGCCGAGTGAACATGCAAATTCATTCCCTGACATTAGATGGCGCTTAATACCACTCCATAACAGTTATCTTTTATCAAGATTTTTGTAGTCGCTGTCGCGTTTGTCATATAGTTCTTTATGTTCCGACACCAACGAAACCAGCAGCTCTACATTCATCTTGCCTTGCATCTTCCTCGTCTTATTTCTTCCCGGCAGTGTAGACACTACTCTGCGTATATCTTCTTCGCTGTTACGTATGTGTGCTCGGCAAGACCGTTTCGTGTTTTTGACGCGGCGCATCAAACCAAAAAAACGAACCCGAGGCGTTTTTTAAAAATGACGCTTTTACGCATGCCGTTTTTCGCGTTTGTGTGCACACTCACATTGGCGCCCTTTGTTTAGTCACGAGGTGTTAAACGTCGGCGAATATCGCGCGCAAAATTCGTCCCAGTGTGAACAGGCCTTAAGTGTGTTTGTTCTGTATTTGTTGCAGGTGACGCCCAACATCTGTCAGAGCTCAGGATTGTGTTGATGGGATATAGAAGAGCTGGTAAGAGTTCAGCTGGAAACACCATCCTGGGCAGAGAGGAGTTTGACTTGAAGAAATCTGCTCAGTGTGTGAAGAGACATGGAGAAGTAGCAGACAGACACATCACTGTCATTGAAGCTCCAGGATGGTGGAGGTATTTCTCTGTAAAGGAGAGTCCTGAGTTACTGAAACAGGAGATTTTACTCAGTGTGTCTCTGTGTCCTCCAGGACCACACGCTGTACTACTGATCATACGTGTGAAAGATAGATTTAAAGAGACTGAGAGAAAAATATTGCAGGAGCATCTGGATCTTCTCAGTGAGAGAGTCTGGAGTCACACTATAGTGCTGTTCACTCATGGAGACTCTCTGTTAGACACATCTATAGAGCAGCACATTGAGAGTGAAGGGCCGGATCTCCAGTGGCTGCTGGACAAATGTGGGAACAGGTTTCATGTTCTCAACAATCACAACAGGAGTGACGACACTCAGATCAAGGAGCTGCTGGAGAAGATTGAGGAGACAGTGGCACAAAACAACGGCTGTCATTTTGAAATAGACAGAAAGATTTTACAGGAGGTGAAAGAGAGAAGAAGAGCAGAGGAAGAGAGAGCAGAAGAACGAATGAAGAGGATGCAAAAAAGGAGAGAAAACATCAGATCACAGATGAGTGAGTCCATATACTTTATAGTGCAGATACACACTGAGTATATTAAGTAAATCATGAAAATCTAAGTCAACACAATAATAGCAAGAAACTTCTTGTCATTAACCGCTATTTGTAGAGACATTCCCAATAGATGGGTTCAAAGCAGCTCACAGTGACGGCCCCTAAAATCTGTTACTGAAGGAAATAAGCACTTTCATAAACTATCCTGTTCTTCATGTGTGCTTTTGATAACGGAAATCGTCTCGGTTACTAACGTAACCTTGGTTCCCTGAGATGAGGGAACGAGTATTGCGTAAGTAGCTTACGCTATGGGAAAACTCCTTTTCTCGAGAATATTGAAGCCAAATTTTTGAAACGCAGTGCAGCGTCAACTGCATGAACCTATGACGGGGCGGCTCAGACGCGTAGTCCAATCAGGGCAATTTGCGCCCTGACACGTCAGAACCCGCCAGAATGGGTGTGGCCAGAGGCTATAAATTAAGCCCATCGTCCGTCAAATTCTTTTAGGTTAAATCGACTAAAGCGATTCCCTGACCAAAGCACAAGCACGGCGAGTTACGCAATACTCTCATCTCAGGGAACCGAGGTTACGTTAGTAACCGAGACGTTCCCTTTTGAGAGTTCTCTCCTATTGCGTAAGTAGCTTACGCTATGGGAACCCCCTTTGAAACACTGTGCGTGCTAAACATCGCTCTAATCAAGCCTGAGGCAAAGCCTGAAGCCCTTAAGAGTAAAGTATGAACCCAATAAGCCGGTCAGTGATGGGCTTCATAAGGGATAAAAGGAGGAGTGGGCCTAATGAGGGCCAAACCTTAATAAATTATATATAAATGTAATATATAATGTATAATATATATACGAACCAAGTTCATGTAAAACAGGACTGGATAAGGTCGGGCCATAGGCGGAGTTTGACATTTGAGCCAGGGGGGTAAAAAAAAAAAAATCATTGTAGCAGCTGGGACCTGTATGGCCTATCAATTGGGGAACTGAGCACTAGCACAAATGGACAAAACAAACATGCTAAATAAACACATTTATTTTTAACCCAAGAAAAAACAGTACAATCATATTTGTAAACAGGTAGAACTTCGCATAAACAGCCACTTGACTTCGCATCGCATCTTCGTTCGGACACAATTAGGATCAATGAAATGTGGACCACTTTTGCACTGTTAAAATATTATCTTCAACCAAAACGAAAAGATTTTTAAAGTTTTTCTTTCCTTTTTTTCAAAACACATTGTGGCAATGAGAGTGATTAAAAAACAAGTTATATTTTGCATTGTGTTGTACTTCATGAAACATTTAAAAAATTTTGAGAGGGAAAAATGAACAGTCACACAATACTCGATCAAAACGAAAGTACGATCGTTTTGTACTTCCAAAACATTTTGAGGGGAATTGGGTTAGAGCAGGTTGCTTGGGACAGCCGTGTTTTTCTCCAAGATCATCTTTGTTGGTGTTACCTGCAGCTAGCGCATCTGTGGCCGTGGAGTGAACGTCAGGGCTGCAAACGGTTGCTGCTGCTGATCCAGAGCTGCTCTGTGTTCCCTCCAATTTCACAGCAGTGTCTGTTTGCATATCGTCATCATTGGTTACTGTTGTTTGTGTTGTATCCTTAGATCCCGATGACTGACTATTTGTGTCATTTGGAGCTCGACGTTTTAAAAATCTCCTTATGTCCATATTTTGGTGTAACGAGTCCGACCAGATAACTACAATGCTATACGACAATTCACCATGACGTCACAACAGTAATAGACGTTCTTCCGGGTGGCAAAAGCCGAAGCGTTCCCATGGCAACGCTAGTAAATTGCTTGGAAGGGAGACCCACCGTCGACAGTAAAAATGTAATAAAAAATAAAAAAAATAATTTAATATAATGCATTTTTTTTATCATAACAACAACTGTGTTTAATGATATAAGTAAAAAATATAATAAATATGTAATATAGTAGGCCTACACATAATTAGCAAAATACTCTCTAGCTCTTTTTTCTAGACAAAATAGCGTGCTTATATAGCCTATCATGGTCATTAAATGGCTTTCCTGAGGAAAATGTTATGTGACAATTGTTCTCCAGCTGTTATATTGACCTTTGTGACCCATGTTAAAATATGACATAAATAAGAATAAATAGTTTAAAAGCTGCATAAATAAGTTTGAAAGTTAAGTGATTCATTTAATGTAAGTTAATTCATCAGTTAAAAATGTTAATACAACAATTTAATGTTTAAGATTAAAAGTATGCTGACAGAAAATTCATGTCACTGCCCCTTTAAGGGGTCGGGAACTGACAGGATTTTATGAGAACTAAACCACACCGGTTTTGGTCAGGTTTTTTGCTTGGTTTGAGGCTCGGTCAGAGCGAGGATTGGTCTGCAGTGTGCGGGTGTGCACATGCAGACGGGATTCAAGATGGCGAGCCAGAGCCAGACTTTCAACTCATCTTCTCCATCGCATCAGTGAGGAAATCTCCTGCGTATGGTGACTCGCTGCCAGAGTGGTAGGAGTATTGTCAGGAATTGGTTTTTGAACTGAACTGGAACTGATTGAACTATTATTTTTGGACTGAATAGAACTGAAACTCTTCATTGACTGAATAATTGAACTCACATTTGGACTTGAACTTGAGTTTAAGGTGTTATACTTTTATTTTCATATTGAGTTCATATGTTTGAATGTGATTTGAAATGCTTGTGGTCCACTTTGATTTGGTTGTGTAAATTGAAGGTATTTTCTTACCCGTAAAAGAAAGGGAAAAGAGTTAACTCCGGAAGAAAAATAGGAATTCTAAAATAGGTGCAACCTAGGAAAAGACCGGTCTAACTTAGATTAGCCTGACTAAAATAACTTAGGTGAACTAAAGAACAAAAAGAGAGTGAAATTTCTTTTCATTTGTTATATTTACCTCAATATTAAGAACCTGCAGGGTTTTTTTGTTTTGTTTTGCATACTGTATATTCTATGTGTTTTTGCATTCAGTAAATTGCCAGCCTTTTGTATTTAAAGCAACGGTCTCTGGTGTAATAATTTTTTGCTCCCCACTCCTTAGAACCTAGAACTGGTCCAGTGGCGCAGTAAGTGGTGTGATACCGGTGCAACATTTGCACGGTTGAAAAACACTGATTGGTCGATATTATGTATGAGGAATATACATTTCGGTAAGTTGCGTGAGAAAATGGACGTGTAGCACGGTCAATGCGTGAGAGTGGGCAGCCCTCTTTTACTTCAGGCAGTGACTGGCAATGAGTCTGATCTTCAAAAGAGACAAGTTTATTAATATTAGTCTCGAATTTCCCCGGCGGAAGATAAATGCTCTGCTGTGATTTTGTAGATGGACCGTTTTGAGAATACATGAAGCAGAGTTGAAGGGCAAGCAGGGTTGGCAGCAGAAATGTGTAGAAACTGGGTACATTTGAGACATGTTGTGGCACCTTAAATAACTTGCGTTCGCAGCAAGCACAAGTTGTGATTTTTGCTGTGCACATGCGTATAAGTGTCCTCTTTGATCGTGGGAAATTTGAACAATGGACGCATCTCCGATCCAAAGATATCGGAAAAGTTTTTTTTTTTTCTAAGGTAGGACGTTCACTTCACCATGCACTCTCCAAAATGAATAGCTTATTATCCTTATTTGACTGTTAAACGTTGGATATAATTTAGGGGATCGTTAAGATTTCCTACTTTTGACGACACAACGTCCATTCGCTATAACCTCCTCACCCACAGGACATCGATGAAACCCCTACACCTTTTGCTGTATTTCTGGCAGCGCAACCCCAAACACAACACGTTTTCGTCATCATTTCAACTTTGATCAACAACAATGTTTTTAACTATGTAACTGTTGCAGTCGCCGGCTGGATCTCTTCAGTTAGTCAGTAGAAGCCGCTCACGTTCTGCCACCCGGTAGTATCTTGGTGCCTATTGTTTACAAACATTCTGAAAAGGCCTATTACATGCTAGCTGAGAATCGCTGGACATACGTTAGCCTGTCACTTGTCACATGAACCAGAGCCCTGAATTTTTTTTTTCTACATCAGTATATGAAATCAGATGTATTACCTACCACCATTTAGTTGTTTTGTGTTATTTAAAATATTTATAATATATCTTTTTTTTAAACAATGCAATTTTTTTGGGTTGAAAAAATGCAATTACCCGTTTCAGCCACCGGGGGGGGGGGGGCAATGTGGAGAGGTCCCAGGAGGGGGGTCTCGGAGGGTTTAGCCTCCTTGCCCCTTTAAGGAAGCGGACAATGAGATTGTTTCTTCCTAATGATTGCCCGGCCACCGGAGCGTGCGATGCTGCTAAGGCCACCACATATACTTTGAGCGTGGAGGGGGTGCGTGCCCGCGTCCAAACGCTCCTGTAAAAAGGCGAGTACACTCGGTATCTCGCAAGAGTGGGGGTTCAGGTTCCTAGCGGCGCACCAGCAAGAGAACATTCTCCATTTCTGATCGTAGAGGCGCATGGTCGAGGGCGCTCTTGCTTCAGTGATGGTTTTCAGTAACCTATCCAGGAGGCACCCGGATACCCGTTGAGGGGCCATACGTGAAGGGCCCATAAGTCGGGACGGGGATGCCAGATTGTCCCGTTCGCCTGCGTGAGAAGATCTCTCCTCAGCAGGATTGGCCATGGGGTTGATTTCAGCAGTTGTGTCAACTTTGAGAACCAGAGCTGGGTCTTCCAGAGAGGGGCTATTTTTTGAATATTTTTATTTTATTGTTTGATGACCTGGGGTAGCATCGCGACCGGGGGAAAAGCATACAGCGGACGATTCAGTCAATCATGGGCGAGTGTGTCCGTGCTCTTTGAAAAAAATATTAGTCAATGAGCGTTGTCTTCAGTGGCGAAGAGGTTGACCTCTGCCTCGCCGAAGATGCTCCAAATTAGCTGAACCGTCAGAGGGTGGAGAGACCATTCCCCTAGGGAAACTTTGTCTCTGGACAACCTGTCTCCGCAACCTGGTTCAGAATGCCTGGCACGTGCGCTGCCCTCGGCGAGCGTAGGTTGTGCTGAGCCCATAGAATGAGGCTCTTGGCCATGGCGTGCAAGGTGTTCGACCTGAGGCCGCCCTGGTGATTTATGTAAGACACCACTGCCATGTTGTCCGTCCGGACCAAGACGTCGTCGCCTTTTAGGTATGGGAGAAAGGCTCTCAGTGATAAAGCGACTGCTCTCATCTCCAGACAGTTTATATGTAGGCGCTTCTCTGGGCTTGACCAAAGGCCAGAGGCTCCAACCAAGGTTGTAGGTGTCTGTCATGATCACCTTTCTCCTCGAAATCACACCTAAACTCACGCCAGACTGGTACCAGTCGAGAGTGAGTCTCGAGTTGACAGTGTTTGTGTGTAGGGGTGCGTGTTGTTAAACAGGCACGCTCGCTACTTTTATTAAACTTCCTGCGTGAGCTGGGGGAATGTTTGTGGCAGTGGGAACAGTGCTTGTGTGCAGGGGTGCGTACATGACAGTTGCACGCACGCTACATTTATGCAACTTCCAGCATGGGCTGGGCGAATGCTTGAGACTGTGGGAACAGTGCTTGTGTGTAGAGGTGCGAACATTGTCGTGGGCACGTGACATACAAGTGACACAGACAGAAAAGGGCTCTTTTTGTGCTTTATGTGTGTCGCCGTTAAAACGGTGTTTGTTTGCAGGTGAGCGTGTTTCGTAACAGGCCCATTGACTGCAGTATAGACATTTCCAGCCGCCTGTGAGGAGGGGACTGGGGAATGTTTGAGAAGCTTTGGGGATATCGGTCCGGCCTCGGCGGGACTCAAACTCTCCCTTTTCTTTCCCGTGGCTAGGAAGTCTTGCGGGGCTCGGGGTCCAAAGCAATCTTGGGTCGGGGTCCCCGCCTCTCAGGGAACTGAACGGACTTCAGTCACTGGCCGGGGCTGAGTTACCGTCGGTGCTACATTCACGTGTGGAGGCGGCGGCGCCTTCTTCTGGCGGCTGGACGCGGAGCTAGAGCGCTTAGGCAGAAAGTGGCGCATAGCCTGTGATGCCTTCTGAGCTTCGGTGAAGCGCTCGGCGAACCCTTTAACAGCTGGACCAAACAGCCCACTCGTGGAGATAGGCGAGTCGAGAAACGCCGCCTTATCTGCGTCCTTCATGTCCGTTAGCGGGAGCCAAAGGTGCCGCTCGAGAACAGTCAGGTTCGCCATGCTGTGGCCGATGGACTGGGCGGTTGACTTTGTGGCTTGCAGGGCCAGGTCAGTGGTGCTGTGCAGGTCCTTAAAAGCCTCTGGGTCAGGTCCAGACTCATCCATAAAACAGAGAAGCTTGGCCTGAAACACTTGAAGGACAGCCATTGTGTGAAGCGCCGATGCAGCTTGACCGGCGTATGCACGACCGGCGAGAGCTGAAGTAGCGCGGCAGGGCTTCGACAGATGAGAAGCTTTGGCCTTCCATCCGGCAGCAGTGAGGCCTCCTCGAGAGGAGGAATCGCATCATAGCCTTTGTCCTTCGCGCCGTCCACGGAGGAGAGCGTCGAGGAAAAGGATTGCTTCAGGCGAGCTGAGTGTGGCGCCTTCCACGACTTAGTGAGCTTGTCGTGAATTTGAACGGGGCGGGTCTCTGCTGAGGGGCCTGCCGGCGCCCCTGCAGGAACCACTCGTCTAACCTGCTGCGTGCAGGCTCTTCCGGGGAAGACCAATCAATCCTGAGGTCTTCGACGGCCCAGGAGAGAAACACAGATCAACTCAGAGTCCAAGTTAGCCCCTGTGCTGGCCTGTGTCAATGGTACGGGGCCGGAAGCGGAGTCCGTCCACTCATCAGATGCAGCGAGAGAAGAGCTGTAATCTTTGTCCTCCTCGTCGTCCGACACTCCGAAGGAGACGAGACCTGCCGCTCGCATAGAGGGGCGCTGGTCCGCCTGTGTGAACTGAACTGGCGAGGGGGAATCATCTAGAGAGAGCGAGGCACGCGGGGACTGGGCCGGCGTGACATCGCAGGTCTCCATCCGCTCAGGCATCCTTTGTGAACGACGCTTTTTCTTGCACGGCTCGAGCAAAGGTAGAGAGGGAGCGAAAGTGGCGGGGTCATCCTCGGTGAAGCACGAGGCGCAGTTGGTGCGAGGCATTTGAAACAACGCCCGCAGGAAAGTTTCTCTTTTAGATAAGTGTTGCAGCGGCAAACACACAGCAAAAAGGATACAGTGCGCCGGGTGGCTGAGCAGAACAGCGGGCTGAAGGCGGCGAGGGAGGCCGGTGTCCTCAGACCTGCGAAGCAGGGGCTTGTTCCGCACGGTGCTCGTCGATGGAGATTTGCTGAAGGAGATTTTATCTAAAAGAATTTGACGAATGATGGGCTCAATTTATAGCCTCTGGCCACGCCCATTCTGGCGGGTTCTGACGTGTCAGGGCGCGAATTGCCCTGATTGGACTACGCATCTGAGCCGCCCCGTCATAGGTTCATGCAGTTGCCGCAGCACAGCCAATGACTGCGTTCGCCGCTCATCTGTGTATGCTGTGCAGCTGCTCTGCGTTTCAAAAATTTGGCTTCAATATTCTCGAGAAAAGGAGTTTTCCCATAGCATAAGCTACTTAGGCAATAGGAGAGACCTCTCGAAAGGGAACCCTTTACCTAATCCATAGAAAACAATACAAAATAAAAATAAAAGAAAACTGCAAACATCTCGTCTTGAATATTATCTTTGTCCCGTCAAACACACTTTGAAAGTACATTACTAGTGAAAACTACTAGACTGCTGGTGGAACTATATTTTATTTGGAGCTCCAACTAAGGCAAAAATATGTCATGTAAAATGGACATTTGTAAGATTAGAAGCTATTTTTATGAAAGACAAAATGTCAACATTATCACAGTTTTTTGCGAGAAACTTTTACTGCTTTCATATTGGTCAATACAGATAAGATTTTGGATCTGTTTATGCCAATTTAGGCTGTTTTTCCCCCATAAGTTATTTTATAAATATAAGCAGCCACAAATTGTCTTTTTTGGCTTTCTTTCCATCTAGTAAATTAATGTAAATAAATGTAATACAGTTGTAAGCCAATCTTGATCCGTCCAATGGCGGTATCCGATAGAACGGGTGAAGGTCTCTGCGTGTTTCTGTCTTTCTTTTTACACAACACAAGATTAAATGAAATTTTCTCATATGTATTACCTCATTATTTCATCTGACTTCATAAATGAAAAAGGTTTTAATGATATCCGAACATCATTAAATGTGAGCGAATGTTTGCTTATTCCTTTTACCTCTTTACTTATATTTTACCCGTTCATATTAGGAAGCTATGTCGCTCAGAGATCCTCACGCCTTGTTTAACGCGGGTCTCACGATCACAAGCTCGTCAGTTTTGGTCATTAAACAGAGGTAATTGCTATATATATGCTATATCGCACTCACGCTTACACAATCAAAGATACTTTGGTATAGCCCCCATGGTTTCGCATACACTTGAATTTAAAGTAACGTTTACTTCAGAAGGAGGTATGGCCACTTATCTAACACAGACTTGCAGTAACATATGATTCTGTTTAATCTACTTGGGAAAAGAATTTCAGAGTGAGTCAGAAAAAAATCAAATGTAACAATTTATTATGTCAGGTAAATGTATCATGGCAATTTCATAATCAGTTCAAAGATAATAAATACAAAACATCAAATGCTCTGGAATAAAGAGAAAAGATGCAAACCTGACATTAGAAAATACATGATGCTGAGTGTCTCGGCCACACTCCACATCACGGGCTAAACATGAATTCACAATGGGAATTTGCATTAGTCACCGTCCCAGACTTACTGGGGACAGAAGTTGGGAATGAGACCTTTGTACCAGTCGCATTGAGACATTTCAAGTGACCATATAGATTTTTGGGTGAATTGAGGTAGGGATGGGTGAAGGGAATGATGTGTAAATTGGGAGGTGATTAACTCAAGTGTGATTGTGTCTCGAATGGGGATGGTAATATTGCAAGAGAGTTTAAATGTTAATTTCCTTTGTTTTCTCAGAGAGAAACAGTTTCTCTTTATCTAACAGTTCTTCCAGTTTCTCGGTGAGAACACGCACAAGAGTGAGATTTATTTATTGGTTTAGAGCAGGGGTGTCAAACTCAGTTCCTGGAGGGCCACAACCCTGCAGAGTTTAGCTCCAACCCTAATTAAACACACCTGATCCAGCTAATCAAGGTCTTCAGGATTACTAGAAACTTCCAGGCAGGTGTTTTTGGAGCTGGTTGGAGCCAAACTCTGCAGGACAGTGGCCCTCCAGGAACTGAGTTTGACACCCCTGGTTTAGAGGGATAATTTAGCCTAATTATTATTATTTTTTAAATATACTTTCTGAAAATATTATTCTGAAGCTATTTGGAATTTAGTCTTGCTTAATCGGTGTGTTCTGTTGTTTTGTCTGCAGATCATTGAAATTAAGCTATTTTCTTTTCTTCAGAATTATTCTCCATCGATAACCATTGTTCAACTCTGATTTCAGAGTTTAATTAATGTGAGATACACTTAGATGTCATTTTTAATTAATTAATTTGTAGTTTGACACCCGTACAGATAAGATGAACCTAATTTCAGGAACCCCTTTTCACAAAGAGAGATTATTTAAGAAGATTTAAGATGTCACCCACCTTAATAAGTGTGTTTGTTCTGTATTTGTTGCAGGTGACGCCCAACATCTCTCAGAGCTCAGGATTGTGTTGATGGGATATAGACAAGCTGGTAAGAGTTCAGCTGGAAACACCATCCTGGGCAGAGAGGAGTTTGACTTGAAGAAATCTGCTCAGTGTGTGAAGAGACATGGAGAAGTAGCAGACAGACACATCACTGTCATTGAAGCTCCAGGATGGTGGAGGAATAACTCTGTAGAGTTCAGTCCTGAGTTACTGAAACAGGAGATTTTGCTCAGTGTGTCTCTGTGTCCTCCAGGACCACACGCTGTACTACTGATCATACGTGTGGACTATGCATTTAAAGAGACTGAGAGAAAAGCATTGCAGGAGCATCTGGATCTTCTCAGTGAGAGAGTCTGGAGTCACACTATAGTGCTGTTCACTGGTGGAGACTCTCTGTTAGACACATCTATAGAGCAGTACATTGAGAGTGAAGGGCAGGATCTCCAGTGCCTGCTGGACAAATGTGGGAACAGGTTTCATGTTCTCAACAATCGCAACAGGAGTGACGACACTCAGATCAAGGAGTTGCTGGAGAAGATTGAGGAGACAGTGGCACAAAACAACGGCTGCCATTTTGAAATAGACAGAAAGTGTTTAGAAGAGGTGGATGGTAGAAATAAAACAGAAGAGCGACTGGACAAATGTAGAGAGGAATCCAGATCACAGACTAGTGAGTGAAATCATAAAATATTATTAATTTTACTACATATAGTCTCCTCATTGTTCTAGACTATGGGCCTAATTTTTAAAATATGTGAATTTTTAAATTTGTGAATGCACAGAATTGATCTCATATTGTGTACTCCAATCCATGCCAACGTTCATGTTTATAAAAACGGTCTTTGATGTGGAAAAGTACTTAGCAGCACATCAGGGTCTAAGCTGACATACACATTTCTGAGTACTGCAGGTGTCTGGAAATCTAAGAAATTCTTGCTGCTCTTCATTGTCAAGTAAAAGATGTGGATGTTGACTGGTGCTCTTTTACATGTTAATGACATTAAAGGATTAGTTCACCTCCAAAAAATGTTTTGCTGATAATTTACTCACCCCGATGTCATCCAAGATGTCCATGTCTTTCTTTCATCAGTTGAAAAGAAATGTATGTTTTTGAGGAAAACATTCCAGGATTTTTCTACACAGAATGGACTTAAATGGCAACCAACTATACAAATGTTCAAAGAAGGTTCAAATGTCCGTCTCGTGTCGAGCATTTGAAGCTGCATTGAGACGGACATTTGAACCTTTTTTGAACATTGGTATAGCTGGTTCCCATTGAAGTCCATTCTGTGTAGAAAAATCCTGGAATGTTTTCCTCAAAAACCTTAATTTCTTTTCGACTGAAGAAAGAAAGACATGGATATCTTGGATGACATTGGGGTAAGTAAATTATCAGCAAAAAAATGTTTGAAGGTGAACTAATCCTTTAATAAGGCAGCAATTACAATGCAGAGATCGGAAACCATTCTGCTGCGCACAATTTCAAAATCATTTGCGATTTATAAATTTCACATCTGGAAGAGAGGCGTACGTTTTGTTTTCGTTTTTTTGTCACGTATGCACATTGGAGAAAATTATCGTAAGATCAAATTTAGAAAGGTTTCTACGCGTTTCCAAATGTAGGAAGGTTTAAAATCTGGTTATATAGAGACTTCCTAAAATGTAATATAACGGCTCCTGAATGTTTTTCCAGATCAGAAAAATCACGCTTCAGCTGATGCCTTCAATCTTTTAATGTCTTCCTTTCAGGAATCAGGAAATTCCATATCACAAAAATCGAATGGACACCGTGAAAAAACAGAAAAATAAACCAAAATTACAATCAAATTTGTTGAAGCGATTCTACCATGACATCGCTCGAAACATATCCCATTAAAACTGAAATCAATACACACAGTACATCAAATTATAAATAAACAATAACCAAAATACATACAAACATACCGTGTGCTTTCCAATCGGGACTCAGGAGACATCAGTAGACAATTTTTTGCTCAAACACTCTTTCTATTTTACCTCTTTCGATTTGTGTGCGACACCTCGTGTTTCTCTTTTTTCTTTTTCCTTTTCCGGTAAGCACGCAAAAATAAAATCACATGACCAATACGTCTCATGTTACTCCTTTTCCCAGTAGGTGTCACTATTACCAAACTATCATGTAGATCAATAAAAAAATTTACATAAGTATTACACAAAATTTATAAAACAAAACAAACAAACAAACCAAAAACCTTTCAAAGGTGAAAAAATATCTGCGACAGCTACACTGCCACCAAAATTACAAGGATTTATGTCAGTAATATTTTGAACAAATAAAATAAATCCTGCAATTTTCCTATAAGCTGTTACTTAACTTTCATCAATCTTTCAACACTTTCATAAACAGTATTATTTTACCTTCATTTCAATTCTACTATTTTAGATGTCAAAACTAATTAGTCTAATCCTTGCGGTTTCACTCATAGTTTAAGAGTTGTTTTCAACTATTACTAAAAATTTTTGGATTGGACGCTCCAAAATGGATATGTTTGTCAATCGCTCACCTTTTTTTCCTAACTTACTTTGTCCCATTTGCAGTTTAACCTTTCGCACTAACCCATCATCGTCTGCTCTTGCCTCAACGACTCTAGCTAGCCTCCATTCATTTCTGGGAACATTGTCCTCTTTGAGAATTACTACATCTCCAACATTTCTTCTAGGCGTATGCCACTGTTGTCTGAGGCTTATGTTGGCCAGGTATTCTTTGCGCCATCTGCTCCAAAACTGTTCTGACAAGTACTGCACTCTCCTCCATATTTTCCTAGCGTACAAATCTTCACGGACAAATTTGCCAGGAGGAGGAAGAGGCACTGAGGTCTTCATCGTGAGCAGATGATTAGGCGTCAAAGGCTCAACACTCTTTGGGTCATTTATTGTGTTAGTGGTAAGCGGACGACTATTTACAATCGACATTGCCTCATACAAAAATGTCCTTAATGAAGTGTCATCCAGTCTTCCTTTAGCTTGTGCCAGAACAGCGTTCATCACACTCCTAACAGTCCTTATCTGGCGTTCCCACACACCTCCCATGTGGCTTGCTTCAGGAACATTCATAAGGAAGTCACATTGTTTGCTTGCAAGATATGTAGAGATCCTCTCTTGGTCCAGATCTTTCAAACCTTTCTCCAGCTCATTCTTAGCCCCCACGAAATTCGTGCCTTGGTCGGATCTGATCTGTCTGAATGAAACATCTTAAGGCATTTAGAAATGCATCGGTGGAAAGATCTTCTAGCATCTCTAAATGTACAGCCCTGGAGCTCAAGCACGTAAACAACAGTCCATACCTCTTGAATTCCTTCCGACCTTGTTTTGTGTAGAAGGGGCCAAAACAGTCAATACCAGAATACGAGAATGGAGGTGAGGGAACACTCGGTCAGCTGGAAGGTCAGCCATACGTTGTTCTTCGACTGATCTACGCAGCTTTCTGCAAGTAACACAATTTTTTATGTTCTTGGCCACTACATTGCTTGCACCTAATACCCAATATCCACTGGCTCTGAGCTCATTCAAGGTTTGACCGCGGCCTTGATGTTGAGTTTTCTTGTGGCAATGGTCAAGTATTAATTGTGTGACAATGCCTTCCTTAGGAAGAATTACTGGATGTTTCAACTCAAACGCTGTGTTACACTTTCTTAATCGTCCTCCAACCCTGAGCAGTTCATTCTCGAGGATGGGATCAAGTTGGTATAACTTGTTGTTCTTTGGCAGCTTAGCAGGGTTTTGACTGAGCAATTTCAGTTCTTCTTCAAAGGCTTCTTTTTGTGCTGCCTTGATGAGCACAATAGCTGCTTTCTCTTTCTCTTCTACACTAATGAACCCTGTCTTGTCTTTGTTCACCAGTCTTTTGATCCTAGCAATAGTATTGAGGGCTGTATTCCAATCTGAGAAACTTGAGAGTCTTTCAAGGAAGCTACCTCTTACACAGGCATCTGTTTTCAGGACCTTTACCTCAGGGTCACCTATAAGAAGCACTGGAGATTTTTCATGAGTGCTAATCTCTCGTTCCCATAAGAACTTGGGACCTATCAACCAACTTGAGTCTATCAGGTCTGCCACCTTGAGACCCCTAGACGCACAGTCTGCAGGATTCTGACTTGTTTGGTGAGCCGGTGAGTCCCATGAAACTAGTGCTCCTCGACAGGTAGAGAAACAAGCCGATCGACTTACAAATCGATGGCACAAACAGGGAGCGAGACCCAAAGGCACTCGAGACATCAGATTGTCACGAGCCTCACATATTACCGCAGTAGCATCCTCTACCCCAGATACAGCTCTGACAAAGATTGCAAACACTGGTCTCCTACCAACACCTATACATCTTGAGAACAGATTTGAAGTACTAATGAATGTAAATGAGGAACCCCCAAACGTGATGAATGTGATCGAACACAGACTGTATCAGCCAGTAGCTAACACTGATGCTAACTGGCGCTCAAGGTCGAGCAGACAGCGGCACTCAGCTCAGAGCGCAGCCGAGCCCAGGACTCTGATAGTGGGGGACTCCATAATCAGAAACATTAGCAGCAGGGATACAACTACATGCTGCCTTCCACAAGCAACAACTTCTGATATAAACAGGGAACTTCAGAACATTCTAATGAAACATAAGACTGCAAATCGACTCATCATTCATGTGGGGAAGAATGACATTCATAAAGAGCAGTCAGAACTCCTTAAGAAGGATTTCAATGAACTTTTTGAAACACTTAAAAAACTGAAAGTTCAGACATTCATCAGTGGACCACTCCCAGCAAGAGGGACAAACAGGTTTTCACGGTTGCTTGGGATTAATACATGGCTGCAAAAAACCTGCAATATAAAAGGAGTAAACTTCATTGACAACTTCAATCTCTTCTGGAGTCAGAGACAACTATTTCATCGGGATGGCCATCACCCAAACAAACTTGGTTCAAGAGTGTTAAAGAACAATATCTACTTCTCCCTCAATCATCCTTCTGCAGTGTGTGCCAATCCACTCAATCAGAACGGCACACACACACCTGGACACAGTATGAATGACCACAGGACTTCACTTCAGAATGGACATGATGTTGACATATCACACAAGGACAATGATAACACCACTGAGCCACAACAACCTCTGCTCACGGACACCATCTCAGCTGAGCCCTGCCCACAGAGCTCATCACAGACAGACACATCAGAACTGCTCCAAGATTCAGCACCCAAGGACGACTTCCTGGAAAACAGCCAGGGAAGCCAGGACAGCATATCACAGCCTCCTATAACACCAGAGCAACAGCCCCTTTCACCAGACACTTTTTCCCTCTCGCCAGCAACTCCACTTCTGTGCTTCTCACAGAAAATGGAAGAACTGGTGCATGCTGGAACCAGACTATCACACTCTTTTGCTGCAAGCCCCCAGATATCAACCAAAAAATGTCGGGCACCGCTACCACCAAAGCCTGCAGGCCCAGCTCACCCTCCCCCTGCCTCTGTGAGAGCTCTTCGGCCTCTGCCACAACGCCAGGGCCCACACCCTCCTCCATCTGCTCGAGGTGAACCAAAAACAACTGATACCAGCTCTCAGTGATGTGTGTCGGGTCCCCGCTTTGATAACAGTAACTTTCTCAAATGTTTACAGAACAAGCGGGAACCCAGTGTGCCTGTATCTTTCTCTATTGCTGTTCTATTACAAGATAGAAAGTCTAAGGCCTTCAATAGCCGTACAGCAAACTCAACTAATCTGGTGCCTATTGCACGTCTAACTAAGATTGGTGTAGGGGAAAAAAGTAAGACTGTTAAGTTAGCAATTTTAAACATCCGCTCACTTAAAAATAAATCACTTCTAGTCAATGACTTAATAACCACAAACAACCTGGATTTTATGCTTCTAAATGAAACCTGGCTAGAAGACAGCTGCAGTGCAACAATCCTAAATGAAACATCCCCTCCTAACTTTACTTTTATGAGTGTCTGCAGAGCTGTTAAGAGAGGTGGGGGTCTAGCTGCTCTTTTTAAAGATATCTATCAATGTAAGCAAATATCATTTGGGAACTACACGTCTTTCGAATATCTGGGTATTGTATTAAAAGGTGCTCCACGCATTTTACTCATCATTATTTACAGTCCTCCAAAATACTCTCCAGCCTTTGCTGAGGAATTTACAGAACTGTTATCAACAATTACCTCAGAGCTTGACTGTTTTGCCATTGCTGGAGATTTTAACATTCACATAGATAATGCAGAAAACAATATGGCAAAAGAAATCAAAACTGTTTTAAAAACGTTTGATCTGACTCAGCATGTACATGGACCCACACACAATCATGGACACACTCTAGATTTACTTATCAGTAAGGGTCTAAACATTTCATCGATTGTTATTAAGGATGTAGCACTGTCTGATCATTTCTGTATTTTCTTTGATATATTGATCTCTCCTGCCACTGAAGCTAGATCTGTGTCTGTCAAGAAGAGATGCTTAAATGAGAACACTAGTTTACTATTTATGAAGGCTATATCCTTAACACCAAGCATATCTGCTGACTCTGTTGATTTTCTCCTTGATTCTTTTAACTCAAAAGTTAAAAGTGCAATTGATGATATTGCTCCTGTGAAAGTCAGGAAGAAGAGTGGCAGACAAAAAGCACCTTGGAGAAACTCAACAGCAGTGCAAAATATGAAAAGACAATGCAGAAAAGCAGAGCGCATGTGGCGGAAGACAAAGCTTGTAGTCCATTATAACATCTACAAAGACAGCCTTCATGCTTTCAATATGGAACTAGGCAAAGCTAGACAGACTTTCTTCTCAAATATTATAAACTGCAATTTAAACAACACACGCACTCTTTTTGCTACTGTAGAGAGACTGACAAACCCCCCAAGCCAGATTCCCAGTGAAATGCTCTCAAACAGCAAGTGCAGTGAGTTTGCTTCTTTCTTCTCTGACAAAATCAATAATATCAGACAGGTGATCAGCACATCATTGAGTTGCGCTGGGGTCAGACAGATCAGACCACCTGAAAAAGTAGTAACTTTGTCTGATTTCAATAAAATTGATGGCAAAATTTTGGTAGAAACCGTACAGCACCTTAAAACATCAACATGCGCTCTTGACACACTTCCCACATCTTTTTTCAAAAGTGTGTTAAACAGTTTAGAAGCAGATCTTCTAGAAGTGGTAAATGCCTCACTTCTCTCTGGGAGTTTTCCAAACTCCCTGAAAACTGCAGTTGTCAAGCCCCTCCTGAAAAAGAACAATCTGGATAAGACCATATTAAGCAACTATAGACCGATCTCAAATCTTCCTTTCATAGGCAAGATCATAGAAAAAGTTATCTTCAATCAGCTGAACAAATTCTTAAGCTCGAATGGATACTTTGACAATTTTCAATCTGGTTTCCGACCGCATCACAGCACAGAGACAGCGCTCATAAAGATAATAAACGATATTCGCTTAAATACTGATTCAGGCAAATTATCAGTGCTGGTACTACTCGACCTCAGTGCTGCATTTGACACTGTCGATCATAACATACTTCTTGACAGGCTGGAAAACTGGGTGGGGCTTTCTGGGATAGTCCTAAAATGGTTCAGGTCATACTTAGATGGGAGAGGTTATTATGTGAGTATAGGAGACCATAAGTCTGAGTGGACATCCATGACATGCGGAGTCCCTCAAGGCTCAATTCTTGCGCCACTCCTGTTCAACCTGTATATGCTCCCAATGAGCCAAATAATGAGAAAGAACCAAATTGCTTACCACAGCTATGCAGACGACACACAGCTGTACTTAGCCCTATCGCCTAACGATTACAGCCCAATTGACTCCCTGTGCCAATGCATTGATGAAGTCAACAGTTGGATGTGCCAAAACTTTCTTCAGTTAAACAAAGATAAAACTGAAGTCATTGCGTTTGGAAACAAAGATGAAGTTCTCAAGGTGAACGCATACCTTCACTCCAGGGGTCAAACAACTAAAAATCAAGTCAGGAATCTTGGTGTGACACTAGAGTCAGACCTTAGTTTCAGTAGTCATGTCAAAGCAATAACTAAATCAGCATACTATCATCTAAAAAATATTGCAAGAATTAGATGCTTTGTTTCCAGACAAGACTTAGAGAAACTTGTGCATGCTTTCATCACCAGCAGGGTGGATTATTGTAATGGACTCCTCACTGGCCTTCCCAAAAAGACCATAAGACAGTTGCAGCTCATACAGAACGCTGCCGCCAGGATTCTGAGCAGAACCAGAAAATATGAACATATCACACCAGTCCTCAGGTCTTTACACTGGCTCCCAATTAGATTTAGGATTGATTTCAAAGTATTATTACTGGTATATAAATCATTCAATGGCCTAGGACCTCAATACATTGCAGATATGCTCACTGAATATAAACCCAACAGATCACTCAGATCATTAGGATCATATCAGCTAGAAATACCAAGGGTTCACTCTAAGCATGGTGAGTCTGCATTTAGCTATTATGCCAGCCGCAGCTAGAACCAGCTTCCAGAAGAGATCAGATGTGCTCCTACAGTGGTCACATTCAAATCCAGACTCAAAACACTTTTGTTTAGCTATGCATTTACTGAATGAGCACTGTGCCACTGTTCGTCCGACTGTACTGTACTGTATTTCATTTTATTTTTCTAAACTGTTTTAATTATTCTTATTTCTTTTTATTATTTTAATTTCTTCTATGTAAAGCACTTTGAATTGCCATTGTGTATGAAATGTGCTATATAAATAAACTTGCCTTGTCTTGCCTTGCCTTGTTTCCACATAGAACCATTGTCTTGGATCTGTAGAGTCTCTTATCTTCTGTAAACGATTAGCTACAAAAACATGAAAGCACCGGGCTTCGTTCTTGATATACCCTAGCACTACCTGGGAATCTGTCCAGAAAAACTCCTCATTTACTTTCAGATCAAGCTCTTCCCTAAGAACATGACTTACTGCCGCAGAAACTGTGGCTGCGGTCAGCTCAAGGCGTGGTATGCTGAAAACCTTCGTAGGGACTACTCTAGCCTTACCCATGACCAGTGCACAATGTACTTGTTCATCAGCAACAATCCTGATGTATGAACACTGTCCATAACCCTCACTGCTGGCATCTGAAAAATGATGCAGCTCTATTTTCTGGATTCTGCCCATATTTTCAGGAATGAAGCATCTTGGTATTTTGACCTTTTGGAGATTCTCCAAATCATGGATCCATGTATCCCACTTTGGCTTCAGATCAGAAGGAAGAGGTTCATCCTATCCTACCCCTCGTTTGCACATCTCCTGGAGCACTCTCTTCCCAGTCAAGATATAGGGAGCGAGAAAAAAACCTAATGGGTCGTACACACTTGCAACTACTGACAGAATTCCTCGCCGAGTGGCAGCCTTTTCATTAAGGTCAACTTTGAATGAGAATATATCCGTCTCTATGTTCCACTTTACTCCCAGTACACTCTGCATTGGAAGCTCATTGTAGTTCAGATCTACATCCTTCACAACACTGGCACGTTCGCTCTCTGGAATTGCGCTCAAGACTTCTCTGCTATTGGACACAAACTTGTGTAAACGCAAGTTTCCCTTAGCCAAAGTTTCTTGCGCTTCACTAACCAACGTGTTGGCCTTCTCGATGGAATCAACGCTTACAAGTCCATCATCCACATAGAAATTTTTGCGAATGAAGCTCGCTGTTAGTGGGTAGTCCCTCTCATATTTGCTGGCAAGATATTTCATGCCGTAGTTCGCACAACCCGGAGAGGATGCAGCTCCAAAAATATGTACTCGTATATTCCTTGGGTTCCCTTTCGGTGTTCCCTTCTTCCCACCACAGGAATCTCAGGAAATCACGATCATCTGGACTGACATGAAAGCGGTGGAACATCTTTTCCACATCACAAACAATTGCAATCTGATGCTCACGAAATCTGCACAACACTCCAGTAAGAGCATTTGTTAAGTCTGGGCCTGTGAGTAAGTGGTCATTTAGAGATGTACCTTCAAATTTGGCTGAGCAGTCAAATACCACTCTTATTTTTTCTGGCTTCCTGGGATGGTACACCCCATGGTGCGGAATGTACCAGGCGTTGCCTTCTTTCGGTGTAGAATCTGCTTCTTCGGCATCACCATCTCTAAAGACACCCTCCATAAATCTCACATAGTCTTCTCTGTACTTGGGATTTCTCTCCAATTTTCTTTTCAAATGCTTCAAACGAACCGTAGCCAGTTGCTTATTGTTCGGTAATTGAGGACGTTCTCTGAATGGCAAGGGCATTTCCACATGTCCTTCTTTGTTGTGCTGAGTCGTTTCATCCAACTGTTGAAGAAATTGAATGTCCTCCTGAGATATTGTCTTTTCTCTTGAGTCTGTATCTCGAAAATCTGCTTCTAACGTCCTGATTACTGAAGCAGGTGTGATTGCTGGGAGTTCCTTCACAGAAATGCGATGACAGAACCCCGCTACATTTCTAGAGCAAACATGGGGTGCTATGGATCCTACTACACTCCAGCCTAAGTCCGGCTTGACTGCATATGGTTCGTGATCCTTCCCTGATATCACTTGGGTTGGCTTTAGAGCCCTTGGACAATCAAAGCCAATTAGAAGCCCTACAGGACAATTCAACAACTCTGGCATCTTATCTGCAACACTGAGCAAGTGAATCCATCTCTGAGCCTTCTTGCAAGTAGGAATGCTATCTCGTTCCAAGGGAATGTATTCTCGAGTGTATACGGGTGGCAACTCGATGTACTCTTGCAGACTATAACCTCTCACTCTTAGTCCAACTGCTCTCTGACAATTCTCTTTTGAAGCTCTATCAGTCATTGTGGACAGCTTTAATTTCACAGGTTCTGTGTTTGCTTGCAGTTTGTCACAGATGTCCTGACTGATAAATGTATTACTGCTCTGCGTGTCCAGTAATGCATAAGCTAGAATTTCTGTGCTGTCCTTAGTTGCACAAGAGAGCCAAACTGGAACAATCATCGAAGTGTGATTACTTTTATCCATCTCCACACTGCATAAGCTAGTGGAAACCCTTTCATCAGGTGAAACTTCTGGCTTTCCTCCTTGAGAGCGTTCTTCATGAAGTGGAGAGGGGTGACTCTGCTTGCAGATGTTGCAAGTAGCTCGCTTTCTACAGTTTTTGGAGACATGGCCATCTCTGAGACAACCAAAGCACATCTTGTTGTTGATAACAAACCTTTTCTTCTCCTCAAGAGATATTGCCGCAAACCTTTCACATTTGTATATAAAATGATTTTGCTGACAACAGACACATTCTATTTGTCTCTTATCCTGAGTGACAGAAGGGCTTAGTTTGGAGCCTTTCTCTCTTTCCAATGCACTCTTTGCAATGGGTTTAACATTTTGCGCCAGAGCACTGGCCTTGAGACGTTTCTGCTCCTTCCCAGGCCTTTCATCTGCATGTTTTAAAGCAAGTAGAGTAGAAACAGGATTACATGCAATGCGTGCCTCCTCTGCCACAAAGTCTGAAAACTCAGTGAAGCTTGGGTATGGCTTCTCTTCATCTAGTGCTTTAGTGACATACCTATTCCAGCGAGTTGTTATCCAGTCAGGAAGTTTCTGAAGCAATTTCTGGTTTTCTTCGCAATCGTCCAAAACCTTCAAACCATGTACATGAGGCATTGCATTTTTGCAAGAGATGAGGAAATCACTAAACTCCCTTAATTTCAGTGATTCTTTGGGTCCAAGTTTTGGCCAGTTATTAAGCTTTGCTCTGAACGCTCTTTGAACTACAAAGGGGTGTCCATAACGTTTGTTCAGGGCATCCCAAGCTTGTGTGTATGCATCCTCATCACTCCAATAAAACGTTCCCTCTAGTACAATTAGCGCATCTCCACTTATGTACCTTTTCAGATAGAACAACCGATGTGCTGGGCTTGTACAGTTCGTTTCGATCAAAGCTTTAAAGCAGGTGCGCCATTCTGTGAACTTGAGTGGGTCACCCGTAAACATGAATGGCTCTGGAGCTGGAAGTTTAGTCATTGCCAGGGATTCTTTTAGTGCTTTCACTAACAAGACCTCATCTACTTTTGTCTCTAGCTCATTTTCAGAGCAAGGTTGAGCTAAAGTTTCTTTCTTGACGCAAGAAGGGTTATTGTGGTGCAGTGGCAGCTGACTTGAAGGCATAGTGCTTTTTTCTTTAGCATCTTCTATTTCAGCATTCAATCTTGATTCCTCTTCTGCATACACAATATATTCAGCTTCCATTACTTCAAGATCTCTTTGCTCTTCCAGCATTTTTAACTTCTCTTGTTGGGCTAGTACCTCTTTTCTTTGAGCTGAGATTTCTTGTTCTCTCTTTAGTTCAGCACGTTTTGCAGCTAAGCATGCCGCTGCCTCTGCTCTTTTTACTGACATATTACTTCCATGCTGACTATCTCTTTCAGCTCTCGACACAGTTGAACCATAAATTGACCTGGCATCATCTCTTTGCAGTAACTGAGTGAGTGTTTCTTTTACAGCTTCAGCATCAAACTCCTTTGTGCCAACTTCTGTGCAACGTCCTTTCAGTAGTGCAGTTATTTCACTAGTAACTGAAGTGCAGCTATCCATTCTTCTCCTTATATCTTGAGATGGGACGTTCAGTGCACGAATACTCTCATATATTTGTTTTAACTCTGCTTCACGTTTCTCTGATGTCACCATCATATCATCTAACTCGGTTTTAGAGCACTCTTCTTTCAGCTTGGATCTGATGAACTGAGCTTCAGCTTTGAAGTTTAAGTACGTGAACATAAACTTCCATTCTCTTTTTGCTAATTCGTCATGTCTCAACTCAAGCATTTTTTCTGTTGGACGCCTTTCTCTTTCTGATCGCCTAACTGCCTGCTCAACTCGTGATGATGATTCCTGGAATCTCGTCTTATTAACTTCCAGATCTGCATTAATTTCAGCTAAGCGTTCTTCATATTTTTCTCTGTCAGTGGCATCAATCTCAGTTTCTAATTTCCCCTCTAATTGTGCCTTTTCTTCTTCAAGAGCTTGAATCACTTGGTCTAAGACACAGCTCTCTGATCTATCTTGATCCATGTTGGTAACTTGCTTTAAACTACACTATTATTCAGCTTTAAACCCTGATAACAAGCTGTAATACCATGAGGAAATTGCACAATGTCAATTATTAAACAAGTTACATACTATCAACTTAACTTGAAATGTATCAAAAGCAAACATTTGTTAAAATCATTTGCTAACTATTTTAACTTGAATAAATGTTATTCAACCAAGAAATGAAAATTCAAGCTGAAAAGATACAGTCTGACCTGCAAATCCAAAGGTAGCAACTCTTATTGAAAGCTGAATTGTCCAAAAACATCGCAACGTTGCCGCCTTGTGGCTGTCATTCGTCACTGCAGCACTATCGTATTGCGTTGCCCTTCCGCACGGCAAAGAATGCAATCACGCGAAACGCAATAGAGTTTCAATGCAACGAAATCACGTAGAATGGCGGCGTCCTCACTTTAACCAATAGCTGCCGTTTTCCACCGAGGTCAACTGGACTATGCTCTTCACATCGAGGTCTTGCAATCTTTCCTTTTCCACGATGAACTCTTGCACTCTTCCAGGGGAATGTAAACAGACGTTTTTTCACTATAACGGCTCCTGAATGTTTTTCTCCAGATCAGAAAAATCACGCTTCAACTGATGCCTTCAATCTTTTAATGTCTTCCTTTCAGGAATCAGGATATTCCATATCACAAAAATCAAATGGACACCGTGAAAAAACTGAAAAATAAACCAAAATTACAATCAAATTTGTTGAAGCGATTCTACCATGACATCGCTCGAAACATATCCCATTAAAACTGAAATCAATACACACAGTACATCAAATTATAAATAAACAATAACCAAAATACATACAAACATACCGTGTGCTTTCCAATCGGGACTCAGGAGACATCAGTAGACAATTTTTTGCTCAAACACTCTTTCTATTTTACCTCTTTCGATTTGTGTGCGACACCTCGTGTTTCTCTCTTATCTTTTTTCTTTTTCCTTTTCCGGTAAGCACGCAAAAATAAAATCGCATGACCAATACGTCTTATGTTACTCCTTTTCCCAGTAGGTGTCACTATTACCAAACTATCATGTAGATCAATAAATTTTTTTACATAAGTATTACACAAAATTTATAAAACAAAACAAACAAACAAACCAAAAACCTTTCAAAGGTGAAAAAATATCTGCGACAGCTACATGTAATAATGATAAAACTGAGGTTATTGCTTGTGGGTCTAAGCAACACTCACCCGAAGCCTTCAAGCAAGAAAATGGATCTGAGGACCATTCTTCTTGCGAAGAAGGGGGAGGGGCGAGTGAGAATTGCTCCTCCATGTAATCTTCAGGAAATTGATATCTGTATTCCACCGTCAAGTGCGCTTTGGGACACACCGGTTTCCAGGAAGGAAGTGCACTCCCTCTTGGTGTCACAAACTGCTCCAAGACACGAAACTGGAGAATCCAAATGCAGATTTTATTAAGGGGTAATCCAAAGAACAGGCAAGATCAAACACAGGAAGGCAGTCCGTACAAACAAACACACAAAACAGGCAGGGGTCAGAGGCTAAAGAGTAATCCACAGAACAGGCAAGAAATCCAAAAACCAAGAGACATGAAAAATGGGAGAATGCTCAGAATTGCAGTGTGACACTAAAACAAAACTTTGCAGTGAGTGAATGAGTGAACATGGAATAAATAGGCTGAAACTAACAAGGTAATGAGATACAGGTGAATGCAATCAGTGATGATGAGTCTGAGCAGTGAGTAATGGGAAATGTAGTTTGTGAGGGAGTGACAATAGTCTGGTCACTTAGTGTCACTTAGTAATAGTCACTTGGTGAAGGAGGCCATAGAATGTATTCCTCCTCCCGAACAAGAGTCCAGGTTCTACAGCCGCTACTTCTTGGTTCTAAAGAAGGATGGGGGTTGCGTCCCATTATAGATCTGCGGCATCTGAAATGTACTCTGAGGAGATTCAGGTTCAGGATGTTGACAATTCCCACCATTGTGAGTAGGGTTGGGTACCGAAACCCGGTTCCAATAGGGAACCGGTTCTGACGTAAACGGTAGTAACCAGACCGAATAAGAACGAAACTTTCGGTGCCTGATTTCGGTGCCTGACTTTTTTCACCGCCCCCTATAAAACATCTCGCGGCACGAATGATCCAATAACAAAACATCTCCAGTTAACCAGTTCATTGCATTCATTTAGTTCGTTTGTTAAATAAGAGACGATCTAGCGCTGAACTGTGTTTTTTAAATCAAGTGATCAAAGTGCTCGTTGCCGCTGCGATCAGTGGCGCGGATACAGTGTTTTCTCTTGTGGCTTGCGCACACCGCACTTTCTTCACTCGGACGCGCGCTTCAATACGTTGCAGAGATCGATCTATTTATGAGGCGCCGTCTATATGAGTATGTGCGCGGAGAGTTTGTGTGTGCGTGCTCGCGTCTCAGATGAGTATGTGCGCGAGTTTGTGTGTGTGTGTGTGTGCTCGCGTCTCAGATGAGTATGTGCGCGAGTTTGTGTGTGTGTGTGTGTGCTCGCGTCTCAGATGAGTATGTGCGCGAGTTTGTGTGTGTGTGTGTGTGCTCGCGTCTCAGATGAGTATGTGCGTGAGTTTGTGTGTGTGTGTGTGTGTGTGTGTGTGTGTGCTCGCGTCTCAGATGAGTATGTGCGCGAGTTTGTTGGTGTGCGTGTGTGTGCTCGCGTCTCAGATGAGTATGTGCGCGCGTTTGTTTGTGTGTGTGTGTGTGTGTGTGCTCGCGTCTCAAATGAGTATGTGCGCTGTAACAGCCGGAGTGTAGCGGAGCATTACCAGTTGACGCCACACGGTGGTGCCTCCTTTTTGTTTTGTCACTGAATATCACCTTTAACCCCCGCTCGACTTCCTTGACTCGAGTAATGTGGACGCTGGTGAAAGCTATAGGTCACGAACATTTCTGTCTGGTTATTATTTTTGGTGAAGGCAATAGTTTATATGCCGTGAGACCTGGCTTGTATGGTCTGCATCTGAGAAATAAATATGCAGTTTGGAAATCCCTCCACTTCGTCTCCTGCCTTGCTACTTTATTTCCTGCCGGAGCTATGCTAATAGCCTCGTGGATTAGCTTCCCTCCAACTCCACGTTACAACTGGCGCCCGAACATTATTACCTGGACCTCGCGTGAGCACGCGAAGAAGGACTAGACCGGACCGGACTGCTTTGTACTTTTCTCCACCGTGGGTGTCCGCGTGAGTGTGTATTTCGCCGTCCTCTTCGACGCACGTGTCCCCTTCTGCTAGAGCTAAAGCTACCGTGATTACAGCCGTGAGAACTGATAACTGTGTGAACTTCACGTTGCCTCCCTGCCTGCCGAGTGCATTGGATATGTGTCTGCTGACGGCCTGCTAAACACTCGCGAACATAATTTTCTCTCGGGGAGTTGGACTCTGTGAGTTGGACTCTGTGAGTATTTTGGAGAACCGTGTGACTATCAAAAAAAAAAAAAACAAAAAAAAAAAATTGAGTTAAATGTATTTTAAGTTTTGAGTTGCCTGTATTGTGCCACTGTAGTATCACATTTTCAGTGATTTTCTCATATTGCCATGCTTTTTGGTATTTAATGCGTTTGGTGCACGTGCTGTTCATATGTAGTGCTAAGTGTATTCTAGTAGAGCTTTTGTTATTAAGCCTAAGGTCGGGCAGTTATATTACTCTTGCTCCTTGACAGCGTTAAAGCTGATTTCATTGTGGGTATTTGACTTAAAAGTGCAGATAATGGCAACTCGCCCAAAAACACAAGCTGGTGATTCTGACTTTGACCCAGACATGGACCTTATATGTTTGACTGGGTACACTGTCCCCCACCGCACTACTGCGGACCTCGAAAACCAAGTTCAGGATCTGCAGTCGGAGGTTGAAAGGCTACGTGAGTGTCTGAACGACTCGCTGGAACTACAGCGAGGCTTACTTAAACGGTGGGATGAAATCCACTCTGTCAGTCCTGATACTCAGCAACTGGAACCAACCCCAATGGCCACTTCAACCCCATTCACACCTGCTGTTACCAAATCGGGCCCCACATCAGATTCTGGTGCTCAAGGTAATCACTCAGGCTATTTTCTGCAGCCCCCGTCACTCGAGCTGAGCAACACATCTAGAGTGATCGCTGCTGCATTACATCATGCAAAGCTCGAGCCCATAGTGTTTGCTGGTGATGGTAAAGTGCCCCCTGAAGACTGGTTGCAGGCTGTAAACACCTACAGAGCTTCACTAAATTTGACAGACATGCAGATACTATACGAGCTGCCACGTTTCCTTGCAAAAGAGCCAGGTAAATGGTTTAAAGCTCTCAGTTCACATGTCACCACATGGGCCAAATTCTGCCAGCTGTTTAAAACTGTTTTTCTGCCATCTGACCGCCAAGAACGTGTCCTGAGAGGCATTCTCGACCGTGTCCAAGCACCGCATGAGCCCCTCCCAACATTCGTAGCTCACATGCTGGGGGAGTTTAATAAATTAAGGAGCCCACCACCTGAACAAGAGCAGATTGAACTGATAAGTAAACACTCTTTGGAAAAATATAGAGTTGCACTGTATGGAGCCCCTATCCCCTCAGTGATGGACTTGTTACTGCGTGCACATGAACTCCATACGGTCCTGGGGCCAAGTGGACACCAGTCTCCTCCCCCACAGGTGAGGAGAAACCAGAATAGTGAGCCCCATTGCTATAAATGCTCTCGCCCTGGGTTCACGTCTCGCACCTGCCCAACCTGCAACACGGTATCTCAGGTGCCACCACCTCCTAGGTCACAGCCTGTACCAAATTCCTCAACCCCAGCACCTGTGTCTACAGATGTCGGTGTGCAGCGCGTCGAGACAGACAGCTTGTCTTTTGACACACCACCTCCATACAGGCAGACGGGAAACTTCAGAGGAGGGAGGACATTTCGCAGAGGCAATCCTCCCTCCAGACGCTGACTGAGCCTCATCCACTAGCCTCAATCCCACAAGAACAGCACGTCCTATGTCACGTTGAGGACACTGACTCCAAGGCTCCCTGGAATACACCACTGAGAACTAGAGTGAACTTTAATGCTGTGCCTGTGGATGCAACTTTAGACACAGGCGCTTCACTATCTGCGGTGCGCGCAGATCTCATCTGTGTTAATGACTCTTATCCAAGGAAAACGCATCAATGGATAGGTCCAACAGTGAGACTTGCCAATAATGATTCATGTACACCTGACGGTGTGACTTGGCTCTCTATTGGCTTCATGGGGAAACGCTTCTACCAACGTTTTGCCAAAATCCCTAATCTGTCATCCCCTTTCATCCTAGGCATGGATTTCATGATTCGAGCCTCCCTGACCATACACGTCCCATCCAGAACCGTCTTAATGGAGGACATCCCTTGCCCTGTGGTGGACGAGGATGAGGACTGTATCGATGAATCATTTACTGCAGGGGGAGCCATCATGTCACTGGACGCCTTGCAAACCAGTCTCGGGTCCAAAGTCGCTGAGGCGAGCCTTGAGGATGGACAGAAAGCAGCGATGCTCAATCTCCTCACCCAGTTCGACGACATGTTTGATGGTCATCTGGGGCGCACTTCAATGGCTGAACACCAAATTGACACTGGGGACGCGAAGCCCATAAACCTCCCTCCTTATCGCACCTCTCCAACAAAGAAAATAATCATTGAAGAACAGGTTGAGCAGATGTTACAAGACGGCATTATTGAGCCTTCCACTGGCCCGTGGGCCGCACCTGTCGTTATTGTTAACAGGCCTGGCTCTGACCCAAGATTCTGTGTAGACTATAGAGGCGTCAACCAAGTCACACAAAAAGACTCATACCCCTTACCACGTATTGATGACTCACTTGACTTTCTGGCGAGGGGGCAGTTCATCACAACACTGGACTTAGCACGAGGATACTGGCAGGTGGCAGTTGCAGAAGAGTCACGATCAAAGACAGCCTTTATTTCACACTGTGGTCTCTTTCAATTTCGTGTACTCCCTTTTGGTCTCTGCAACGCCCCAACTACGTTTCAAAGGCTAATGAACACTGTACTGGCTGGTCTCATTTACAAAACATGTGCGGTGTATCTAGATGATATCGTCGTTGCTTCCCCCACCTTCGAGCAGCACCTGAAGGACCTGAAAGAGGTACTTGAAAGACTCAAAACCGCTGGTCTCTCATTGAAGCTAAAGAAATGTCAGTTCTGTCTGAGTGAACTCACATTCCTCGGCTACCGCATCACACCCTCTGGCATAAAACCTGATGAGGACAAAATACAAGCTGTGACAAAGTTCCAGGCCCCATCCACCGTGAAAAATGTCAGACAGTTCCTCGGACTGACCGGATACTACCGGCGGTTTGTCCCGAATTACGGGATGACAAATGTCAAGAATCCATGGAAACTTTGAAAAAGTTCATCACATCTGCACCCGTCCTAAGATTCCCCGACTTCTCAAGATCTTTTTTCATTCACACTGACGCTTGTGACCTTGGGCTTGGAGCTGCTCTGATGCAGAAAGACTCAGACGGTCGAGAGGTTGCTGTGGCTTATGCAAGTCGCTCTCTGCACAAAGCAGAAAGGCCATACTCCACCCCAGAAAAAGAGTGTTTGGCTGTGATTTGGGCTCTTGAACATTTTAGACCGTACGTGGAAGGCCTCCATGTAACCATTTTCACCGACCACAACAGCCTCAGGTGGCTCATGTCCCGCCCAAACCCCTCGGGCCGGCTGGCTCGCTGGTCACTGCGACTCCAAGACTTTGATTTCTCAATAGTGCACAAGCCCGGCACTCGCAACACTGTACCAGATGCGCTATCACGCAACCCCCTGCCCCTGACTGACGACGCTCCCATAGACCTGTTGCCCGACTACGCTGTTATCGGCAGTTTGGACCTCCGCGCTCTACCCCCAGTGCTCTTGACAGATCGCTCGCATTTGAAACAGCTACAGAATGATGACCCGGACATTGGCCAGCTTCTCAGAAATCTAGAGGTGAATCCGCACACTGACTCAGACATAAACAGCCCCCCACAGTTTGTTGTTCATGATAGTCTGCTTTTCTACTCTGACCCGAAAGCCAGATGTGGTTTGCATCCTCTGAAAGAACTGAAGCTTTACGCGCCTACATCAATCCGAGGCACCTTGCTGTCCTATTATCATGACCACCCCACTGCAGGTCATCTCGGTTTTTCAAAGACATTAGCAAGGCTGCGGTTAAGATTTTTTTGGCCCAAGATAGCAGCAGATGTCAAGCGATACGTCATGTCCTGCTCAGTGTGTCAGCTCACTAAACCAAGCCAGAGGAGACCGGCTGGTCTCATGGTTCCCATCTCTCCCCAAAAGCCCTGGCAGTACACAGGCGTGGATTTCGTTGGACCATTGCCCCGGACGGCATCCGGTAACTCCCACTTGCTGGTTTTTGTTGACTATTTCTCTAAGTGGATTGAAGTGTGTGCAGTTAAGGAAGCAACAGCGCAGGTGGCAGCAGGAAAATTTGTCAGTGAGGTGTTTGCAAGACATGGTGCCCCAACCTACCTGATCTCCGACAGAGGTTCACCCTTTGTCAGTGAGTTGTTTGAACATGTTGTTTCCACTCTGGGATCGGTGCACAGGCTCACGACTGCCTACCACCCTCAAACAAATGCGACTGAACGCGTTAACAGGACTCTCAAAACTGCCATACGTGCCTATGTTGGGGACAAACACACTGCATGGGATAAATACCTGTCACAAATCTGCTTTGCCCTGCGTACAGCCCCGCATGACAGCACAAGCCTCAGCCCCTCCATGATGCTTTATGGTCGGGAGCTGGACACCCCACTTGACCTCATAACAAACCCATCCAGTGACGGTGTGGATGATCCTGGTGTGCCGTACCCAGAGACTCTCAGGGCCTCTCTACAGGAAGCTCATGACCACGCAAGAGCGGCTCTTGACCACAGTCACAAAAGACAAAAACACTATTATGACTTGAGACGCCGTCAGGCCTCTTATGCTGTTGGTGACCTTGTTAGGGTTAAGACACATCCCAGATCTGACTCACAGTCCAACTTTACTGCTAAACTGGCACCCCTGTTCACAGGCCCACTCCGTGTTAGTCAAAAACTGGGAGATGTCAACTACAGACTGACTAAGCTGGACACCGGCGTGGATGCTGGGGTCTTTCATGTAGTTAACTTGCAACCTTTCCACACTTGGGACTCTGTTTCCCCCGGCAGGCGTACTGCGGCTGAAGAGCAAACTGAAACTTGGGCTCGGGATGACGAGGAGCCCATCACCCAGATTGACAGCCAGTCTCACCTCCCTGCTGCAGACATGTGTTTTGACTCGTATGGTAACACTGACTCTGGCCCAGCGCCAGTCATGGACTTTGACTCTGTGGACCGTTCAGCTATGAGAGTGTGTCTGACTCAAACCCTGGTAACACTGACCGTTACGACCTCAGACCGAGACGTCGCCCCAGAATCACGTCTGGTTGGTCGGCCAACAGATGGACAAACGCTTACCATACTGACAGACTTGACCTGTAATAAGCAAGTGTTTGTTATGCAACGCATGTGTTAAAGATTGAAATGCAATGCACCTTTCACAGTTCAGAGTTATGGTACTATTTTTTTTTTGTGTGTGTTTTTTTGCATACCTTGTGTTTACATTGAGTATCCTACTTTGGTGGTATAGGTTTTGCTAAAGTTCAAATTTCCTTGCAGAGTATTTCTGAAGTCTTTATCTCCTCATTTTTGCTGTGTGGTTCAGGCTTTTATAGGCCAATTTAAAAAATTTTAAAAAAAATTTTAAAAAAGGATTTAGCTAAAAACTATAAAATTGGGATATTGCACTGTACTCATTCACCTGATATGTTTACTAGGTATTTCTCTGTTTTAATTGTACACTCTGTTCATTGATATGTATATCTGTAGGCTAGTCATTGTGTCTTTCTCTGTGTGTAACGGCTAACTTTTCATCAAGTTCATGTATAATGAGGTGTTAAGCGTAGCTTGGCTGCTTCTTCATTTGGTCTATGGGGAGACCATCATCTCTCATGGCACATAAAGTGCCTGGAGATGTTGACTGTATTCAAGGGCTCTACGGAGCTTTATCCCGAACCTCAGCGGCCACCATGTCCTGATTCAGTTTGACAACATGTCGGTGGTCTCCTATATAAATCATTGGGGGGTCTGAGGCAGAGTCCTGCACGGGTCCATTTTTGGAGACCCGCCCCCGCCCGTACCCGCAAAGTTCAGCACCAGATCCGACCCGTCACCCGTGATAATATCAAAATTAAATCCGTACCCGCCCAGACCCGTTAATATTTGGCCCGTTACCCGACCCGTGCCCGCGATAAACCACACAGGTGACGCGTTCATGTAACAACATGTAAGGGTGCGCTGCCAATAACGCACCTAAAAGCTGTCACAAAGAACTTGGAAAAGTAATGATTATTAATAGGCCTATGTCAAATATATCAATGAGATATTTCAATTGTTTATTAATAAGCAAGTGTTTTCTGTGTCAAAGATGACGATGCTGACTCGCGATCTTCGCAGTAGTGAACGCGCCAGAGAGAAATGCACATTTCATACGGATTATAGGCAGAGAACAGTCTGTTTTCTTTCGTTTTGAATTGTTTTGTTTAAAAGTACACATTTCATGCTTTCTATTTCTCAGGTCTGTGAGGCAAGTAGCTTATACGTTGCGTTTCGGTTCATTTAAGTTCATCAGTTCACGCGCGGGCGCCTCCGGCCGTGTCCTGATTATATTGCCTGCCTGCTATATTTACTTATTTATTAAATCCCGGAATTTGGTAGATGAAACATTGATTAAAATTAAGATACAATTAAAGAAAGGCTGAACAAACTTAATGAAGTGGTCAAAATCATGTCTGCCCACTCCATTTGTCTCACGATATTCGGGATCATCTTATCTTATTCATGCTTTTCACTTTTCATATAATCAACATGAAATATATAAAACAAATTATATTATTTTATTTAAACATAAATATGAAACTAAATCGTTTTTTAATGACTGGGCTACAACACATAGGCCTATTAGCCTACAGTACAGAGACATTTAATGTCGCAACTTGGTCGGACTAAAAGGGGAGAAAAAAATTAAATTGGGTCGGTCCTAAATTGACAGGGTCGGTCGGGTTACGGCAAACAAGATTATTTTTAAGGATGGCCTGACTAAAACACATATTTGCGTATGTGTAATGCTGGTAATTTAGACAAATATTGCACATATTTTTCATCCGCTACCCGCCCGCAAGGAGTTCATTATCCGCCCGCGTCCCCGCCCGTGAATTTGAAGAATGTCACAATCCACCCGTTTCAGCCACTTTTATGCGGGTACCCGCGGATACCCGCGGGTACCCGACCCGTTGCAGGACTCTGGTCTGAGGTTGCGCCCTCTTTGCAGACTGGCGCACCAGATCCTCTTGTGGTCCCAGGGGAAACTGTTGTCCCTCCGGGCAATATATGTCCCTGGGGACCAGAATTTGGGAGCAGACATCTGGTCGAGGCAGGGGCTGAGACCTCAGGAATGGAGACTCCACTCCAATGGTGGAGTCGATATTGGAGAGATTCGGCCCAGTGGAAGTGGATCTATTCGCATCTCATCAGACGACCCATTGACCGCTGTGGTTCTCCCTCACGCATCCAGCTCCTCTTGGGCTGCATGCCATGGTACAGACCGAGGCTACGCCTGTATGCATTTCCCAAAATCAATCTGCTCCCAGGAGTTCAAGAGAGGGACCGTCTGGCCGGCACGAGTAAGGTTCTCGGACATCATATCTCTCCTGGCAGGTCCTCCGTGGGAGATTCCCCTCAGGAGGGACCTGCTTTCCCAGAGCTGTGGAAACTGTGGGTCTGGCCCCTGAGGGGGCTCAGTACCTAGAGGCTGGCCTGTCAGCAGGAGTGATCAAGACCATGCTCAACTCTAGAGCTCTATCCACAAGGAGACTGTAAGGCCTAAAGTGGAATGTTTTCACCGTTTGGTGTAGGGAGCGTGGTTTGGACCCAGTGCCCGGTGCCTTCAGTGCTGGAGTTCCTCCATGATCGCTTCTCAGCTGGTGTTACCCCATCCACTATTAAGGTGTATGTGGCAACTGTAGTAACTTTTTATGCCTATTAGGTGAAGTTTAAAATAAAGTAAAAAACATGAAATTGTATCATTTGTGTCCCAAAAAATTCTAATTCTAATTTCTCTTTATGGTCTTGCCCTTTTTAAGGTTTAAAAAGTCTGAACTGAATTTTTCTATTGGTGGGGCTACATTAACCCCCTGAGGTCGGCGGTATCGCCGGCGATACCAGCTCGCTTTTTTTTTTATCAGTGTAAAAGAAACTCATAAATACTCTGTTGACTTTGATTTTCCATAGGAGTTTCATACATCAATCGATTCTGTTAAATGTGTATTATTTTTGTGTATACTCACAATAAAAACAAAGTGTTGTGCTTTTTGCCAAATAAAGAAAAATAAACACGAAGCGAGTTCTGCCTTCTCTCTGCCAGTGAAGTCCATTCTGAAACGCGTCCGAAAATGAACAATAACTCAGCGAATACTCAGTCAAACAGGCATACAGACACACAGGCATGAAGCTTGAATTCTCTTCTTTTAAATGAAGTAATTTATATAAAAAACAAATATTCTCATCTTGTGAAATCTGTATTAAAAGAGAGCGATTCCAGTCGAGCTCATTACAGCTCATTCAAATGTAATGTGACTCCGCCTACGGAGAGCGCGCGCTATTCAAACGCAAATGATTGAGGCAATCCACGCAAACCTGTGAACGCCCCCATATCAGCTCGAGAAAACACAAGTTTATTCAGATCATTACTTGTTTACACCGTCTCGCAGCGCTGTGAGGAATAATACATAATAGGATACATATTCCAAAACTGAAAATACAGTATGAGAATTAACTGCACAATTACTAGACATGTTTTCCTTGGATATTATACAATTTGCAAGCAAAATTTGTGAAAAATAAATAAATAAAATAAATTGACAAGTGTGAACCAACTGTGAACCAATTTGGTAGAATATATATATATTGCTCTTGCATTCTTTCTTGTGGCTATAGGTGACACACCTGAATGAATGGCTCATTAAGTATGCGGGCCCCATTGTCTCCTCAGGTGTGAATCACTAAATATGCATGATGCTGTTGAATGGTTGACGCCCCTTGCGCATATTGTCTTTACAAACAAAAAGTGTTTTACAAGATTTAAATCAATGTATTGTGGTATGTGAATGATAAGGGCAGGATGATTTTCACATCATTTTGAAGAAAAAACTCTAGGCAATGACATCCATTAGTCAAAAGTCTTATTGTCACATATTTAGTATGTGTTTTGTGGCCTTATTTCAGAAACTTTAGTTTTTAGTTTTTTCAATAACCATGCATAAACATTATTCTCTCAAAAATACAAACATGTACATGCATGTTGCTCACATATTATGGTAGCCCTGTGTGTGCTAAATAGAGTGTAATTATACCTTTGCCATTAATATGTTTATAAGCAACTGAAAAAAGCACAAATGTCAGGGCATGTCAGAACATCTCAAGGACCCCAAAAACCACTCAGACCCCAGAGGGTTAATTCCATCTCACACTGTTAGAAATATGGGTGTAACATTTGATTCGTTGCTTACATTTCAGTCTCATATAAGTTCTATTCTGTCAGGACCACTACCGTCAAATATGACTGACAATTAGCATACAGTTTGGATTGGCGGTATGGTTCCGTTCTGGGCGAGAACTCCTTGCGCATCCATGCAGCCTAGCATGGATAAGAGCAGGGAGAGCAGCAATAATCCCCCTTGGGGTAAACAGAACAGAACCAACATGAACATTTGCAAATATATTTAATTCAAGATTTTAAAGTACAACATTATTCGATAATTATTCTGATTCAAGGGGAATCAGAATGTCAAATCCTGACAGGGCGAGAGGAGGAGCTGGGGATGGAGGAGGGTAATTAGCTCCTGAGAAACGCGATAGCTGCTGCTGATAATACTGAAGGAGCTTATATATGTATATGGTGATAGGTGTCGTATTACTATAGGTAGATGTGGTTCAGCTGAGGGTCAGCTGATGCGAGCTTGACTAACGTGACCTGCCAGAACTAACGCTACGCTTGATTTACCAAGACTGCATTTTACCTTCCTGATACTGACCCGGTTCAACGAGTATGGGGTCTCTGTGGAACAAGTGGACGTTTCTAAATTTGTGGGTGTTTTCAAACTGGTGGGTGTTTATAAATCATGCAATGAAAATGATGCCCTTCACCCAACCCCACCCCTAAACCCTATCCACACTGTGACGTGGGCAAATCAGGGAACACGGTCGAAAACGCCCCTCTGTTTATGACCTCACCCACTGATCTGGTAACTCTATTACTGTCCTGCAGAGACCTATACTTGGGTTCAGCCCTGTTTAGCTTCATTAGGAAACCAGGCAAAAGCTGCAGGGTCAAACAACACTGAACATTGTAATCATATACCTAATGTTCTGTCTCTGTGTGAACCAAATTTCTGCAATGAAGAGAATCCTCCTTCCCTGGCCCATTTAGAGTTAACATAAAGTTGACCATCTGAATTAATTACAATTACATGAACTGATATTCCTTCAATGCCATGTCAGTTGCTTTGGATAAAGGTGTCTGTCAAAGACATTAATGTTGTAAATGTTCTTCTGATCTGCTCTCTGCCTTCATTATTATAGTGAGTGGAGATGATGGATCTGATTCATGGTCTGTGGGAAGTTCTGCTTATGGTTCATTCAGATCACGATCAGGAGCAGACCCAATTTTCGGTTCATCACATTCCAGAGATTCATCTCACACAAGTTACGAGTCAGGGGCCATAAAACGATATGACAGCATTGAATGGTCACCACCAAACAGTGAGTTACATTTACATTTTGGTCTCCCTATGACCTTCTTTACAGCATTAGAGCTTGTGGTTTCCATGAATACCATCTGTTTTGTTGTGAAAATATAATATTTAGTCTACATTGTCGTAAATTTGTCACCACATATTTCCCCCATAATAAAATTTGGACCCTTTCTAGCCTTCATCTCCTTCCATTTTCTCAATTTTCGATCATTTAATTTATGACAATAAATGCAAACCTGGTATGAAATAAAATAAAAAAAGCACATGTAATATTTAGTTTGATCTTCTTATGTTGATGATCAACATTTTCTGGAGTTTAAGCACCTGTTTATACTGATCCTTTCTTCTTCTCTATACATTTTTATGGTCAACTTTAAATGATTGCATTAAATAACAATCAGGCTTGTGATAAAGAAATTTCATAGATAAAACAGGGACAAATCATGTAAAATACCGTTTGGTTAATAAAGTATTTGTATAATGTTTTAATGATTACCAATAGACTGCATTATTTTTAGGAACATATTGAAAGTTTTAAATCTCAGAATTTTGTTCTATAAGAGTTTCAAACCTTTTACTGATTTAAATGTTTTTCCCCCAGTGAGTGGAGAAGACCGGTCGGACACATTGTCTGTGGGAAGTTCTGCTTATGGTTCATTAAGATCACTATTAGGAGCAGACAGCGATTCAGTTTGTAGCTCATCACGCTCAGAAGTCTCATCTCACAGCTCAGGATTCGGGTCTTTGCAATCCATCCCGGAGTCTGTGGAACATTCAGGAACCAGAGGAGCACTTGGTGTGACCATGATCTCAAAACTTTTCCCAAGAAGATCAAAGAAGCATGACAAGCATGAAGACACTAAGAAAACTTGAATTATATCAAATTAATGAAAGAGAAATTGTGTCTTTATAATGTTGACATTTATAATTTTGACGACATAATATTGTCGAGTGGAGATATACAGTATAAACATAAATCATATTGATATGTAATTTACATTAAGGGCTCTATTGACGACAGAATCTGCCTATTAATCTGCCTTTAATGATCTAAGCGCAAGGTCTAAAGCGCAGGGCGCAAGTGCACTTAAGTCGTGTTCGAATCCACTTTTGCAAGTTTAACGACTGGAAAAATGGTCGGCAGTCTCGGCGCATGGTCTAAAAGCGTTGTCCCTATTCTCCTAATGTGTAATGAGTGTGTTTTGGGCGTAAGGTGCCTTTTAAAGCCAGTTGCGCTCGCGCCAGAACGGATTTGCTATTTACATGAAGCAATTTGCAAACAGAAAGACTGAACGCTTCTCCAGAGCGCAAACGGATCTGCTTGTGCGCGAGATTAAAGGTTAAAGCGAGACCATCTACGGGACAAGCTGGATTCCACCATATATTTATGTACACAATATTAATCTTTTACATTGTAATCCTTTTATTGTATTTGTTTGTGTGCTGCTGCGCGTCCCTGTGTGTAATAAGCAGAGTGAATTGTGGACCCGCCTATAGGCTCATATTACTGACACGCTCTTTAAATAACAAAAAATATATATATTGCACCATTGACTTTAGACCAGGTTTCAGTTGGTCAATGTCTCAGTCTGTTTCAGTTCCTCAAAATAGCAACGCGCCAACAATGCGCCAGAACACACACCTCGTTCTCAGACCAGCAGCCCATGGGCCACAGATGGGCACAAATGCATTTGCTATTTAAACAATGTGGCGCAAGACGTGAAAATGAAATCTGCGTCCAGCTGAAACTAGTAAACACACACTTTTCGTCACACTTGGCTCTGCATTATGATAGGACCCTGAGTGTTTTTTTATTATTTTGTCAAAAATGTGTTTATTTTTTTACTTTCTTTATAAATCCTTTCATTTTTAATCCCAGATTTATGTGTGTGTGTGTGTGTGTGTGTGTGTATACATATATACATATATAGCCTACATATATATGTACACACTACTCAGACACAGAAGCGCTGTTCCAATGCTTTTCAAATGCAGCTCGTATATATATTGTTTTATGGTGCTTAATTTAACCCCTTGTTTGGGTCTTAAATATAGACACCTTCTACCTTATTTTGTTTATTCTCAGGTTAGGTAAAGTCAGTCGAATTCGTTCTAAACAATAAGTATATCAATTTCCATACTTACAATTCAGTCGAAAGACTTCTCCGTGGTTTAGTTCAGCTCAATATTTAGTAAAACGAGGCAGGCGAGCTTCTTAATTTCAATTATATGTATTTTTTATTATATACAGGTTAACTAGTTTACATAAACGGTATTATTAAATAAAATAAAAGTAAATCAAAACCAAATAATTTGCAAGCTTTCATCTTCATGAGGCGCAATGGCAAGGCATCTAACACCGGAGAGGCCGTCCTTGGTGAATCAGCGTCTGACTTTGACATTCCTTACAATACTTTTTATAGTCCACACGCCCTCCGCACAGATTCAGTCCTTTACAGACAATCTGTCCAATCCGAAGTCTTGAACTGTCCTCCGTTCTGGAAACCCCCTTGCAAACTCCATATATAAAGCTTTTTCCTTTGTTCTCCTTTGCTTGCTGCTCTGGACCCTCTGCCTTTCTCCTGCGTATCATGCTCCTCATCAAACGGGTAATGCTTGCCATTTCTACTTTGCTAAGATACATGCTTTCTACTACTTAGTGTTATTACTACCTACTGTAGTTTATTCTTTCATTTGATTAAATGCTTAAACATCGAATATAGTATAGTAATTTCTTTCATGCATTATCATAATAAAAACTTTTACAATACAAGTTGCAGTGTTTTTCTTAATAAACCAGATTCATAATAAAAACTTTTACAATACAAGTTGCAGTGTCTTTCTTAATAAACCAGATTCATAATAAAAACTTTTACAATACAAGTTGCAGTGTCTTTCTTAATAAACCAGATTCATAATAAAAACTTTTACAATACAAGTTGCAGTGTCTTTCTTAATAAACCAGATTCATAATAAAAACTTTTACAATACAAGTTGCAGTGTCTTTCTTAATAAACCAGATTCATAATAAAAACTTTTACAATACAAGTTGCAGTGTCTTTCTTATACAACACTCTTTCTTACTAAATCATAAACTTGGTTAGTATCATACATAAGCTTATACATAAAAATGGTTAATACAGAATAAATTGCATATATATTCCACTTACAAAGTTACAAGTGTGGATAATATCATGTCAGCCTATATATATGAGGCATTATAAGAGAATAAATTGCATGTTCACTTAACAATATATATATATATATATATATATATATGTGTGTGTGTGTGTGTGTGTGTGTGTGTGTGTGTGTGTGTGTGTGTGTGTGTGTGCGCTCCGGCTGCCATTTTCTTCCTCTTCTCGGAAAATGATGATGTAGTCGAAACATCTGGTAGTGTGTGTTTCCATGTGATGCATGTACTCCCTGGACCGCTGTTTTTAGTTCTAATATTCCAACCGACAGAGTTTAAGGTTTTGACGGGTGAGGGGTGACCGATGTTAGATTTTTAGTTAATTATAAAACGTGCTGGAGACATTAATAAATTGCTAGAGACTGACATGTTCGACTTGTCAAAAATGTTACATTGAGCTGTTGCAAATTTGTTGACTTCTGAAAATCAACTCTTTTTTTTAACCAGGAAATGAGTGTTTTTTTTTTTATCAGACAGATCTAAAGTTATATTTAAAATCAATATTTCATCATTATGCATTACGTTACTTGTGAAGGATACATGTTCACTTACATAAGGGAACATGAAGCATATTGTGGAGTTTGATGATGCCTAAATTCAGTCTAGGTCTGCAGCTCAAACCATGCCTGCCTCTTCTCCACCGCACTGCTTCAGGCCGATGTACAGGTGTTTGCCAAATGAAGCACAATCTACTCAAGACTTCCCGTCTGTCCTGCAGCAGCTTCTCCTTCTGGTTTACACTGGAAAGACTCGTTTAGCACAGAACCTGCTGCAGAAACAAGCGGCTGATGGTGACGGTCAGACTTCAAGAACGGTGTGTTTTGTGTCACTGGATCACTGTGTGTGTTGAAAAAGTCAATTTTGAATGGTGTTGGTCCAGGGCATCGGTTCCTTCAGTGTTCATTCAGTTCAGCTGGATATGGACGGGATCTCAGTCATTCAGAAGAGCTCTGAACATCCTGAACATCAGCAGACGACAGGGTTAGATAGTGGATTACTCTGAGTAGAAGGGTCGAGAAACTGAGATAAACGCTGCTGTTCAGTACAAGTATGTTGTCAGGGATCTGATTGGTTGCTCCCAAACTTTATTTAACCGGATAACTTTATGAATAAGAGCAAAATTACATTACTATGGATGTCTGTATTTCTATGTTCTGAATATGAATAAGAATACAATTTCTCCTGATTATTTTCTCCTTTTGTTTTGTGTGTTAAAAAGAAACAAATCTTGGGAGATGCCAATCTCCAGATCACATTACAATGCATGGCCCACAAGACTGATTCAAAGCATATAATCCACCATTTATTAAGTATCTTTTGATGAGTATGATCTTGAAATTTCCATTTAATATGAGACTGAGGCCTTGTCCACACGGAGACGCGGCGTTTCATCCAGACGGATCCGGCGTTTTGAGATCCTGAAACCGCTATTTTTTTAAACCGGGTCCCAGAGTGGATAAATCTGAAAACGACACCCTTGCTTTTTCGTGTGTACAGCCAATCCGTTTATTTTGTGAAACGATGATGTCATCACCCCACGTGTCGACCCGAGTCAGACACACTACGTCAAGTAACAGCAACAACAACTGTGGACGACATGCTTGTGTTCGTCCTGCAGAAGCTACTGAGCCTCTTTTATTTCTTTATTCATTATTTACTTTAATGTATTTTTATTTTACTTCTTTATTTATTTATATTTTCTTTCTTATGCTATGATGCTTTTTTATGCGCATGATCCAAGTCTTCTTAAGAAAGTGTATCTCCGTGGAAGAACGTCTCGGTTACGTATGTAACCCTAGTTCCCTGAAGAGGGAACGAGACGCTGCGTCGAAACGCTGCGAGAACGCCCCTGCGTGAGTGCGTCATGAAGCACGTATGGAATCAATCCAATGGCGAGACGGAACGTCATAGGCGGGTGACGTCATCGACCAGGAAACTATAAAGCACCCCAGAGAACACAAACGCGCTAGCTTCTGATAGGCTGAAGCAAGTCGATCACGGGAATGCCGGGAGTATGGCAGGGTGACGCAGCGTCTCGTTCCCTCTTCAGGGAACTAGGGTTACATACGTAAACGAGACGTTCCTCTTTTTAAGGGAACTCGAGCTGCGTCGAAACGCTGCGGGAACGCTAATACCCACGTCGCCATGCGAGCAAGTGACCGTCCGTGTGAAATCAGAGCGCACATGCAGACGAAAGCACCTGCGCCCCTGGAGTGGAGCTGAGGTCAAGATCATAAAACCTGATGAATGTGTGCGGTGAGGACCAGCCTGCCGCATCACAGACATCATGAAGTGAAACTCCTGACAGTAAAGCTTTAGAAGCGGCCATACTCCTAGTAGAGTGAGCTCGTACAGCCAAAGGTGAAGGCTGACCAGCCGACTCGTAAGCAAGTGAGATAGCCTCAACCACCCACTTGCTCATCCTCTGCTTAGATGCAGGACCTCCATTACTGGGTGACCCAAAACAAACAAACAACTGTTCAGACTTCCTCCACAGGGCAGCTCTGTGGACGTAAGCATCTAAAGCCCTAACTGGGCAGAGCAGATTTAGTTTCTCTTGGTCCGACGTCTGGAAAGGGGGAGGACAGAAAGCCTGCAGTACGATAGGCCTAACAACATTAGTTGGAACCTTCGGAACATAACCTGGTCTGGGATGGAGAAAGGCCTTCACCATGCCAGGCAAAAATTCCAAGCACGAGGGAGAAACCGAGAGAGCTTGAATGTCTCCTATCCTCTTGAGAGACGAAATAGCAAGCAAAAAGATAGTTTTAAGAGTGAGAAACTTCTCAGGAACCTCCTCAATAGGCTCGAACGGAGCTAGGGAAAGACCTTCCAGAACAATGGCCAGATCCCATGTCGGTACCCTCGTGCGGACTGCTGGCCTCAACCTCAAAGTGCCACGAAGAAAGCGTGTTATAAGTGGGTGTCTCCCCAGAGAGACTCCACTCAAAGGGACGTGGTAAGCCGCTAGTGCCGCCATGTACACCTTCAGTGTGGAGGGGGATAACCCTGTGGAGAAGCGCTCCTGCAGGAACTCCAGCACTGCACCCACCGGGCAGTTAACCGGGTCCAACTGGTGTTCTCCACACCAAGAAGTAAATAATCTCCACTTCAAGGCATATAACTTCCTCGTGGACGGAGCTCTGGAGTGGAGAATGGTCTCAACAACCTCAGTTGAGAGACCAGAACCTATGAGCTGGGCCCCCTCAGAGGCCAAGCCCACAGTTTCCACAGTTCTGGGCGGGGGTGAAGGATCAACCCACTCGCCTGAGAGAGTAGGTCCCTCCTGATCGGAATCTCCAGAGGAGAGCCGTCGAGGAGAGACACTAGGTCCGCAAACCATACTCGGGCCGGCCAGAACGGGGCTACCAACAGTAGACTGACCCCGTCCCGACGGACCCTTTCCAGAACTCCTGGGAGCAGAGCAATCGGGGGAAATGCGTACAGACGTGACCTCGGCCACGCCTGCACCATGGCATCCAACCCCAGAGGGGCTGGATAGCTCAGGGAGAACCACAGTGGACAGTGCGATGTCTCCCTGGAAGCGAACAGGTCTACCTCGGCACGACCGAATTCCTTCCAAAGGAGCTCCACCACTTCGGGATGGAGTCTCCATTCCCCGGGCCTCAGCCCCTGCCTCGACAGGATGTCTGCCCCCTGATTTAAATACCCTGGGATATACAAAGCCCTCAATGAAAGAAGTTTCCCCTGGGCCCACAGAAGGATCTGGCGAGCCAATTTATGTGCCATGAGAGATGATGGTCCTGCCACAGACCTTGGGCTGAGCGACCACTCATGATCGCTCCCCAGCCCGTGAGGGAGGCATCCGTCGTTAGCGTGACGCGACGACAAAGAGCTCCCAGCATGGGCCCTTGGGAGAGAAACCAAGGTTCTTTCCACATAACCAGGGCACGAAGACATCGTTGCGTGACCTTGATCATGCGGAGCGGGTTTCCCCTCGGGGAGAACCCCTTGGTTCTGAGCCACCACTGCAACGGTCTCATGTGCAACAGGCCGCAAGGTATAACGTTGGACGCTGCTGCCATGAGACCTAATATTCTCTGAAACTGTTTTACAGTGAGCGACTGGCCTAGCTTTGCTTGTTTCACCGCTGAGAGGATCGAGGTGATACGAGCAGGAGACAGACGTGCCTGCATTGTCCTCGAATCCCAAATTACACCGAGAAAAGTGGTCCTCTGTAATGGAGAAAGCACACTTTTCTTGGCGTTTAGCCTCAAGCCCAATCTCTTGATGTGAGCGAGAACGACATCTCGATGCCGAACCGCTTGTTGTTCCGAATGAGCTAGAATCAACCAATCGTCGATATAATTTAGAATGCGAATGCCCTGGAGTCGCAGCGGAACCAGAGCTGCATCCATACATTTCGTAAATGTGTGGGGAGACAAAGCTAGGCCGAACGGAAGAATCGATACTGGTATGCTTCGCCCCCGAAAGCAAACCTCAGGAACTTCCTGTGTTGTGGAAGGATGGAGACATGGAAGTAGGCGTCCTTTAGATCTATCGTGACAAACCAGTCCTCGGATCTGATTTGTGACACGATCTGCTTGAGAGTGAGCATCTTGAATTTGAGCTTCCCTACTGTGCGATTTAACAGGCGCAGATCTAAAATTGGACGCAACCCCCCATCCTTCTTCGGAACTATGAAGTACTGGCTGTAATAACCTGACTCCCTGCTGGGAGGAGGAACCCGTTCTATAGCCTCCTTTCGCAGCAGAGTCTCTACCTCTTGTTCCATTACCAGAGCCTGCTCGGGGCCCACCACTGTGGACAGGACCCCTCTGAATCGAGGTGGACGAGACCTGAACTGAATAGCGTAACCGTTTTCGATCGTTTGCAGGACCCACTGAGAAATATTTGGAAGGCTTTTCCACTCCTTACCCAAATCTACTAAGGGTACCAGCCTCTCGAGACTGGCCTCTGTAATACTTTGAGCTGCAGACACAGCGCCCTGTAACGGCGCACCGGCAGGGAACAACTGGCCTGGCTGCTCTGGACCCCTCCTCGGAGGGGGCCAGCTCCCCTCGGGGAAAAACTCGCTGGGACCGTCCACGCCCTGGCATAAAGGCAGGGTTGGCAGAGCGATCCCCTGAGGGCACCGAGAGAGAACGGGCACCGTGTGATGCGGTGAACTCAGTTCTCTCACGGCGGGGACTACCCTCAGCACTTTCTCTTAGACGAAGCCTTCTTGGCAATAATAACTGTCCTCAGATCAGTTTTACCCCTCGAAGACTTCATCTGAGAGCGCCGCGCCGCATCCCAGTCTTTCTGTGGGGGAGCGCGAGACGCGACACTCTGCTTTTGTTGCGCCCGGTGTGAGGAACTAGCCGACGGCTGGGGCTGATCTTTTTTACCCGCAGCCCCAGAGACATGAACTCTAAGCGGGAGGAATTTCTGGAACGCTGCCGCCTGTTTTTTCTCTTCCTGGAACTTATCGATGACTGTGTTCACCGGGGCGTCCAAGAGAAAGGATTTCTCTCTCTCCTTCATGCCAGAAAGATTTAGCCATAAATGCCTCTCCGCGGCCACCAGGGCTGCCATAGAACGGCCGACTGATTTGGCCGTCTCCTTGGTGGCACGGAGGGCGAGATCTGCTGACTGACGTAACTCTCTGATAGTATCTGTGCTGACCTCCTCACTCTCGCTCATATCTTTTAATAAATCAGCTTGGTATGCCTGCAAGATGGACATTGTATGAAGGCATGCCGCCGCCTGACCTGCCGCCGAATAAGCTTTACCCACCAAAGCCGAAGTGTTACGAAGTGGCTTGGTGGGTAACACAGGTGCCTTAAATGATGATGCTGACTCAGGTGAGAGGTGACTAGCTAGTGCCTCTTCAGCTTTCGGCATCGACCCATACCCATACTGACTAGCACCAACGATATTGGAATATGTGGAAGTCTGAGGTGTATAAATACGGGAGGAAACCGGTCTTTTCCAGGACCGCTGGAAAGAACGGTAGGCACCTGCGTGGAGGCTGCAAACGGGAGGGCAGAAAACGTTCATCTAGTTTAGATTTTATTCTAGACTCCTGTCTATCTGCGGGCCATTTAATATTTAATTTTTGCACAGCTGTGGTGAGCACCTCCATCAGTTCCTCACTTGCAGGAGACTGGGGTGACGAGTCCTCAGTATCTCCTGTACCAATACTAACAACATCCAGCTCCTCAGAACTGGATAGTTGCAGTACTGGGACCTCAGCCCGGGGGGAAGAAACCGCAGCGCGTGCTTCCGAACCCGGAACTGAGGCACTGGATCTGACAGGTGAAGGCTGAGATAAGGCAGCGCCTGTCTCAAACCCCTCTGTCAGATCCATTTGCGAGCCCCACGACTGACGTCGCCGCTCTGCCTCGGCAGAAGCGGGACCCGAGCCGCGGGGAGCGCGAACCGAACCACCCTCCTCAAAGAGTGATCGGCGGGAGCGCAGCGTTCTAAGAGGAAAACGCTCGCAATGCTCGCAATCAGCTCCCTCGAGAGCTGACTGGGCATGCTGCACTCCCAGACAAACAACACACAGCTGGTGTGTATCCCCACCCGTAATATAGCGAGTGCAAGGATGAACACACTGTCTGTATTGTTGTTCACTCGCCATCTCTATATATGTAGTTTTTTTATATATATATATATATGTGAAAAACTCCTGCTTAGTGACACTAAAGACAGACAAAAACACTTTGACAATATAGAGACAATATGATTCACACACAGAGCGCTTGCTGAAGTCACAGAAGCTAGCACGTTTGTGTTCTCTGGGGTGCTTTATAGTTTCCTGGTCGATGACGTCACCCGCCTATGACGTTCCGTCTCGCCATTGGATTGATTCCATACGTGCTTCATGACGCACTCACGCAGGGGTGTTCCCGCAGCGTTTCGACGCAGCTCGAGTTCCCTTGAAAGGGAATTACAGCGCCACATACTGGTCTGGCATGTATACTACATGGTTTTGAGTCGGTTTCAGTGGTTTCGTGTGTACGCAGATATTTCTTGAGACGACGCCATGTTGAAGGATTTCTTTTTAGAACGAGAGGAAAAAAAGATTGGATAGGGAAAGCTCTGGCTTCGTGTGGATGTGGCCTGAATCTTCGAACTAACTGTTTCAGACACTGAGAGAAAAGAGCTGATGCTGCAATGTATATTATGAGATAATCATTTTTTTTTGATGCATGTAAACCTGTTGTAAGAGACTCCAAAACAACATTAGGCCTTTAAAATGGCACTGTATCTTTATTTTTGTGTATTGGATTTTGCATCAGTCGATCTGGGTTGCGATTAAAAAAATCTTGCCAAAAAAGAGCTTTACATTTAACTTTATTATACAGGGAAAAATGACTTGATGTGTATGCAACTGATTCGTGGTTATTCAGCCCTACAGAAGTAATTACTGTACATATTTTTGTCATTGAGTTTGGACTGGAATGGTCTTTTAGATTATTATTTGGAAAAAGCTAATTATATCAAATCAATCAGTTTCCATGTTGGAGTAGTTCCTGCGTTCAGCTTTTGGTCTAGCAGTGTGATTGTAGACCAGAAGTCTTTGGGAACTTCTTTTCTTTTGTGCCAAGGTTTCCTTAGATACATTCAGCACTTAATTGAACTAGAGGGTGAAAATCCATTCAGGAACACAGTATTTATTTACAGGATGAGCCTCAGTCTGATGTTTCTTGATTGTAGATGGGTCGGTTATATTGGGTCTTTGTATGACTGCTCATGTCCAATAAAGTTAATCATTCTTTACATTTGAATGTTTTTGTCCACTTGTTTTTAAGGACTTCAGACTGTATTTAATGTTGACACACGTAGCCCATTAGTTGAGGAGTTTCAGCGGCTGAATATACAAAATAAAGGAAAATTCTAGCTTTATATTCTTATAATTTGTCTATAATAAGAAATACATAGAATAATTCTTTAAATATTTAAATAAATAATAAAAAATAAAACATTAAAATAGGCTCAGTCTCTGTTTTTGTTTATTTATATATTGCTTTATGCAATGAAATTGCTTCAAAGCAGCTTTACAGAAAAATCAATGTGAGCCAGTGTTATTTTAGTATAATTGAGATACTATTATAGTTTTTTTTATTAATATTTTGGATCAGATTTGTTTTATTTACACATATTAAGCTCTATTGATTTTTTTTGTCATTCTTTTTTTTAAGTCTATAGTTTTATTATTTGTTTTATTTATTTTAGTACATCAAGTTAAACTACATTAAAATGAGAAACATTGATATTGCTATACCAGCAATTTCCATTGATTCATGTCTTCAAGACATTCCTTTTATTCCTGACCATAAACATTCACTTCTTTTTGCTCTCCAAGTCGTTGAGTCATTATCACCTCAAGTTTAGGGAACTAATCCCGCATTCAGATACTGTAATGCTTTTATACTCCAGGGATTTATGGAAATATTGGTCTTTTATTACTGTCTTTTAGTTTTTTGGGGGTTTACTAACATCAGATATACAGTATTTTCCAAAACTACCACATATAACACACATTCCAAAAATGCTTTATCATATTTTATCACAGGTTTAACCTGCCAGTTTTTCTTGCTTTTTCATGTTCAAAATTTGTTGCTGTATAGTTAGCTTCACATTTGGTCATTATATTAGTCTCAATTCTAATAACGCCTCTTTGACTATTTATCTCTACTAGCTTGAGCAGCTCTTTTTTAACTTATTGATGATTTTCTTGCTTAAAATCTTTCTTTGTCTCCTTATTTTTGTAAAAAGGACCAAATTAATTTTATTCCAGAGGCCATTTTCAGCTAATTCTACAGTATGTTTATCAACTATCTTAATTATTTTATCTTTTTTAGTAATTAAATCTTTAAATGGTTTATTTGTCGTTTTATTGTCCAACCTGATCCAGACGTCGTCTCCTACATGGCAACAGTCCTCTGTCTGCTTCTCCAGTGCTGCAGTCTTTCCTTTAATCTCTGTAAAATCAACATAAAACATCAGTTCTTCAATGTGCTGATCCCATTTCCCAACTCATTTCCCATCCGTGTCAGTGAGAAACATGGTGGAATGCCACAATACGGTATTTCGCAGTGATTGTCAGGCTTTTCTATTTACAGCTTAGTAAGTTAATTCCCTGCACAAAATACAGTATGATAGCATTATATTATAACAATATAATATATAACGATACAGTTTGTGGCTTCATAAATGAATTAAAAACATAAAAAGCAAAACACACCTGATGCACATTCCTTGTTTCTAGAAGTAGAGGAGAGTAAGACCCTTGCTGTATTTTTGTGTAATTAATTAAGAGAAAGTGCACCGCCATCTAGTGATATGAACACACCTGCCGTCATAAACACGACTAACCACTTCTTTAAACACGAACTTCACAGGAGACTTGAAACGCTACACCTGTAGACCCGCCTATGAGCGCCACTGTACTGAAGCAAGTCCAGACAAACAGACATCGAGAGATAAACACTAGGCTACTAGAGTGCTGGTAAACCTACATTTACTCTGGAACTCCGACTGAGACACTGTGAATGAAAATGGACTCAAGTAAGCATTTATTATTTTAAAAACTAATCGTCTTTTCCTTGTTAATTCATAGTAAAAATGACTTTTAATCAAACTCGACGTGTTTAACCGGTTTCTGAGAGACATCGCTAATGCTTTCACTGTCATATTGGTCTATACAGCTGGGTCATTCCACGAGTTCAGTGCCTTTTCAACTTTGAAAAATTAAAATATAAAATAAGTTTAATGGTTTTTTGTTTGTTTGTTTTGTTTTTTTATATCTATGAAATGAAGACAGCTTAAATGACCAGAAGTTGTATTGTGCCATCTCAGGCTATGTCATTTTTTTATTTTATGACTATTTATCTACCTCAGGTTTTGATATTTGATATGCTTTGACAATCTTATATCTGTCATTCAGATGACCAAGAACATACAAATTTTGGAGGGTGATCACATGTCAAATAAGAAAAAAATATATTTTTGCAAGAGAAGTATTAAAAGAAGGGCTTTGTCAAAGATACAATATATATATAAGATAACAATGGAAAAACTTGGAAGGTCATTTCAAATATAATTTTTATATTTTTTATGAAATTAATGACAGTAAAAGGATTGACGTCATAAACAGGTCTGACAAGAGTAACAGGAATGACAGCACACATTCTTCAGCATACACAGCACATGTTTGTTTACATAATTGTAAAGTTTTACCTTTTTAAATAGCATTATAATGTTTTGCACTCACTTTGTATAGTTGTATTAGTGCAGCACATTACATTTCTAAGAGATCTAATGTTTTAATGGTATTACATTTAGACCCATGTGTCCCTCTGTTTGTCTGTGTGAGTATGTCCCCTCACAGAACTTAAAATATACAGATCTGGTTCAATTATTAGGCAAGCAAGATGATCAGATCTTTGTCTTCCTATGATCATCTGAAGACCAAGATCTTGATGGTGAAATTTGTTTACAATTTCTTGAACATTGCAAGATTGGGGCGAGCGTCTGCAGTCACTGCTCTTGTTTGTTATTTAGATAAGAATTAAGAATATATATATATTTTTTAACTTATTTTACATTTGAGTTCAGATTATATTTCTTGTTTTTAAAGATATTTGGACTGAAAACAAGACAAAAATTCTATGTAAAAAAGTACTTTTTGCAGTGCATGTACTAACAATACTAACTAAAAATGTAACTCCAATGGTGCTCATATGCCACCCAAACTGAACGATATAGGCATTAGCTCAATTATACACCCAGGATAACCTTTAAAAATGTTTGCATTTTACACAGATAAACTTTAAAAACAGTGGCTAATGTAGTCGGTTTGGGCGTGCATGTGTGTCTCTCGCTACAAATCGGCTACCCCTCTGTGTTGTGTTGTGTTGTGTTGTGTTGTGTTGTGTTGTGTTGTGTTGTGTTGTGCGATGTTATAAATGCAGTTATAAATCGTTGTATTTAATCAGTAATCAGCCTGATCCTCGCTCTACTCAGACCTCCGCGGACTGAAGCGAGTTCACAATATGCAGACAATCTCATTTTACAATAATAAAGTAATATAAAAAGAAAATAATATTAATATTAGTAATATCACATCAGATACAATATTGCTATGTATATAGAAAATGTCTTGTATAGAAGACTTCACTTGATGCAATCAACAGTAAATGAATTTCAAAGAAATATATCAAAAATATCCATTGATAATGAGTTTGTATTGCATCACACTCTTATTATTCAAATTTAACTAATATAATGTACCTCTTCAGTCACACACATTTCCAGCATTTGATATAAACACAACTAATTACATTTTGAACATGAAAAAGAAATGGTAGTGAAGTATAAGGTAATGTGGGAGTGTGACACTAGAGGGCATGCTTGTGCAACAGGTGCTAATCTCTCAGAGTTAGCAGTGTTGTGGGAGCCCGTGTTTGGTGGCAGATCTATCTCCTGTGTTCCCGTGTAGAGATCTGTTAATTGTTGTGGAAATATTTAATACGAATAAAACCTACTAAATCTGACTTCTTTACCACAGACAATTTAAACAACTTCCAGTTTTTCCAGTACTGACTAGTATAGTATTACAGCCTCAGCCCGAGGGCGGCTCTATAGTCTTCAACACTATCACTGTCTTTTGAGCGTAGAACCTTTAGTACTTCTAATACTACCTTAATCACACACAGATGTTTCTGTTGTTGTCTTTTGAGCATATTCTATTTCTCAGCTGCACAGCAATACAATAAAATGTTTATTTTTATTTTATTTTTTAATAAAATTATTTTTTTGTTATAGTAATTCTATGTCTGATTGTTTCTCAGGGACACAAAAGGCACCGATTTAGTGGAATTACCCATGCTAAGATTTTTTTTGTAAGACACTAGGGCTTGCTTTGTTCTCCATATAGTCGTTTATGCTTATACATATGGGTTGTAAGTTACGGATTGCGTTTTAGGTTTATTTGCAGAATACAGTCATGTATTTTAAAGTGCGTGGCTGTGCAATTATGAGTGAACAAAACTTTCGCCTTTTTACATGTTGCATATTTCTAAGGATATATAATTACTGAAAACTTTTTTTTTTTGCAACAAATGGCAATTTAGCCCTGAGTTTTATGTAATCTGTGTTTTTGTTTTCTCCTGATTGAGAAAATTAAACAATTCTCATTTAGTTTACCATTTAGTCCATGGATGATGATTAATGTAACTCCATTCATGAGGCATTTGTATTATTATGATTAGCATTTTTTTTTTTTTGTGCAGCTTTCTTGTTAACTGTTCAGAAAGCACACACAACAAAAGGTTTTTTTTTTTTTTTCTCCATTAGGTCACCTGATGGAGTTTTAGGACACCATTAGGTCACTTGATGAAGTTTTTCGGTTCCTTGCCACTGTTGCCTTTGGCTTGCTCAGTTGGGGATATTTTGGGGATATTTAATTTAATTTTATCAATCAATAAATTCCTCTTGAAACAAACTTTGTTGTATTATTTTAATTTAATACTGTGAAGCTGCTTTGATACAATCTGTATTGTGAAAAGCGCTATACAAATAAACTTGACTTGACTTGACTTGACAACATGATAGCCTAAGTGTGTTTGTTCTGTATTTGTTGCAGGTGACGCCCAACATCTCTCAGAGCTCAGGATTGTGTTGATGGGATATAGAAGAGCTGGTAAGAGTTCAGCTGGAAACACCATCCTGGGCAGAGAGGAGTTTGACTTGAAGAAATCTGCTCAGTGTGTGAAGAGACATGGAGAAGTAGCAGACAGACACATCACTGTCGTTGAAGCTCCAGGATGGTGGAGGAATTTCTCTGTAGAGTTCAGTCCTGAGTTACTGAAACAGGAGATTTTGCTCAGTGTGTCTCTGTGTCCTCCAGGACCACACGCTGTACTACAAAGGTCCTAACTGGCAGTTTTGCCTGTTATGGAATGTATCACTATTTATGTCTGAGTCTAATGTTTAATATTTTTTGAAGTGCAATTTTGTTTACATCCATTTATTGTTTTTGGTATTTATTCAAGTGAATTTTTTTGTTAAGACACTGAGAGTCCATTGCTTTTATTGTTTTTGGTTGTTTTGTTCATTTTTTGTGGATATTTAAAATGTTTTCCGTTTTCAATGTTTAATATTCTTTAGAAATAAAAGTTTATAGATCTTTGAAAAGGTGTACCTGCATTATTATGCCATTATCATTACATTAGATGAAAATGCAGTACAGCTGCAACTGAAGAAAACACATGCAAATAGAAAAAACACCCGCATATTAAGAAAACATCTTCATCAGTTTTACAACACATGTGTGCTCCAAATACTCACAACACAACCAAATACAGAAACGCTCTGCAAAAGTTCACAACACAACCAAATACAGAAACGCTCTGCAAAAGTTCACAACACAACCAAATACAGAAACGCGCTGCAAATAGGACAGAACACAACGGAAATGTTTCCGGGGAACCCAATAAGTGACGGACGGCAGGCTGGGACGTGCTTATTGCTCGTGAGCTTTACCTATGCCCTACTCTCTTAAAAGGGCAGACGGCAGAGCCCTTGAATTGGGCACTTTGGAGGGAGCGGGGCACTTGTGTGCCATTATGTTGATGAAGGGATTAACGAAAGACAACGTAATATTTTCCTCATTATTTTCACCTGGGATGTTCCCATGACAACGCAGCGCGTGTCCATCAGCTGAATAGCTGTTCTTACCAGAAATATAGTATTATTGCTGTTAACATAACTGTTGCAAATAAATATACATTTTATACAACAAAGTTTTTAAAATATGCGTTATATCTGTGTGTGAGTGTCTCAACTTTAAAACTTGCTGTCTCATATTTGGACCCTAGCTGCATTCTAACATTTCTTATGAAACTTATTTTAACATAACATGACAAAATGTGTACAATGTAACTGATGTATGGATGGATTAATGTCTTTCCCTCATGTTCTTTTTCTCTCTCTTTTTTTATTTTTTTATTTTTTTATTTTAGTCTTCAGCTCATTGTTCTTTTTAGTATTCTTATGACATTGAACATATAGTAAATACATTTTGTATATTGTATACAAAGTTGTATGTCATAAACGTGTCATCTCTGTATGTTTTGCAAAAAAATTACATAATAATAAAAGTAGACAGCTGTAAGCACATCCCAGCCGGGTCCGTCACTTATTGGGTTCCCCGGAAACATTTCCGTTGTGTTCTGTTCTATTTGCAGCGCGTTTCTGTATTTGGTTGTGTTGTGAGTATTTGGAGCACACATGTGTTGTGAAACTGATGAAGATGTTTTCTTAATTTGCAGGTGTTTTTCTATTTGCATGTGTTTTCTTCAGTTGCAGCGCGTTGAGCTCTCTCGGCCACCGTATGATTGGTTTATTGCACGTTACGCCCAAACCACACCTATGAGTAATGAAGCTACTTCAGACCAACCCATTTTAGATTTGCGCTGGTCGCAAGAGTCATTTATCCCGCCGGTATAATAGCAACAGCGCCCGAGACCCGCCCACAAAGTTACTTGTGTTTCGCGTTTGATACATGCGTTTCAGATCGTTAAATTAGGGCCCCCTTGTCTTTGCGAACTAAGTACACTTGAATTAGTGCCAAATATTAGTCGTCACTAATCTAACGCAGACTTGCGGTAACATACAAATCTGTTTAATCTACTTGGGAAAACAATTTCAGAGTAAGTCAGAATAAATCAAATCTAACAATTTATTATGTCAGGTAAATGTATCATGCCAATTTCATAATCAGTTCAAAGATAATAAATACAAAACATCAAATGCTCTGGAATAAAGAGAAAAGATGCGAACCTGACATTAGAAAATACATGATGCCGAGTGTCATGCCCACACTCCGCATCACGGGCCAAACATGAATTCACAATGGGAATTTGCATTAGTCACCGTCCCAGACTTACTGGGGACAGAAGTTGGGAATGAGACCTTTGTACCAGTCGCATTGAGACATTTCAAGTGACCATATAGATTTTTGGGTGAATTGAGGTAGGGATGGGTGAAGGGAATGATGTGTAAATTGTGAGTTGATCAACTCAAGTGTGATCGTGTCTCGAATGGGGATGGTAATATAGCAAGAGAGTTCAAATGTTAATTTCCTTTGTTTTCTCAGAGAGAAACAGTTTCTCTTTTTCTTACAGTTCTTCGAGTTTCTCCAGTCTTACACAGTCATGTATTTGCTGGTGCTAATTAGCCACCAGTGCATTGATAATGCTTTCCCCCGGTGAGAACACGCACAAGAGAGAGATTTATTCATTGGTTTAGAGGAATAATTTAGCCTAATTATTTTTTCAAAAAATATACTTTATGAAAACATTATTCTGAAGTTATTTGGAATTTAGTCTTGCTTAATCGGTGTGTTCTGTTGTTTTGTCTGCAGATCATTGAAATTAAGCTATTTTCTTTTCTTCATAATTATTCTCCATCGATAACCTTTGTTCTGATTTCAGAGTTTAATTAATGTGAGATACACTTAGATGTCATTTTTAATTAATTAATGTGTAATTGACAGATAAGGTGAACCTTATTTCAGGAACCCCTTTTTCACAAAGAGAGATTATTTAAGAAAATTTAAGATGCCACCCACCTTAAGAAGTGTGTTTGTTCTGTATTTGTTGCAGGTGACGCCCAACATCTCTCAGAGCTCAGGATTGTGTTGATGGGATATAGAAGAGCTGGTAAGAGTTCAGCTGGAAACACCATCCTGGGCAGAGAGGAGTTTGACTTGAAGAAATCTGCTCAGTGTGTGAAGAGACATGGAGAAGTAGCAGACAGACACATCACTGTCATTGAAGCTCCAGGATGGTGGGGGGATTTCTCTGTAGAGGAGAGTCCTGAGTTACTGAAACAGGAGATTTTGCTCAGTGTGTCTCTGTGTCCTCCAGGACCACACGCTGTACTACTGATCATATGTGTGGACAATGCATTTAAAGAGACTGAGAGAAAAGCATTGCAGGAGCATCTGGATCTTCTCAGTGAGAGAGTCTGGAGTCACACTATAGTGCTGTTCACTCATGGAGACTCTCTGTTAGACACATCTATAGAGCAGCACATTGAGAGTGAAGGGCAGGATCTCCAGAGGCTGCTGGACAAATGTGGGAACAGGTTTCATGTTCTCAACAATCACAACAGGAGTGACAGCACTCAGATCAAGGAGCTGCTGGAGAAGATTGAGGAGACAGTGGCACAAAACAACGGCTGCCATTTTGAAATAGACATAAAGTTTTTACAGGAGGTGAAAAAAAGAAGAAGAGCAGAGAAAGAGAGAGCAGAAGAACGAATGAAGAGGATGCAAAAAAGGAGAGAAAACATCAGATCACAGATGAGTGAGTCCATATACTTTATAGTGCAGATACACACTGAGTATATTAAGTAAATCATGAAAATCTAACAGTCAACACAATAATAGCAAGAAACTTCTCATCATTAACCGCTATTTGAAGAGGCATTCCCAATAGATGGGTTCAAAGCAGCTCACAGTGACGGCCCCTAAAATCTGTTACTGAAGGAAATAAGCGCTTTCATTTCTTAAACAGTCCTGTTCTTCATAGGATGTGCTTTTGATAACAGAAATCAATTTACCTAATCCATAGAAAACAATACAAAAATAAATAAATAAATAAAAGAAAACTGCAAATATCTTGTCTTGAATATAATCTTAAACATCAGTTTTACACTTATAGACACGCCTCATGTTTGTCACTGTTCTGAAGCGCCAAGAAGTGAGTCCCGTCAAACACATTTTGAAAGTACATTACAAGTAAAAACTACTAGACTGCTGGAGGAACTATATTTTATTTGGTTAAAAAAAAGCTTCTTTTTTTTGCCAAAAATATATTATGTAAAATGGACATTTGTAAGATTAGAAGCCATTTTTATGAAAGAAGAAATGTCAACATATTTTTTTGAAAAACTTTTACTGATTTCATATTGGTCAATACTGATAAGATTTTGGATCTGTTTATGCCAATTTAGGCTGTTTTTATTTTATTTATTTTTTTATAGTCTTTTATGAATATAAGCAGCCACAAATGTTTTTTTTTTTTTTTTTTTGCCTTTCTTTCCATGTAATAAATGAATGTAAATGTAATACAGTCATGTATTTGCTGGTGCTAATTGCCACCAGTGCGTTAATAATGCTTTCCCCAGTGAGAACACACACAAGAGAGAGATTTATTCATTGGTTTAGACGGACAATTTAATTTCAGTAACTCCTTTTTCACAAAGAAAGATTACTTAAGAAGATTTAAGATATCACCCATCTTAAGAAGTGTGTTTGTTCTGTATTTGTTGCAGGTGACGCCCAACATCTCTCAGAGCTCAGGATTGTGTTGATGGGATATAGAGAAGCTGGTAAGAGTTCAGCTGGAAACACCATCCTGGGCAGAGAGGAGTTTGACTTGGAGACATCTGCTCAGTGTGTGAAGAGACATGGAGAAGTAGCAGACAGACACATCACTGTCATTGAAGCTCCAGGATGGTGGTGGAATATCTCTGTAGAGTTCAGTCCTGAGTTACTGAAACAGGAGATTTTGCTCAGTGTGTCTCTGTGTCCTCCAGGACCACACGCTGTACTACTGATCATACGTGTGGACACTAGATTTAAAGAGACTGAGAGAAAAGCATTGCAGGAGCATCTGGATCTTCTCAGTGAGAGAGTCTGGAGTCACACTATAGTGCTGTTCACTCATGGAGACTCTCTGTTAGACACATCTATAGAGCAGCACATTGAGAGTGAAGGGCCGGATCTCCAGTGGCTGCTGGACAAATGTGGGAACAGGTTTCATGTTCTCAACAATCACAACAGGAGTGACGACACTCAGATCAAGGAGCTGCTGGAGAAGATTGAAGAGACAGTGGCACAAAACAACGGCGGCCATTTTGACATAGACAGGAAGATTTTACAAGAGATGGATGGTAGAAATAAAACAGAAGAGCAACTGGAGAAATGGAGAGAGGAATCCAGATCACAGACTAGTGAGTGAAATCATAAAATTCTATGAATATTATCTACATATAGTCTCGGATGCGTTTCCTCCTCCTTGTTCTAGACTATGGGCATCATTTTTAAAACGTGTGAATGCACAAAATTAATCTTGTATTGTGTGTGCTCTAAAATCCATGCCAACGTGATCTTGTATTGTGTGTGCTTTAAAATCCATGCCAACGTTCATGTTTATAAAAACAGTCTTTGTCGTGGAAGAGTGCTTATTGCCACGTCAGGGTCTAAGCAGACATACACGCTTTTCCTTGTGACAGAGAGTCGGTGTACTGCAGGTTTTTGGTAATCTAAGCAATTCTTGTCGCTCTCCATACTCAAGTAAAAGATTTGGACGTTGACTGGTGTTCTTTTAAAAGTTAATGACATTAAGGCAACGTTTACAATGCAGAGATCAGAAACCATTCAGCTGTGCACAATTTCAAAATCATTTGCGATTTATAAATTTCACATCTGGAAGAGAGGCATATGCACGTTTTTTGTGTCACGTACGCCCATTGGAGAAATTATCGTAAGATTAAATATAGGAAGATTTCTACGCATTTCCAAATGTGGGAAGGTTTAAAATCTGGTTACATAGTGACTTCCTAAAATGTAATAATGATAATACTGAGGTTATTGTTTTTGGTCCACCACCCCTTTTAACAGAGAGCTTGGGGGTCTAAGCAACACTCTCACCCGAAGCCTTCAAGCAAGAAAACAGATCGGAGGACCATGCTTCTTGCGAAGAAGGCTTCGGGTAAGAGGCCCTAACGGCAACGTCAGGCTTCTAAGGGCAGTTCCCCCCGGGGAGGGCCGAGTGAGAATTAGTCCTCCACGGAGACCTCAAGAAATCGTTGTCTGTATTCCGCCATCAAGTAGGCTACGCTTCGGGACACACTGGTTTCCAGGAAGGAAGAGCACTCTCTCTTGGTGAAGGAGGCCATAGAATGTATTCCTGCTCCTGAGCGTTCAGGTTCTACAGCCGGTACTGGTTCTAAAGAAGGATGGGGGGTTCCGTCCCATTATAGATGTGCAGCATCTGAACCGTTCTCTGAGGAGATTCAGGTCCAGGATGTTGACTATTCCCACCATCGTGAGTCAAAACAGGTCCGAGGACTGGTTTGTCATTATAGATCTGAAAGACACATACTTTAGATGCATACTAAGACCACATATCCATCCTTCCTTCTCACAGGAAGTTCCTGAGGTTCGCTTTTAGGGGCTAGGGCTATTGCGGTGAGGAAATTTATTTTGCGGTAATTATGGATTATTCAATAGCGCGATATGCCGGCGTTTGTTTTTTGTAAACTTTAATTATCCAGATTTTAGTGCATATAAATATCTATAGTTGAGTTATTATTATGAAGCATATAGTATTGTTGTTGCTTTTCAACTGACAGAGAGACACGTTTTAAACATTTTTGTTTATTGTTAAATGCCAAACAGCAATAAGAACATGCCTTTTCCAATTTGAAAAAAAAAACCCCGAAAGAAATCAAATAAGTCTAAATAAAAAAAGCAATAAGAACACGACTTATCCAATTTAAATGATAAAAAAAAGAATTCTAAAGTGTCACAAGTGTAAATGAAAATACAGCGAATAAATTAAATATTACTTTGGAGTTAACAAATGTGATTTAGACCTGTTTTATCATGTCCATGTTTCGCGCTAGGAAAACCAACATATTAACCTTATGTGGTTTCAGGGAGGATCGCATAGAGTAACAATGTTCCCGGCGGAACTGAAAACCCTTATTCCGATGGTGTGCTTGTTGCACAAACACATACTTGCGCGCGACTTTGGAAAGCAACAGAAATCTAAACTGATTATCGTGGCGCCACCAGGACAGTGGATTTGCATTGGACTCTATAGGCTTCTCCTGTAGGTAATGCGTTAGCTTGTTATCTGCTCAAGCTCTCTTAAGTATGGACGCTGACACGGAGGTTGTCTGTGACTTCAGTAGGTCTCCAAGAGTCTTTTTCTTTGCTGCAGGTGGCACCACCGCTTGCCCTTCATATCAAACCACTGACTTACTGGCAGCGCTCCCTTCGTCCTCCACTCCCAACATCTCTTCGATGAGTGTGGATTTTGTATCAGTGTCATTGATATGATCATCCCTATATCTAGGATCTTAAAAACAAGCCTTTGCCAAAAGTTTTTGTAAGGCAGCTGGTTCATACTTCTCCTGGAGAACACTGCACATTTTTCGTTTTATGTCCGATGTTAAGGTGGTATACTCGTTTGATGGTTTAAGCATATCTTCAATGTTTACAGTGTTGTACATTTTCGAAGCATTGACTTGAATGCAGGTTTCTCCACTGTCCTGAATGGAACCATCTCCTCAACTAGATACTGTAAGGCATTTATGCCTGTTACTTTCACAGCTGTATTTGACAGATTTCGCAAAGGCTTCAGCTTCTACTATTGGCTGGTACCGCTGGCCTCAGCTGTACTTTTCGAAGTAGCTCCGCGACTTGATGCTCTTGGGGGCAGCTGCGCTGTGAGGGCAGGATGACAGTTAGTGAGATGAGACCACAAATTCGATGTATTTTTTTGTTTGTTATTTACGTTCTAATCAGGCTACTTGTCCGGTCAGGCAAGTAAAATTCTCTTTTACTTGTCCCTTAAAAAAATCCACTTGTCCCGGACAAGTGGACAAGTGTTAATGTCGAGCCCTGCTGCGGTTGCTGTGGTTTCTTTCCTTCCTCTGCGGTTGGCTTGTCAATAGCGCGGTATTACAATATTGCGGTTATTGCAACAGCCCTATTAGGGGCGAAGCGTTTCAATATTGAGTTTACCAAATGCATGGATGCAGCTATGGCCCTGCTGAGGCTCCAGGGCATCCATGTGTTGAACTATATCAACGATTAGTTGAAACTGGCCCAGGAGATGGCGGTTCGGTTCTTGGCCAAATAAAGTACTTGGGGTTGAGACTCAACATTAAAAAATAGCATATTAACACCCTCCCAGAAAACCACTTTCCTGGGCGTGGAATGGAACTAGGATGCGGGCATAATTATCTCCCCCACGTATCAAGACCATCCTGGCCACGATGTCCGGGATAAACCTAGGCCATGCCATCACTGTAAAGCATTTCAGAGGCTATGGGGCTCATAACAGATGCATTCAACGTCATACCTTTTGGCCTTTTGCACATGAGACCCCTGCAGTGGTGGCCGAAAACCAAGGGGTTTTGCCCGAGGGGAAATCTGTTCCATACGATCAGGGTAACGTGTAGATGCCTTCGTTCCCTGACGATATGGGAGAGGCCTTGGTTTCTGTCCCAGGGTCTGGTGTTGGGAGCATCTTGTTGCTGGAAAACTGTCTCGATGGACGCATCCCTCACAGGATGGGGCGTGATCATGGAGGGCCACTTCTTCAGAGGTCTATGGGAGGGACCATCATCTCTCTTGGCACATACATTTCCTGGAGATGTTGGCTGTATTCAAGGCTATGAGGAGCTTTCTCCCGGACCTCAGGGGCCACCATGTCCTGATTCAGTCGGACAACATTTCAGTGGTCTCTTATGTAAATCATCGGGGGTCTGAGGTCACGCCCGCTTTGCAGACTGGCCAGATCTTCCTGTGGTCCCAGGGGAAACTGTTGTCCCTCAGGGCAATGTATGTCCCTTGGGACAAGAATTTGGGAGCAGACGTCCAGTCGAGGCAGAGGCTGAGGCCCTGCGAACGGAGGCTCTACCACAAGTCGATTTTGGAGAGATTCGGCCAGGCGGAAGTGGATCTATTCTTATCTCAACAGATGACCCACTGTCCGCTGTGGTTCTCCCCATACCTCAGAAGAGCTGGATGCCATGGTACAGACGTGACCGAGGCTGCACTTGTATGCATTTCCCCTGATCGATCTGCTGCCAGGAGTTCAAGAGAGGGTCTGTCGGAACAGGGTCAGTCTACTCTTGGTAGCCCCGTTCTGGCCGGCCTGAGGATGGTTCTCGGACATCATATCACTCCTGGCAGGTCTTCCGTTGGAGATTCCCCTCAGGAGGGACCTGCTTTCCCAGAGCTGTGGAAACTGTGGGTCTGGCCCCTGACGGGGCTCAGTACCTAGAGGCTGGCCTGTCAGTCGGAGTGATCAAGACCATACTCAACTCTAGAGCTCCATCACCGTTTGGTTTAGTGAGCGTGGTTTGAACCCAGTGCCCGGTGGCTTCAGTGCTGGAGTTCCTCCAAGATCGCTTCTCTGCTGGTCTTACCCTGTCCACGCTTAAGGTGTATGTGGCAGCAATAGTAGTTTTCCATGCCCCATTAGGTGACGTATAAAATTAGGGATGGGCACAGTACTCGATCACTCGAGTACTCGAACGTGACAGCGACGATCGATCATAAAAACGATGATCTGAGTTAAAAAAAATACTTTTTTGTCTGATTGGTTATAGCAGCATTTTGGGCGGCACCTTGAGCTCTGATTGGTTATCGTTGCCAGAGCGCGATCCAAAGTCCAAATCGAAAAAAAGAAAAAATGGCTTCAAAGTCACGTAGTGATGTCTGGCTTCACTTCGACAAAATAGATGAAAAAACAGTTCAGTGCAAAATATGCAGCGCCAAGCTGTCACACAAATCTACCACAAGTACAATGCGTTATCATCTAGTATTTGTACATAAAATGTCTTCCGATACCACCAAAGACGCAACTCAGACAAGCATCGCATCTTTTACCGTCAGACAGAAATGCAACGCAGCCAGAGGTGAAAAGATGACACAACTAATCACCGAAATGATAGCGAAAGATTTGCTGCCCATTCGTTTGTCGAAGGAGAAGGGTTTAAAGATTTGATGAATTACGTTGAACCCCAGTATAACGTCCCATCGCGCAAGACAGTCACGAGAAGAATAGAAGCTCTATATGAAAAGACTGCTTCTTCACTGAAAGACAAACTGTCAAAGACAGCGAGGATGGCTATTACGACGGACGCATGGACCTCGCTGACCACTGAATCCTATATAACACTAACTTGTCATTACATTGCTGAATGGGAAATGCATAGTGCAGTGTTAGAGACGCGCAGTTTCGACGAACGACATACCGCTGTGAATATAGCCAACTACCTAAAATATGCTACAGAACAGTGGCTGTCAAGCTCAGAGAAAGTAATTGCTTGTGTTCATGATAACGCTAGCAACATGGTTCTGGCGAATCGAGGACTTTGGGAATCAGTGCCCTGCTTCGCACACACCCTGCAGCTAGCTATCAACGAAGGCTTCAGTGTTGCGTCTGTTAAAAGCGTGATAGCTGCCAGTAGCCGATTGGTGGCACATTTTCACCACAGCACCGTGGCTACAGCGGCTCTTCGCCAGAAACAACAACAGCAGAATGTACCCGAACACAAACTTATCCAGTACTGTCGTACGCGGTGGAATTCTGTGTGCGATATGTTCGAACGTCTTTTTGAACAGAGATGGACTGTGTGCGCTTTTCTGTCAGATCGCAATACTACAAAGCTTGCAGATGCGAAGACGCTGGACTTGAAAGATGAGCACTGGCAGATTATAGAAGAACTTATACCTGTTCTCCAGTCTCTGAAGTGCGCCACAACAACAATGTGCAGTGAGACGCATGTTTGCGTTTCAATGGTCTATCTGATCACACATAGCCTCATCACTAAACACCTAAACACACAGACCAGTGAGTCTCCAAGAGTTTCCGAATTCAAGACAGTAGTGGCAGAATCTCTGAAACGGCGCATAGTCACTGTTGCTGAGGATGCTGAGAAAGTGGCTCTACCTCTGATTGCAGTAACATTGGATCCAAGACACAAACATCTGAAGTTTCTTGAGACAGAGCTTCGAGAGAGAGTAAAGGAGAGTCTGAAACAGCTTTACGACACCGTTACAAATTCTGTCACACCCATTCAAAATGACCCTCAGCCTGATCGCGCAGCAGCAACGGCCCTCGACACTCTTTTCGGTGAAGATTACGGTGCGAGTGATTTTTGTTCGCGTGACACTGAAATCGAACGCTACTTCAGAGAGCCATGCATCTCTGTAAACCAGGACCCTCTACTGTGGTGGAAGGTAAATGAGAATCGGTTTACAAAGCTGAGTATCATTGCCCAGTGGTACTTGGCTGTCCCCGCGACATCTGTTCCAGCGGAGTGCGTTTTTTCCGTTAATAACGCGTTAACGCAAAATCATATTAACGGCACTAATTTTTTTAACGCGCGATTAACGCAGCGCGTATTTTCTGTTTGACCCGTGGCCCAACCCCTAGTTGGAGAAATGGAGATACACAGTATTGCCAACTTAGCGACATTGCAGACCCCTTTATCGATTTTTTCCCTTCAACAAAGCGCCCAAACCTTATTTAGTTTCTGAGAATCTACCGGTACCGCCGGTACTGCTCTCTCAGCACACGCGCGCACCTCTCGCTCGCTCTCTCTCTCTCTCTCTCTCTCTCTCGCTCTCGCTCTCTCTCTCGCTCGCTCACTCTCTCTCTCTCTCTGCGTCTCGCGCGGAGGAGCAGCGCTTTAATTCAGTTAAGCACAGATATTATGTTGCTTCACTAATTTTACAAGTATAGCCGAAATCAGAGCACAGATATTGTCTTTATCTTATGTGAATTTGATTTCACCAGACGACGGCTCGATTATCAGAATTGTTGTGCAGATTAACTGAACATCTTGGAAGGGAGAGCTGGTTATCTTAATGGGTCGTGTTTCAGTCACCATTTCAAATTCATTCCGTTGTTTGACAACAGAAACAGTAAAATATACCTTTGAAAACAGTTTTATTGAGAATTTAGGTTCATCAAAATGGGCACAGAGAGAGACAAACTACAATGTAATAATAAATAATAAATGTACATTTAGCATTTTCAGAAGAGCTGCCCTGTCATGCAAAATCTAAACATGTTTGTGTTAGTAAATTGCTCAGTGCAAAGAAAGAGAAGTAATGGTAACCTGGCATTTTTTTGTTCTTTCTACATGTGTCTAATAGACATGAACAAGTTCTTTGAAAAACATCTATGACCTTTGAAACATGTCTCGTCTTCATGCTCTATATTGACTATGGTTTCAATAATAAACATACATTTGCATAAAGCATCTATATTTATCCATGCCCAGGTTGATTAGAGTTTTACAAACTTGAAAAGTATTAATTTAAGGTACATTTAGAACAAATAAAAAAAAGTGTGATTAAATGCGATTAATCGCGAGTTAACTCATGACAATCATGCGATTAATCGCGATTAAAAATTTTAATCGATTGACAGCCCTAGAATAGACTCTGCACACGCCTCTCGCCTGAGCACATAGACCACTTATCTTTTTGAACAGCAATATGTAGGCTGTAGCCTATGTTTCAGTTTCATCAGTCGTGGTAAATAGGCCTATACAGAATGGTTTTATTTTTGTTGTTGTTTGTTTTAATAAATGATTCCGTCTGTTTTATAGGCTATACCCACAGTGTCGTTTGTTACACTTTTTTCCTTTAGCTTTGAAAAAAAAAACTAAGCTGTTCGTTTTTGTTGTTGTTTCATAAGCACAGTTGAAATATGCTGCTGAAGTAGCCTAACACTGAAGATAACGTTTTATTTACTGTTGAATAAAGTATTCTCAAAGTATCATGTGTGTTCATTTTTATGATGATGAACATATCCTTTAAATTGTATTCAGAATTCATCAGTCATGCGTTGTTCAGTAATTTAAGTCAGTTTTACTCTGACTAAAGTGTAATTTTAGCCAATATACTGTAAAATAACATTTTTGTTTATCAGAAAGTGCTAATGTAATCCAAAATATTGCTAAAATATTAAATTGATATCATTATCTCCATGACAGACACGCCCGGCCCCTCCCCTGAATAAGCCCCGCCTCCAAACACACCCCGCCCCCCGAGTACTCGAGTACTCGTTTTTTGAGACCTATCAATGATCGAAATAATAAATTGACTAAAATTCCCATCCCTATATAAAATAAAAATAAAAACATTGAAATTGTATTATTTGTGTCCTAATAAGTTGGAAAATAGCACACACACACAAAAAAAGATTCTGATTTCTCTTTATGGTCTTGCCCTTTTTAGGATTAAAAAGTCTGAACTGAGTTTATCTATTGATGGGGCTACATTAATTCCATCTCATACAATTAAAAATCTGGATGTAACATTTCATTCGTTGTTTACATTTCAATCTCATATAAGTTCTGTAACCAAAACTGCATTTTACTGACCAGGTTCAACCCTGTTTAGCTTCATTAGGAAACCAGTCAAGAGCTGCAGGGTCAAACAACAGTGAAAATATCTAATCATATAGAAATGTTCTGTTTCTGTGTGAACCAAATTTCTGCAATGAAGTGAATCTTCCATTCCCTGGCCCATTTAGAGTCGACATAAAGTTGACCATCTGCATGGATCACAACCACATAAACTGATGAATATATTCCTTCAATGTCATATCTGTCACTTTGGATAAGTGTCTGTCAAATGCATTCATGTTGTAAATTTTCTTCTGATCTGCTCTCTGCTTTCATTATTATAGTGAGTGGAGATGATGGATCTGATTCATGGTCTGTGGGAAGTTCTGCTTATGGTTCATTCAGATCACGATCAGGAGCAGACCCAATTTTCGGTTCATCACATTCCAGAGATTCATCTCACACAAGTTACGAGTCAGGGGCCATAAAACGATATGACAGCATTGAATTTCCACCACCAAACAGTGAGTGTCTTGTTTTATTTGGCACTTTCAGTACATTTTGGTCTCCCTGTGACCTTCTTTACAGCATTAGAGCTCATGGTTTCCATGAATACCATAGTTTTTGTTGTGAAAATATAATATTTAGTCTACATTGTCGTAAATTTGTCACTACATATTTCCCCCATAATAAAATTTGGACCCTTTCTAGCCTCCATCTCCTTCCATTGTCTCAATTTTTTATATTTCGAAATTTTGAATTTATGACAATAAATGCAAACCTGATATGACATGAAATAAAAAAGCACATATAATATTTAGTTTGATCTTCTTAGGTTGATGATCAACATTTTCTGGAGTTTAAGCACCTGTTTATGCTGATCATTTCTTCTTGTCTATACATCTATATGGTCAACTTTAAATGCTCACAATAAATAGCAACTAGCCTATGCTTGTAACAAAGATATTTCATTAAACAGGGACAAAACATGTAAAGTCTCGTCTAATTAATAAAGTATTTGTATAATGTTTTAATGATTACAAATAGGGTGCGTTATTTGTAGGAACATATTGAAAGTTTTAAATCTCAGAATTTTGTTCCATAAGAATTTCAAACCTTTTACTGATTTAAATGTTTTTCCCCCAGTGAGTGGAGATCAGCGGTCAGACAAATTGTCTGTGGGAAGTTCTGCTTACAGTTCATTAAGATCACTATCAGGAGCAGACAGCGATTCAGTTTGTAGCTCATCACACTCAAAAGTCTCATCTCACAGCTCAGGATTCGGGTCTTTGCGGTCCATCCCGGAGTCTGAGGAACATTCAGGAACCAGACGAGCACTTGGTGTGACCATGATCTCAAAACTTTTCCCAAGAAGATCAAAGAAGAATGATAGGCATGAAGACACTAAGAAAACTTGAATTATATCAAATTAATGAAAGAGAAATTGTGTCTTTATAATGTTGACATTTATAATTTTGACAACATCATATTTAACGATAACTATTACTAAAACTATAAGGTATGCAGTTGTCTAATTAAATTAGTGGGAGATGTATAGGCTAAACATCAGGGCTGGGTATCGAGTTCGATACTTTTTAGGTACCGACTGAATTGCCTCGATACTATAGAGTATTGAAACATGTCTAGTTTTTCGGTACTAAATTTCGATACCTAAGGGGTTAATCTTATCAATGTCAGTGAGTCAGTAAGCATGCAGCATGATTGGCTGTGGCGGAAAAAACACTAGTTTACTCGGTTGCCCAAAGAGGCTCGCACATGAGGCTATAGTGTGTGTGTGTGTAAGCGTCCCAACCCCCATAAATGGAAAATATGTGCAAAAGATCAAAAGTGTAGATGTAATTTAACATGTTTTCATTATGGTATTATTACTTTTACTTTAGTAAAAGATCCAAGTACTTTTTTCACCACTGGCAGAGACTAGAGGAAATAAGACTAATAATAGAAGATAATAAGGTTTTGCCAGTGACACTCATTACATTAAGTTATTTTTGATATAACATTACTAAATAAAAAGACAAAGTCATTAGTGAAGATTATTTAGAATATAATATAGAATAGAACATGAAATGTGAACGTGCTGCTACATTTCTCTCCGAAACGGTAGGAAATTAAATTAGATTTAATAGAGGATTTTAACTGTGACAAGATGATTGACAGGGCAGTTTACGTGACAGGATGCACGCGACAGATCCGTCTGATAAAGATGACGAAGTAGTATGTCCCAAAGCTTGCCTACTTTTTTGCTACACATTCAAAAGTAAATACCTTTTTTTCACAAAAAGAGTACATACTTTTATGGCGTAGTGTAACTTAGGCGAATTGGGACGCAGCATATGGCTTTACACGATGACGATCGCTCTGATTGGTTTTAGGTCTATCCAACTGCGCCCAGCGGCATTTGAGCGACGTCCGTTGGTGACGCCCCTTTGGAAATGATTTGTCTATGGAGCTTTGCCAGACCATAACTCAGTTACTACTGAGAATGGTCTGGTTTTAACCAGGCTAATCTAGTTTGGTTCCAGCTCAAATGTATCATTCTCATTCTATCATTCACCCTGCCTTCATTACATATATTTGTCACATCATTATAAGTGTTTGATCACCACATGTGCATACTGTATTCTATATACAGTTCGGACACACAAATTAGCTTCGGTTAAACAGGCGTATAATCATTTGGGTAAATGTGTAAGCTAGATCTATGCCTATTTTTTCACATCTTCATGGACACAACAATGATTTCCTTCGTGTTGTAATATTTTCCTTGTAATTATGTATGATTTGCAAAAATGGCAACTGCTGCGTCTGTGTGTAGATGAGAGAAGCAAAGTGTATGCGCGTTCTGCACACGCTACATTATGGCCAAGCATGCGCCCTTAACCCTCTGGGATGGTCTTCGGGGTCTTTTTGACCCGCAAATGACTTTTGCTGAATAAAAAAAAAAAATATTATCTTTGTCCAAATGCCATGAAACTTTGAACGGCTCTCAACCCTTTCTAGATCTACAATAAAAAAATAAAAAAAATTTAATGATATCTGTTTTTATGTTAGCGTGAATAAAATAGTGACACTCGTGGTCTTTGGGGTCCCCAGGATAATGTAACAGAATAATAGTTTTTTTTTTTTTTTTTTACAAATGTAATTTTACTCTGTTTATTAATGTTTGGGTTTTTTTGAGGATTTATGATATATTTTAAATTTATATAAATAAATAAAAAATTGGGGTTTTTTTAAATAGTTTTTATACAAAAACATTTTTTTAATGTAAAATTCACTTTATAAAAGACCCAAATTTCTAAATTTAATTTATGGGGATAACATGGATAATTTGACATGGTTTAGTGGTTTTGACATGGTTTTGACAATATTTTGGAAAATGTAGTTTTAAAAGTAAAAAATTATAATTTTAGCCACTAGATAGAGCTCCATTATATGCTATTTGCTATCTGACTAACTGAAAGATATCTTTTCACAAGTTTTTCCAGTTGGATTCATATCTAAATATTATAAAAATCACAATTCTAACAATAAAAATTACTTTTTAAAGTAATGTCAAAGTCAAAGTAAAAAAAAAAAAGTACTGAATAAAAATGAATAAATGTAAATGTACTGTATTTAGACAAAAAGACAATATTTGGGGGATGATTGCAAAAATGTATATGTATATAACCGTCAAAACTTTGTACCAAATAATTGATCTTATTTAAAAAATTCTCAATAAAACACCATATCAGCTAGTTTGGAATAATCTTACATTAGAACTATTTAACAGTAAATAAAAGTAAATGGAACACCAATGTTCTGAATATTATAATTAATTTGGGGAATCATGGGAGTCAAGTCAAATTCCTGAAGTGTCAAGGTGGTGTAACCACCATTCAAGGAATCATTTTTGTTAATATTGTGTAAGAAGACGATGTGACTGGAAATTATATCACAGAGACGGACCCCTGGTGAAACTAACTGCTGCATGGAGATAATTTGACAATTTTAGGGTATGACAAGGTATTCTTAAGTATGTCAAATCAATGGTATGACCCCGGGAATACATTGATAATTCATCATTATTATAAAAATGATTATTAACTTTAAAAATGACTTTTTAAATATTACCACCAAGGCCACATGATTAGATAGGTGTCCATGATAATGCCTGTCAAATTTGAGATTGAAATGTAAAATGGTGTAACTGGTTACACCTATTGACTCCTATACAAGGGGCCAATTTAGTCAAATATCACTAGTTTATGATGCTGATTAAAATGTAATATAAACTAACTAGTGATATTTATATTTTTATAAGATATTTACAGATATTTATAAACACCCCTCAGCAATCTCTGATATATTAAGTGAATCCCAACAAAATCCCAGTGCATAAACTTTCAATTATGTCCATGGTTCACGCCAACACACGCTGAACACTTGCTACATGTACGTGCTACGTGTAGGCTAGAATAAAGTTGGGCTGCAGCTACAGTGGATATTTTAATTGTTAGCATGCTTTTCATCCATTCAATGGTGAAACGAAACTCTTCTTATCACTCAAGGAAGATATTTTTTCACCTCCACATAGGCTGTTTTTTTACTAGGGTGACAATACATCAAGACTTTAGAGTAAAAGCAAGCTGCAGCCGATCGATACTGTATAGGCTACTGACCCGGCCTGGAAGTGCATAGCCCGAAGGACGTTAGCTTAATTTTTTACTATGTCGCCAAATATATGGATTGAGCCAAACTGGACTGTTTGGCAAGATGACTGCTGTTCTTTGCAATTCCTATTACGACCATATAACTACATTCTGCCTGATACTAGGGCTGTAACTTTTGAGAAAAATCTAATTCGAACGGGTATCAAATATCAAGCAATGTATTCGAATATATTCGAATATCTACGAGTCAAAAAACGATCAGTCAAAAAATGCGTCATGAAGAGGAAAAAAACATATATAAGTCGCATTTATTTAGAAATGTATTTCACCAAAAAAAAAAACAATGTTACGGACGGGACAGTTCTCCGTTACGGACGTGAGCGCTCTGAAAGCGGCACTAAAAGACTGCTTTAAAACTTTCACAGAGACCTCAAACAGAAAGCACAAAGCCTGTCTTTAAATTTAATTTCGTTTTGTATTAATTGTATCTTAATTTTAATCAATGTTTCATCAACCAATTGCCTGGATTTAATAAATTAGAAGTAAATATAGTAGAAAATATTTAATCACGACACGGAGGCGCCGGCGCGTGAACCTGGAGCTTGTCTCATAAATGAACTGAAACTCAGCGTATACGGTAGCCTACTTGCCTCACAGACCTGAGACATATAAGCCCCTTTCACACAGCGCTTTGAACCCGGCAAATTGCCGGCAAATTGCCAGAGCGCCTTCTGTGTGAACGCAAACTCGACCCGGGATTTAAGCCGGGATCGATGCCGGGTCGGGACCTAGTAACATTGCCGTGTTCAGTCCCGGAACGCGCGCTGTGTGAACAAAAGCCGTAACAATGCCGTGTCGTAGTGATGACGCTGAAGCCGGGCTCGTTCTCCAGCTGTGAAACGGTACGTAATGCGCAAGTTTATGATCGAATCAGAGAAACAAATGCACAGGCGTGGTTTCTCGAGAGAGAGATCGCAGCTCATAAGCAAACTTAAGACGCTGCTGAGATTACAAGTCACATCGATGTCACGTGTCTTTACGGCCTTTTTACGGGTTGTGTGTGAACGCACTCTCTGATTCCGGAAAATCACTGGCAGTGTGAATGACCAAAATCAAACGAACCCGGGTCAAATCCCGGGTCACTTTATCCGTGTATTTTCCGGAATCTCTGTGTGAAAGGGGCTATAGAAAGCTTGAAATGTGTACTTTTAAACAGAACAATTCAAAACGAAAGAAAACAGACTGTTCTCTGCTTATGTCATCCGTAAAATGTGCATTTCTCTCAGGCGCGTTCACTACTGCGAAGATCGCGAGTCAGCATCGTCAACTTCATCTTCAACTTCACACGTCAAATACACAGGAATGACTATCGGCCTGTTCACATCGGCCCTATTTTGACATCAGAACGATACCGATGTGTAAAAAAATTACCATATCGCCCGATATTATATCGCCGGCCGATATATCGTGCACCACTAAAACTAACCTACTATTTGGAACTCTTTTCAAGTGTTCAATGTAACCAATGCGTAATGCGTAACACTAGAATGAACAGGGCTCCAGACTGCGACCAAATGGTCGTTTTTTGCGACCAAAATTTGAGAGTGTGCGACCAGTAAATTTGCGCGTCAATGAATCCGGCGCGTCAATGAATCCGGAATGTGTGGCAGGCCAATGAGTGTGAGAAGAATAGGGGATGGCCACTGTAACTGGCTAATGTGTGGAGGGGGAGGGTCCTAGAGATAATCGAGCGCGCGTAAACGTCCGTGGGAAGGAGACGGAGACAAATATCAATGTCACAGACACAGTCGGATGATGATTCCGAATCAGAGGTTTGTGAGGTGATAAAGGCCCGAACCCACAATTTTCTCTGCGAGAATTCAGCTGGATGAACTGCGAATGTTGCAGTCGCTACCCCTCCCATACAAAAATGTAATATATGGCCATATATGTACTTATATTTTAAATAGCATGACATATATCTATACATATATTTGACTTATCTGAGAACACAATATATGACTGCAACATATATCTATACATATATTTGACTTATCTGAGAACACAATATATGACTGCAACATATATATACATATATTTGACTTATCTGAGAACACAATATATGACTGCAACATATATCTATACATATATTTGACTTATCTGAGAACACAATATATGACTGCAACATATATATACATATATTTGACTTATCTGAGAACACAATATATGACTGCAACATATATCTATATTTGACTTATCTGAGAACACAATATATGCCTGCAACATATATCTATACATATATTTGACTTATCTGAGAACACAATATATGACTGCAACATATATATTTGACTTATCTGAGAACACAATATATGACTGCAACATATATCTATACAAACATGTGAAGAAAATATTTGAGTTTATCCATATGATACCATATATCTGCATTACAGTATTGGTTTCTCGCATATATGGACAACATTAATTATAAATATGTGACATACATATTTGTTTTCCATAAAATTCCATAAATGTATGTAAACATACACTGTAACCCTTTACTGTAAATTTACAACGAATTTCTTACAGAATTGTACTGTATTTCCATAATACAGTATTAAGCTGTATATTTTACAGAACAGCTGTAAATATACAGCACATTTCTGTTTTCGTCCTGATAAATTCGTTATATAGGATCATACCATCATACTGACTGAAAAGGCATTGCATTGTGGGATTGATTTCTTTCGCGCTCAATTCAGTTCAAATGTGACGCGACATGCGAGCAGACAGTAACGTTAGGCAGCTACAACAGACAAACTTGTTTTGTCAGCGGGATTCAACTGAACAAATAATCATTCTTGTTATCAAGATAAACAATGTCTGCGAATCTGTGAGCAATTTTAAATCTTTTTTGAGGTTCGGTTCGGTTCGGTTCGTATTTCAAACAGTTGTCTGTGACGCAGCAGAAAATGGACGACGTTAACGGTAGCAGGCAGCTACCTGAAGACGGATGGAAGAATTTGTCATTGAATAATCTAACCTGCGCGTGACGATAAGTGGGATTTAGAGTTTGAGAAGATGGAGAATTGTTCAACTGAGTGATACGGTAAGCCAATAAGTTATTATTATTATTTTTATTTTTTTTGCGTTCGCATTTCTACATTGTTTTCACGTATTTGGTTTGATGAACGCGGTTTACTACCGTGGCCGCGCAAGCAATTCACTGACTCTGTTCCACCTGTTTATCAAGTAACGTTAACTTCGACATTTCATATTTATAGGCAACCTTTACCATGCTATTTGCATGACGTGCATTTGATATATATATTTTTTCGTTTTAGGCTTTGTAATCTGATGGCCATTGTTAATGTAAGTGCTTTTAAGTAGTGTTACAGTTATAGTCTATGTGGTAAAAAAAAAAAAAATGCTGTCAAATTCTGTCAGGTCTGTGATCGTGCTTTTGAATCGTTGTCAGAATTTTGCTAGCACATGAAAATCCATGTTCCTAATGCTGTTTTCAAATGTAGTAGGCCTATTCCTGATTGCCATCCCATGGTCCTACAACTAACGTTACTCCCTAATTCAAAGAAGTTAGACGGTGTTATCCTTCAAGCAGATAATAGAGATTATTCAGCAAATCTCATTAATTTGTAATATGTTTTATGTTTTGGTTCTGTTGATCATGGTTGTGCTGTCCTTTTTAAAAATTGTTTCAGGAATTTGCATCGCTGATGTCCAGCAATCTACATTTGCCAGAAAGTCCACGACTTATTTCCTGGTATGTAAACATTAAAGGGGTAGATGAAACCTAAAATGAAAAGCCATCATTTACTCACCCCACTGCAAAATATGTTTTTCTTAATTAGTGTTTTTATTTTGTTTCCAGTCCAGATTTCTACAATTCTTACATGAAGAAGCATTTAATAGACACGTAAAAATTGTCTTGTTTTCTGAAAGAATAAGTCAAAATTAAGTGAGTTTATGCTTAAAACAAACAAAATTATATGCCAGTGCATTTTAGCATTCTAACCAATTTAAATTTTTAGTTGAAAAATTTAATTCATAGAACTATGAATAGACAACTACATCGAACCACAGTGGAACCCACAGTAGTTATTTTAATTATTAATATTATTTATTTACTCCTTTTTTTTAATTTATTTTTTATTCCATTACAGGTCAATCTCTAAGCAACCAGTGCTGGATATTAAGTTTGGAAGGTCAAGGTGTGTGTGAAGGATCACAGCCTCTTCATCACTGGCCTGGCAGCGCTGTTTGCTTCCTCCTATGAGTTCATCTTGCAGTACCAGGAAGAGGCAGCACCTTGAGTTTGTTCAGAGGTTAGTCATTGGCATATTTGCCATTCATTCATATATATATATATATATATATATATATATATATATATATATATATATATATATATATATATTAGACTGAATTGTGTCACTAACCTTGACTTGACAGTATTTATTATGTTGACTACTGGTATGAACAATATGGCCCTGGTTTCCATACAGGGCTTAGCTTAAGCCAGGTCTAGGCCTTAATAAAATTAGGGTATTTAAGCAGCTTTTATAATAATGTATCATAAAAAAAAAAAACATTACTGGTGTGCATCTTGAGATAAAACAGTGGCAGTCATATATTTTAAGATATGCCAGTGCAAGTTGTTTTCAGTTGAAGGATTAGTGAAAATTCTGTCATTAATTACTCACCCTCATGTCGTTCCAAACCTGTAAGACCTTCGTTCATCTTCAGAACACAAATTAAGATATTTTTGATGAAATCTGAGAGGTTTCTGAACCACCCATAGACAGCAACGTCTTTGCAACTTTTAAGGCCCAGAAAGCTAGTAAAAACATTGTTTAAATAATCCATGTAACTAGTGCAACCTTAAAGGAGAACTCCGGTCAATTTTAACATTGAGCTCATTTTTTTGTAAATTTGGAGTGCTGTCAATACAGAGAACAACGACAAAAATCGGTGTTGCCTACACCGTGTTATCCTCTTTTTAAAATTTGCACCCTGTTGACTTCAATGGGGCAAGTTTTAAACCTGCTTTTAGCCTCTTAATATCCTTGATGTGTCATACAAGTGCCCAGCCATGTGAGTGATTCCTTCAGCGTGAACACGGGTGAATCTGACTGCAGTAGATGTGAAAGATATCTTGTTGAAACATCTACAAATGTCCATATATAGGTGAAAATGCCCCTTGAAATCAATTTAAGGTGGCAAATATTACCCCTTAATAAAAAATGTTAATTTCTGTCAGTGCTGTAAACTGACCACTGCATAGAATATGAAAAATATGAATATCTTTGTCAGTCAGCTGTCAACAGGCCTAAACAAGCCATGGCACCAAGCACAGAAACACAATCAGTAAAATGTTATCTAATTATTATCAAGAAAACTTAGAAAATATCGATCGAGACATATTTTGTCAATATTGCGCACCCCTAATGCATGGTATTCATTTTGATTTCTTCGGGTCTTAAAAAGCCTTAAATTTGACTTTAAAAAATGTGCAGAAACCCTGCTTCATAATATTTAGGTTGAACCACTGTAGCTATATATTTACCAATGTTTTTACCACTTTTCTGGGCTTTGACAGTTGCAATGATATTGATATCAATGGAAGGACAAAACTATCAGATTTCATCAAAAATATCTTCATTTGTGTCCCGAAGATGAACAAAAGTCTTGAGGGTGAGTAATAATGACAGAATTTAAATTTTACATGCATTTTAGTCTGGTAAATCATGTTGTCATATATGCAATAAACATTGCAAGGCTTGCAATTAAGTTAAATTATTTCTGTCACAAATGTTTGGGCTGGATTCTGGCAGTGTGTGCTCTATATAAACGGAGAGTCTAAAGACTGCCTTTCCACTGATACTCTGATGGGACCTGATGAGGGGATGATATTGTTAATGAGCTGGGTGATGAGTAGACAAAAGTTGTAGAATAAAACTTTAAATCTGGCAACCCCACTTCCAAAAATTTAGTTAGTTGACAGTGTGCATGTAAACAGACACATTGAGTTGATGTATTTTACCAGGGCAGAAAAAATATCAGTTATTGATCACAACATCCAACATTGCATTTTTTTTTCACAACATCCAACATTGCATTTTTTTTATTTATTTTTTTATGTTGTTCAGTTTTAGACAGCTTTTGTGCTGTCTCTCTTTGTCAAAATATATACACTCAGTAAATAATATTTAATTGTTGTTTTTTTCTGCCTTTTAGACGCTTTCTTGACATCAATCCTGAACGTGGATCAAAAACAAAGAAAGAACAAGTAACTTCAAAGAAAACTGGCCAAGTTGTGCAAAACAAGACCACCACTGTAAGCCTACAGGTGTCCTCACTTCTGTGAAAACTTGCAGACTTTGAATGGGATTTCGTTTGCACTTTTATGGACTTCAAAAAAGAAACAGAATTTCACTGTCGTTATAAAGCTTGGAAGAGCCAGGACATTTTTTAATAGAACTCTGATTGTATTCGTCTGAAAGAAGAATGTCATATAGACCTAGGATGACTTGAGGGTGAGTAAATCATGGGCTAATTAAAATTTTCGGGTGAACTATTCCTTTAAGTGCTAACTGTTACCTGTTTGTTGTTAAGTATTAAAATTGCATTTTATGTTTAAAAAGTAATTCAGCCAACATGTTCACAGATGGCATTTTAACTAAATAAATGTTTTAAAACCCAGAAAATGTTGTTTTCTTTTTCCTAGTGTGACTACTCTTATGAAACCTTAAAGTATAATATTTTAATTATGTAATAATAAAAGCAGTATTCCCTGTAAAAATACAATTTATTGCTGTCGACAAGTTTAATAATGTAAAATGTGGTATATACTGTATTTGGTAATTACAGTGGAGTACTGTAAATGCTGTTTACTGTAGTAGTGTTGTAAAAATACAGTATGTGGATGGCAACCCAGCTGCCAGTATTTTACTGTAAATTTACAGTGAAAAGTTTTACAGTGTACATGCATGTGATACTGATGCATTTTTAAAGCTGTGGCATATGGTTATGGTACTTTGTGGATGTATTTGTCAAAAATGACAAAGAAAACACTGCATTATTGTATTAAAATACTATATTTGGTATTCACACAATAGACAAAATCTCCAACTATAGGCATTTAATTTCAAGGCATTCAGATATAAGATTTGTATCCCTAATATATGTGAAAGTATGTAGGCCTACTATAGAAATAAGTACATATATGCATGGATACATATATGCATGGATACATATATGCGTCTTACATATATTTCACATTTATGTGCATATACGGGAAAATATATGGCACTTACATGAAAACGGCCATTTTTGCTATATTTTGAAATATATGTTTCATAAATGTCTATGTGTTTTACATATATGAATTTTGCATATATTCTCATATATGCAGCAGACATACATGGGCACTAACATTATATATGTAATTTACATATATTGACATATATTACATTTCTGTATGGGCTGAACTGCGGGGAAAACAAAGTTTGCAGACAGTGCAGGCAGTTCGCAGATTAAACACAATACGCTAGTTAGACACATTCTCAGCCTCAAGCATAGAGTATGCCGTGACATGTTAATAAATCAAAACAAAATGAAAGCTTAAAAAAACTGGGCTACTCATTTCTGCTTCACAGACCGTTTAACAGTTCGAAACCAATAATAGACAGCGCATAGCTTCTCTCGCCAGTCGCGGGCCGATTTCGATCACGCGACACCGTTACATCGTGGAGATCCAGTGAAGTAATCCATTGAGTTCGCGACAGAATTAATAACATCGCTGCGAGATCCAGTGAGAAACATTCAGATTCGACGCAGAATTCTCTGTTATAAACCACATCAGATCAAACAGCACTGACATGGAAACCAGGAGAAACATGTGCCATGAACGAACAAGTTATAGAAGGCTTTAGGTCCACAGATCAGCAACATTCACCATGGATTTAATGTAGTAACACTTACTGTAACTATGGTTATAACAGTAGCCTACACATCTTTTTCTAGCACTTCAAAACTATAATATCATATTTAAATGATATTTTTAATGTGTTGACCAAAACATTTTTTGTTCATCCTTTAAAGATTGTCCCTATTTATAAAACTAAAAGTTTCAAGAAGTAGGAAAACTCACACTTATTAAAAAAAAAAAAGATTAAATTACCATTGTAAACATAGCTGCAGAGGGCGCTTATTGGCTATTTTCACTCCCTAAAATCTATTTTGTCACTCATTTTGCTTTTGAATTAATATTAATACATTATGAACTAGAAAAAAAAGTTTGTTGAGACAAACTTTAAGTTGGCTTGAGAAAGCTGGACCAGAGAGTTTGAAGAAGTTAAAAGTAGTTAGAAGTTTAAAGTAGTTTAAATTTTGATTGATAAATGAGTTAGAAAGAAAGAATAGTTAGAAAGAAAGAAAAAAGATTAGATAAGAAGAAAAAGAAAAAAGATTAGTTAGAAAGAAAGAAAAAAGATTAGTTAGAAAGAAAGAAAGATAAGTTAGAAAGAAAAAGAAAGAAAGATTAGTTAGAAAAAGAGAAGGAAAGATAGATTAGTTAGAAAGAAAGAAAGCAAGCAAGAAAGAAAGATTAGTTAGAAAGAAAGAAAGAAAGAAAAATAGATTAGTTAGAATGAAAGAAAGAAAGACTGATTAGTTAGAAAGAAAGATAGATTAGTAAGAAAGAAAGAAAGAAAGATGGATTAGTAAGAAAGAAAGATGGATTAGTTAGAAAGAAAGAAAAAGAAAGAAAGATGTATTAGATAGTTAGTTAGAAAGAAAGAAAGAAAGAAAGAGAAAGAAAGAAAAAAAAGATGAATTAGGTAAAAATAAAGAAAGATGGATTAGTTAGAAAGGAAAGAAAGAAAGATGGATTAGTTAAAAAGAAAGATATATTAGTTAGAAAGAAAGATGGAGGATTAGTTAAAAAGAAAGAAAGATAGACTAGTTAGCAAGAAAGATGGATTAGTTAGAAAGAAAGATAGATTAGTAAGAGAAAGATGGATTAGAAAGAAAGAAAGAAAAAGAAAGAAAGAAAGAAAGAAAGAAAAAGAAAGATGGATTAGTTAAAAAGAAAGACTGATTAGAAGGAAAGAAAGGCTGATTAGTTAGAAAGAAAGAAAGATAGATTAGTTAGAATGAAAGAAAGAAAGATATATTAGTTAGAAAGAAAGAAAGATGGATTGGTTAGTTAGAAAGAAAGATAAAAAAGTAAGAAAGAAAGACTGATTAGTTACTGTAAAACCCAACAAGTTAACTCAACTCAAACCGATTGAGGAAACTGATTGCGGCAAACCATTTAAGTTTAAAAATAAATACATATGAGTATTGTGAACTTATATATATTGAGTCATCAATATATATAAGTTCACAATACTCATATGTATTTATTTTTAAACTTAAATGGTTTGCCGCAATCAGTTTCCTCAATCGGTTTGAGTTGAGTTAACTTGTTAGGTTTTACAGTGTAGAATGAAAGAAAGACATATTAGTTAGAAAGATAGATTAGTAAGAGAGAAATAAAAAAGATTGATTAGTTAGAAAGAAAGAAATATAGATTAGTTAGAAAGATAGATTAGTTAGAATGAAAGAAAGAAAGATAGATTAGTTAGAAAGAAAGATGGATTAGTTAGAAAGAAAGAAAGAAAGAAAGAAAGAAAGAAAGAAAAGAAAGAAAGATGGATTGGTTAGTTAGAAAGAATGAAAGATGGATTAGTTAGAAAGAAAGAAAGATGGATTAGTTAGAAAGAAAGAAAGAAAGATGGATTGGTTAGTTAGAAAGAAAGAAAGAAAGAAAGAAAGAAAGAAAGATGGATTGGTTAGTTAGAAAGAATGAAAGATGGATTAGTTAGAAAGAAAGAAAGATGGATTAGTTAGAAAGAAAGAAAGATGGATTGGTTAGTTAGAAAGAATGAAAGATGGATTAGTTAGAAAGAAAAAAAGATGGATTAGTTAGAAAGAAAGAAAGAAAGAAAGAAAGAAAGAAAGATGGATTAGTTAGAAAGAAAGAAAGAGATTAGTAAGAAAGAAAGATGGATTGGTTAGTTAGAAAGAATGAAAGATGGATTAGTTAGAAAGAAAGAAAGATGGATTGGTTAGTTAGAAAGAATGAAAGATGGATTAGTTAGAAAGAAAAAAAGATGGATTAGTTGGAAAGAAAGATAGATTAGTTAGAAAGAATGAACGATGGATTAGTTAGAAAGAAAGAAAGATGGATTAGTTAGAAAGAAAGATTAGTTAGAAAGAAAGAAAGATGGATTAGTTAGAAAGAAAGAAGAAAGATTAGTTAGAAAGAAAGAAAGAAAGATAAAAAAGTAAGAAAGAAAGACTGATTAGTTAGAATGAAAGAAAGACATATTAGTTAGAAAGAAAGATAGATTAGTAAGAGAGAAAGAAAAAAGATTGATTGGTTAGAAAGAAAGAGAAATATAGATTAGTTAGAAAGAAAGATAGATTAGTTAGAATGAAAGAAAGATAGATTAGTTAGAAAGAAAGATGGATTAGTTAGAAAGAAAGAAAGATGGATTAGTTAGAAAACGAAAGATGGATTGGTTAGTTAGAAAGAATGAAAGATGGATTAGTTAGAAAGAAAGAAAGATGGATTAGTTAGAAAGAAAGAAAGATGGATTAGTTAGAAAGAAAGAAAGAAAGAAAGAAAGAAAGAAAGAAAAGATTAGTTAGAAAGAAAGAAAGATGGATTAGTTAGAAAGAATGAAAGATGGATTAGTTAGAAAGAAAGAAAGATGGGTTAGTTAGAAAGAATGAAAGATGGATTAGTTAGAAAGAAAGATAGATTAGTTAGAAAGAATGAAAGATGGATTAGTTAGAAAGAAAGATAGATTAGTTAAAAAGAAAGATGGATTAGTTAGAAAGAAAGAAAGATGGATTAGTTAGAAAGAAAGAAAGATGGATTAGTTAGAAAACGAAAGATGGATTGGTTAGTTAGAAAGAATGAAAGATGGATTAGTTAGAAAGAAAGAAAGATGGATTAGTTAGAAAGAAAGAAAGATGGATTAGTTAGAAAGAAAGAAAGAAAGAAAGAAAGAAAGAAAGAAAAGATTAGTTAGAAAGAAAGAAAGATGGATTAGTTAGAAAGAATGAAAGATGGATTAGTTAGAAAGAAAGAAAGAAAGATGGGTTAGTTAGAAAGAATGAAAGATGGATTAGTTAGAAAGAAAGATAGATAAGTTAGAAAGAATGAAAGATGGATTAGTTAGAAAGAAAGATAGATTAGTTAGAAAGAATGAAAGATGGATTAGTTAGAAAGAAAGATAGATTAGTTAGAAAGAATGAAAGATGGATTAGTTAGAAAGAAAGAAAGATGGATTAGTTAGAAAGAAAGAAGAAAGATTAGTTAGAAAGAAAGAAGAAAGATTAGTTAGAAAGAAAGAAAGGAAAGAAAGAAAGAAAGAAAGAAAGAAAGAAAGAAAGAAAGAAAGAAAGAAAGATGGATTATTTAGAAAAAAGATGGATGGATTAGTTAGAAAGAAAGATTTGTTAGTAATAAAGGATAGATAGATAGATAGATAGATAGATAGATAGATAGATAGATAGATAGATAGATAGATAGATAGATAAGGTTTCAAATAGATAGATAGATAAGGTTTGAAATAGATAGATAGATAGATAGATAGATAGATAGATAGATAGATAGATAGATAGATAGATAGATAGATAGATAGATAAGGTTTGAAATAGATAGATAAGGTTTGAAATAGATAGATAGATAGATAATGTTTGAAGATAGATAGATAGATAGATAGATAGATAGATAGATAGATAGATAGATAAGGTTTGAAGCATAGATAGATAGATAGATAGATAATGTTTGAAGATAGATAGATAGATAGATAGATAAGGTTTGAAGGATAGATAGATAAGGTTTGAAGGATAGATAGATAAGGTTTGAAGGATAGATAGATAAGGTTTGAAGGATAGATAGATAGATAGACTTTGGACTTTTGGTCAATGAAAGTCTATGGGATTTTTATGATTTTTAATATTAATTTTTAAGAAAACCGTAACTCAAACCAGTCTGAAAAGATATCGCACACCAAGTCAGAACAGTATGAAGGTCTGACCCGAGTTTGGAGTATGTAGCTTGAACGGTCTAGGAGGAGTTAGAGTTGAAACATTTTGGGTCAGAAAAAGAAGAAGAAGAAGAAGAAGAAGTTTAAATACAATATCAGTAAGTTGGCTTTCTCAAGCCAACTTAATGATAAAAATTAAAGTTAACTTTATCTATACCTCTAATTAAGCTCAGTACTTTGTCATCCCACAGTGCTACCAAATACTTTCTGTAGCTTAGTGCTGCTGCCCTATAATGTTAGTCTGGAGCCCTGTGAACTTAAAATAAAACTGCACATTGTAATTTCTGTATGTTAAGTCTGTTTATTATCAAAGCATTTGTCAGTAATACAGTTATTTTGGGGGAAAATGTGAATGCAGGGTGATTTAAGGTGTACCCCTAAATTTTCTGCTTGCGCTCCTAAAATTTTAAGTCAGGGGCTACAGCGCTCCTAATAAAAAAAGTTATTCTGGAGCCCTGAATGAACCTCATTGGTTCTTGCTAAAAGCTCAAACGTGCTGCGTAACACTAGAACGAACCTCATTGGTTCTCGCTGAAGCTCAAACGTGCTGCGTAACACTAGAACGAACCTCATTGGTTCTCGCTGAAGCTCAAACGTGCTGCGTAACACTAGATTGAACCTCATTGGTTCTCGCTGAAGCTCAAACGTGCTGCGTAACACGAGAATGAACCTCATTGGTTCTCGCTGAAGCTCAAACGTGCTGCATAACACTAGAATGAACCTCATTGGTTCTCACAGAAGCTCAAACGTGCTGCGTAACACGAGAATGAACCTCATTGGTTCTCGCTGAAGCTCAAACGTGCTGCGTAACACGAGAATGAACCTCATTGGTTCTCGCTGAAGCTCAAACATGCTGCGTAACACGAGAATGAACCTCATTGGTTCTTGCTGAAGCTCAAACATGCTGCGTAACACGAGAATGAACCTCATCAGCTCTTTTCAGTTTTGTTTTTTCAGCATTGACAAAAATAAAACCACTTTTGCTGAACTTGTTGACTGTCATGCTTGATTTTCAGTCACAATTTCTTCAACAAACAATGGCCTTTGACTCTAGAAGCAACATGGTCAGGTGGTGTGGTGTAACTTAAAAACCATTGGCGTAACCAGTATTTTTCATAAAAATATAATTATATACAGGAAAATTAATGTGGAATAAAATGTAATAATCTAGTTTAGTGTAATGACATGGTTTTTAACAATTTTTACATAATTTGTCAAAAAATTATTTAGAAAACAGAGGTGTTTTCAGCATATGTCCTGCCAAATATTGCAAAAACACATTAAAAATTACATTTAGAGATAACTCTAATAAAATCTATTTTAGAGTGAGGTAAATTAAAGTATTTATTTCTATATGTACACTTACATGCCATCTAGGTGGATAAAATATTTAATATTTCTCATTCTTTGGCAGTTAGCCTACACCATTTGACACATTCAGGTACATTCAGTCTTAACTTTCGTAAAAAATGCTGCAAATGTCATTTTTAATTACATAAAATCAACATAAATACACTATGCACATTTTAACATAACATTTTTTAGCATGCTTTTAAAACAAGTTTTTACAAGATTTTAAAATGTCTCATCTTGACAAACTTTATTTGTCACTGACCCATATGTCGACACAGGCAGTCGTGACAATAAGAAACTGTAGGCTATATTTAAAGTGAGATGACAGACAACAACTGAACATGTAGGCTATAGACAGATGGAAACTCATGGCCAACATAACACGTGCGTTAAAATCAACAGGAACAAAATTCACAACCTATTTCACTTCCTTTTTCAAATATGGAGCAAGCAATTGTAATTTAACATCAAATGATGTGTTTATACTCTCTGCAGGGACACGGGAAGATATTTTAGGTTGGGGGTGCTGTGGGGTTCACCACTTTTTAAAAATAAACAATATCAAGTCTATAAAACTCGTCAAAACGGTTAGTACACTCGTTTAAACAGCATACACACACCAGTCCCGGTCATTTAACTACACATCACATTTTTTACATGATTGATTCGGCGTTTCAATCGTTATTCAACGGACCAGTCTACGGGACATACATCTTGCGCTCACGAGTAGCGGACGAAAACTTTCTATCCACACACTGCAACGGTCACTATATGACGTCACACTCTTATGAAACAGTTAGTTCCAGTCCTTGATTTTGATTGGTCAATAGCTGTGTTTTATTCACGAATCATGATAAGATCTATCACCGCTTCACCCAACGGTTCTATGTATCAATACACCACCCATAGCAAGCAACCACTCTTAGCAACGTAAACATATGTTCTCATTGATATTGTTCATTGAAGCTTATATATAGTAGAGTATTATGAGATATGAAGTAAGCAAGTATATTCACGATAAAACACGACTATGACCGCTTCACCCAACGGTTCTATGTATCACTACACCAGCCCTAGCAACCACTCTTAGCAATGTAAACATATGTTGCTAAGAGTGGTTGCTAGGGGTGGTGTAGTGGTGTACTCTTACTATATATATATTATTTGTATGATACAGCTGCAAATAATTATTTGAACACCTGTCTATCAGCTAGAATTCTGACCCTCAAAGACTTGTTAGTCTGCCTTTAAAATGTCCACCTCCACTCCATTTATTATCCTAAATTAGATGCACCTGTTTGAGGTCATTAGCTGCATAAAGACACCTGTCCACCCCATACAATCAGTAAGAATCCAACTACTAACATGGCCAAGACCAAAGAGCTGTCCAAAGACACTAGAGACAAAATTGTACACCTCCACAAGGCTGGAAAGGGCTACGGGGAAATTGCCAAGCAGCTTGGTGAAAAAAGGTCCACTGTTGGAGCAATCATTAAAAAATGGAAGAAGCTAAACATGACTGTCAATCTCCCTCGGACTGGGGCTCCATGCAAGATCTCATCTCGTGGGGTCTCAATGATCCTAAGAAAGGTGAGAAATCAGCCCAGAACTACACGGGAAGAGCTGGTCAATGACCTGAAAAGAGCTGGGACCACCGTTTCCAAGGTTACTGTTGGTAATACACTAAGACGTCATGGTTTGAAATCATGCATGGCACGGAAGGTTCCCCTGCTTAAACCAGCACATGTCAAGGCCCGTCTTAAGTTTGCCAATGACCATTTGGATGATCCAGAGGAGTCATGGGAGAAAGTCATGTGGTCAGATGAGACCAAAATAGAACTTTTTGGTCATAATTCCACTAACCGTGTTTGGAGGAAGAAGAATGATGAGTACCATCCCAAGAACACCATCCCTACTGTGAAGCATGGGGGTGGTAGCATCATGCTTTGGGGGTGTTTTTCTGCACATGGGACAGGGCGACTGCACTGTATTAAGGAGAGGATGACCGGGGCCATGTATTGCGAGATTTTGGGGAACAACCTCCTTCCCTCAGTTAGAGCATTGAAGATGGGTCGAGGCTTGGTCTTCCAACATGACAATGACCCGAAGCACACAGCCAGGATAACCAAGGAGTGGCTCTGTAAGAAGCATATCAAGGTTCTGGCGTGGCCTAGCCAGTCTCCAGACCTAAACCCAAAAGAGAATCTTTGGAGGGAGCTCAAACTCCGTGTTTCTCAGCGACAGCCCAGAAACCTGACTGATCTAGAGAAGATCTGTGTGGAGGAGTGGGCCAAAATCCCTCCTGCAGTGTGTGCAAACCTGGTGAAAAACTACAGGAAACGTTTGACCTCTGTAATTGCAAACAAAGGCTACTGTAGGGACGTGCACAGGGGGGTTGCTCAGGTTGCCCGGGCAACTGCCCATATGCCCTTCTCGACTCATGTTGCCCTTCTGAGGGAAAAAAATAAAAATAAATAAATCGTACAATGGATGCAGAATTTCACGTAGGCCTAGATAAAAAAAAAAATCGCAAAGCCTCATTCACTTCCATTCGGGCACCGAAAGTGAAAGTCAGTAGGGGAAGGGCAAACTCTGTTTACGTGGCTGCAGCGCTGCACGCGACCGGTGTAGCATGCAATCATACTACAAATCATGCGTAGTTGGCCCAGTTACCATACGTACCATCAGAACTGAATACGAGCAAGAAGCACAGCTGAATGTACGGGAAGCCAAAAGGTTAAAAAAGGATTGCATTTTTTCCCGAAATTTAAGCGTTTTTCTTTATTTTTTTATTTTTTATTAGAAGCGAGTTTTTCCCCATCTGTCAATTCAATCCAGATTATTTCTTTTCAAATATATATATTTTTTTTTATAATAATAAAAAATAAACAATAATATGAGGAACTCTTTTTCTCATGTGTATTTTGGTGACATTTAACATATTGTTAATACATTTTGTATACTGTTTACAAAGTTGTATATCATAAACCTGTCATCTTGACGTTTTGCAATCTTTATAAATAATAATAAGACCATAATATGAGGCATTGAGTTTGGACATAAACACGGTCAGATAAGGCAATTTGTATGGGGCAAAATTCAACTGAATATATTCAGACATAATACAAAAACTAAGAACAAGTGCAAGATTAATTCAGTTCACAGAAATATTACTGGAGTGTGAGATAGGATATTGATAGGGATATTGATGTAGGGATTTTCATGACTCAAGTCATGTTTTTCTGTGTTATTTTTAGTAGTAGTTAAAGGGATAGTTCACTTTGAAATTAATTTTTGGTATGTTTTAGCTTACCTCAAGGGCATCCAAGATGTAGGTGTCTTTTTTTCCGCAGTAGTTTCAATTTTGATATTTTTAGGTCAAACCGTTCTTGTCTGTCAGTCATATAATGCAGGTCTATGGTCACTGTCTCAAAGAGCATGCACAGAGTCCAAATTAAAACAATTCCCCGTCGTCCAAATTAAACAATTCCCCATCGTAAGTACACATTGATGGCCCAAGACACGAAACGAGCGGTTTGTGTGAGAAAACGAACAGTATTTATATCGTTTTTACCTCTTATACACAGCCATGTCCGAGTGATCTGATCTGACGTGTACGCAGACTGGTGCATAGATATATACACACTAGATGTCGCCTTGTCTACGGCAGTTCATTGGAACGAATGTCTTTAAGGCGACATCTAGTGTATATATATCTATGCACCAGTCTGCGTACACGTCAGATCAGATCACTTGGACATGGCTGTGTATAAGAGGTAAAAACGATATAAATACTGTTCGTTTTCTCACACAAACCGCTCGTTTCGTGTCTTGGGCCATCAATGTGTACTTACGATGGGGAATTGTTTAATTTGGACGACGGGGAATTGTTTTAATTTGGACTCTGTGCATGCTCTTTGAGACAGTGACCATAGACCTGCATTATATGACTGACAGACAAGAACGGTTTGACCTAAAAATATCAAAATTGAAACTACTGCGGAAAAAAAGACACCTACATCTTGGATGCCCTTGAGGTAAGCTAAAACATACCAAAAATTAATTTCAAAGTGAACTATCCCTTTAAGGTGACTGAGTGCTGTATTTCATTTTTTTTACTTCTTTGTGTATATATATTTTAATAAATACCCTGTTATTCTCAGTCCTTCATATAACCCGTGAGTTTTCTTTTTTGGGGGGGGGGGGGTGTGGGTGCCCTTTTTTCAGGTCAGAGCAACTGCCCCTCAAAATTCCTGTGCACGTCCCTGGGCTACTGTACCAAATGTTAACATTGATTTTCTCAGGTGTTCAAATACTTATTTGCAGCTGTATCATACAAATAAATAGTTAAAAAATCATACATTGTGATTTCTGGATTTTTTTTTATTTTTTAGATTGTCTCTCACAGTGGACATGCACCTACGATGACAATTTCAGACCCCTCCATGATTTCTAAGTGGGAGAACTTGCAAAATAGCAGGGTGTTCAAATACTTATTTTCCTCACTGTATATATAGTAAGAGTATTGTGAGATATCACGTAAGCGAGTGTAGCTGCATTTACAGTAGATAATAGCGTTTTCCTTCAGGTCAGTCCTATATTCGTAATAAAAAAAAAAACGTTTGAATGTCCGCCGTGATATATTGTCCTTTTAACAGTCAAGGGGTTTAATATTCTGTGCCTTGACACGCATTGTCAGTTGCATCTTGCTTTTTCCGTGTTGACAACAAATCCTGTCAATATAGAAGTCTTCTCTACTGACCGACTCACTCATAAAGACAGTCTTTGGCGACATCTAATGGTGAAATAATGTAACTTCTGTTGCTGTTCACGGTCAGGGACTATTTCTTCCAGCGGAAGGAAGGCTTTAGCGATTTTAATTTACTTAATAAAAATGGCATTGATACAATTTTTTTTTTGGCTTTAATATTTTTATTGTGTGGTAACTGTTTTATAAAAGCAACAAGGTACTCGAGGCTAGTGCTGTGTCGTGAATAAGTCACGGTGGTTGCTCCGCTTCGCGTTGTGCCTAACAACGCCCTTCAGACTTATTCACTATACAGACATTTAAGTTTATGTTGAATCTTATGATTTATTTTATTTTATTTATTTTAGTTATGCTAGGTCTTGCTATAGTTGTAAATGTAGTTTAGTTCTTAATTGTTTATAATAAAAAAATAAGTTATTAGACTTATTTTATGCTCTTTGGGATAACATGCATTGATAAGTGTATTAAAAGTTTAAATTAAGGGTATATAGTAAACTAGAAAAAAATAACTTGAAACAAAATAATCAACTGAAGATCGAATAAAAAAAATTCCACTTTGTCAAGTCAAGTCAAGTTTATTTGTATAGCGCTTTTCACAATACAGATTGTATCAAAGCAGCTTCACAATATTAAATTAAAATAATACAACAAAGTTTGTTTCAAGAGGAATTTATTGATTGATAAAATTTAATTAAATATCCCCAAAATATCCCCAACTGAGCAAGCCAAAGGCAACAGTGGCAAGGAACCGAAAAACTTCATCAAGTGACCTAATGGTGTCCTAAAACTCCATCAGGTGACCTAATGGAGAAAAAAAAACCTTGGGAGAACCCAGGCTCAGTCGGGGGCCAGTTCTCCTCTGGCATTTATGAGCTAGAGGCCGGATTGTAGTTTGAACTGTAGGATTATATGAATGCCTGGCTATTTTGTACTAAAATAACTAAAACTGAAATTATATACAGTAGTTAAAATGAAAACTTAAACGAATTTAACATATATAATTGCTACAATGATACTTCCTTGCCTACATGAAAGTAAAATTATGGACTGAAATAACTAGAATTGAGTCCTGAGACTTTACAATAAGGTTTAACTTAACATTAACTACCAATGAAAAATACTTCAAGCATTTATTAATCCTTATTTTAACATTTACTGATATTGAGTTTTATCAGGTTAATAGACCTGAGCGAACATGAACAGTTGTATTTATAAAGTCATCAAAAACTGTAAAAAGTAATCATTCATTAATGCATTAACATTATGCCTTCATTATAAATCCCAAAAAAAATTTTTTAAAGTCTGAATATGATCTATAATGGGGAAACTCAAGTCAACATTTGAAGTGTATCAAAAAAGGTCAAATTTGTCCTAACACAAGAACAGGCATCGTTCAAAATTCCTGTACAACTTTGATGAAAGGTTTTGATCCACTTCAAATGTTGATTACTGTAATTAAAATCACCAGAACTTTAAAGGCTTTAAATTTAGGGCATTAATTCCTGTCTTGTGACCATGGCTCATAAAGACCACATATTTGAACTTAAAGTTATCCCATAGAAATACAGACTAGAAAAGGCTAAATTGCACCTAAAGCCCATAAACACATGAAATCAACACATGAACTGACCAGCAATGAAACACCACACACTCCAGTAATTTTCAATTTTTATTTTCTTTATTTAGATTTACATAATCCACTTGACTTCCCTGTTTGCATGTGAGAAATGTGATGTTTGTGCCCTGTACAGTCCAGTCCCTCTCGTGTACTCTGAGGGAAGGAAGCGAGTGCAGGAGGGAAGGAACGAGACGGGAATGAGAGGAGAGTAAAGCGCAGAAGTTGGGCTAACAGTGGGAGACGAGTCGTTCAGCGGTTTATAACTTGTCCAGGAAGTTGTCGAGTGCCGGCATGCCCTCCTTCAGGCCCTTGCGTTTGCGTGTCTCGGCCACGATCTGGAAAGGCTTGGTTGCGGCGTCTTTGGGGTCGCCGGGCAGAATCTGCCAGTGGTCGAACACACACTGAGGGAACGCCTGACCGCCGGTGTTGGAGCGCAGGTCAGCTGTGAAACCTGCACACAGACAAGAGGACATCAGCAAAGAAACAGACACGGTTTTAGATTCAGAAAATGGGACTTAAATATTTAAATATTTGTCAATAAAAAAAAGTGCATTTTGGTAAAAATCTACTTCTAATATACAATGCTTTTGTTTGAAAAAAAAAAAAAAAGGGGGGGGAAAAAATGCAATTTTAAATTAAAGTGCAAAATTTTTATTAAAATATTTATTTAAAATAAATAAATAAATAAATAAAATACTAATACTAAAACTTCATTAAATGCAATGAAGAAAGCAGCAGTTGAAGAGGAATCGGAACGGTTACTCACCGAAAGACTCGTTGACGGGAAGGAAGGCTTTAACGATAAACATGGGCGTTCCCATGACCTGTGACTCCTCGAACACATGACCTCGTTTCCTGTTCAACACGCCGTAGATGCCGCCGACCACCTGCTCTGGGCACTGTGTGTGTGTATGAGAGAGAGAGATGCGGGTGAGAAACACTCATCATATGATAAACGCTAGTATGAGTTCAGTATTTGTATCGAATCGTGACGAATGCATCATGACACCCCTAATTATAATTTGATATTCAAAATTAATGTCCAGGAACAATTGTCCTTCAAGCCACAACACTGTAGATCTGACTGTGTTCATGTCTGTGGAGGTCTCAGATATTAGTGGTAGGGGTTATCCATCACTTCATCAGAGTGGTGCATGATTTCTCATCATAGACCAGCCAGGACATGAGCCAGGGTTCCCACACCTCGGTTAACTTCAAATTAAAGGACTTAATGTGGGGGCACATTACAAGTGAGAGCAAGTTTACATTGTTTCAGCCTATTTTTGCAATGTTTCACGGTGTGTTTGTAAAACATCGAGGTACTATTGTAGTAGTTTCATGCGTGCGTGAACGTCATGGCAACGTACAACACAAAGTAGCTCTCGCGGGAAACTCTTAACGTAACGCGTAAATGCGAGTTAACTAACATAAATCAAGCATGCATGCTAGCTAGTGTGCGTAGGCCACGAAGTGTTGGCACATTACATTAGCGGACCGGAGGAAATGTGGATTTTTTTCCCCAGAAAACGTCAAATTGAAGCACTTTCGAGGACCTGTATCTATGCATGTTTATCATCAAAAACTTTCCAGGGCCTGAGATCGTTCGCCAGCTTTGTGGAACGGTATGCGATGTGTTAGTGTATGACCAAATCCGGAAAAAAATGCTAACTTCCGCTGTTGTACCACGTGTTTGACACGTACGTTACACGTCACATGCTATCCTGACGTTGTGTCTGTGCAAGATGTGTGTGATTACAGATTACAGAAAATCACTGGCAGAGTGAATGAACCAAAATCAAACGATCCCGGGACACATTATCCATGTATTTTCCGGAATCTCTGTGTGAAAGGTGTGGAAGCTTGTTTCCACCACAGAATAAAACATTTTAAAAGATAATTGCGACTTTTTATCTCGCAAATGCGTGTTATAAAGCCAGAATTGCGTGTTATAAAGCCAGAATTGCGTGTTATAAAGCCAGAATTGCGTGTTATAAAGCCAGAATTGCGTGAAAAAGTCGCAATTGCGTGTTATAAAGTCAGAATTGTGAGAAACTATTCTGAGGTAAAAAAAGAGAAAAAAAGTCTGTCTTATTTTTCCGAAGAATTGGACTTTATATCTCACAATTGTTAGTTTATATCTCAATTCTGAGAAAAGATGTCAGAATTGCGAGATATAAACTCGCAATTATGTGTTATAAAGTAGAATTGCGTGAAAGTCGCAATTGCGAGAAAAAAAGTCTGAATTCTGACTTTATAACACGCAATTCTGACTTTATATCTCGCAATTGTGAGAAAAAGTCGCAATTATATTTTAAAACGTTTTATTCTGTGGGAGAAACAAGCTTCCACAGAAAGGGGCTTATGTTTTTATTTTCACAAACTTCTCAGGGCCTTGAATTTTTTTTCTCGGTTTCACAAACTTTCAAAGATTTTTAAGGACCCGTGGGAACCCTGATACACAGAACCGTCAGATGAAGTGCATATAGCTTCTGATTCTTGCAGGTGAATCTCACCTGAATCTCCACCAGGTAGACGGGCTCCATGAGTCTGGGCTCGGCTGTGATCTGGCAGGCGTACAGAACCCTGCGGGCCGTGGGGATGATCTGGCCACCGCCGCGATGGATGGCATCCGTGTGGAGAGTCACGTCGTGGATGTCGAAGCGGACGGCACGCATGTTCTCCTCGCACAGCACACCCTGAGGAGAGAGAGAGAAACGAGACCGTGAGCATGCGTCCTTCTCACTCACAACACTTCAATATCTCAGCAAATCAAGCTGAACATCAGGAGCAAGAACGTAAAAGCACAGGGAGGAAACAAGTCTTAAAATATTAGCATTAATACTTATTAAAATTATCATTCGGGGTGTAATGATACATCATTATATATCACAATATTAAAATGCGATGATGATGATGATGATTCGTGATTGACTAATTTTATGCAAGGCTCAGCTTTCCGTCTTTTCAAAGACATCATTAAATCATGTCTAATCCAAATCTTCTGAAGAGACACGAAGGCTTAAGATGAACAGATTTACAATGCACACACTGTAGATAACATGCACGCTAAAATGCTTAAGTGACATGCAAAAACATGAATGAGAATGCAAAATTTATTTAATTTTGGATGAGTAACCCCCTTTAGAGTTCAGGAATAGTCATTTTGACATGCCTGTGTGCAAAACTGATTGATTGCATTGATCCTCTGAGGACGACGCGCTGGAACGGCACTCAAAATAAAAGTGCAAACAATTTATATCACATAGTTTTAGGAGTATGATTATTCAAATCATTTTAGATGGTTTATTGTTATATGTAAAGTGCAATAATAGCACTGGGAGAGTTTGTGCAAGAGATCCAACAAATCAAAAAAATAATAAAGGTTAGAGTTTGACATGTTACTACAATACTAGATATAATGTTGAATATAATGTATAATACAGTGGGAGAATATTTGTGGGTCCTGATAGTAATAAAAACTTCATTTTGGCTAAAAAAAAATATTGCGATAGTATATCATGAGATCGTTGCTCATCTATCGTGACACCCCTAATTATAATAAAATATAAACCTGAGAGATTTCAGTCTCTACATTTAAAGTCCATTAAGAGTGTCAAAGGCATCGTGAAATAATCAGGTCTAATCCAAATCCAAGTCTTCTGAGACTCGAAGGCTTTAATATGTTAATGAAGGCTAAAAATATTGCGATTATCATATCGTAGATCTGACTGTGTTCATGTCTGTGGAGGTCTCAGATATTAGTGGTAGGGGTTATCCATCACTTCATCAGAGTGGTGCATGATTTCTCATCATAGACCAGCCAGGACATCAACACAAGAGGAATAAACACAAACCAGGGCTGCACGATATTGAAGAAAAATGCGAAAACTCATTAAATAATGCAATATTCATTCTGAGCGTGTCTCACCTCTTTAGTGGCCCACTGGAACCCAGCAACAACGCTGTCCTTGATCTCGTTCAGGTACTGCACTCCCTTGGTCACGTCCACCAGGACATTGGGTCCGGTTCCGTCGGGTCCGAAGCACCAGATCTTACGGGCCTCTGTGACCTCCCACTCATATTTGTCGGCCAGATAACGGGCGCGGGTCTTGAGCTCCTGACGGGACGACACATCACCCTTGTCGATGTCTTCGGCGAGACCGTCTGGGAACGGCCTGGCCTTCATGTAGAGACGGTTGTGTTTGTTGGGGGACTTGGACAAGCACATCTGGTCCGATTCTGCACTGACCGTCTCCCTGTATGACACAACGGGGTCCGATTTCTGTTGGAGAACGAGATCCACGGGTTATAGGTTACATCAGGATAGTTGCATTCAAGTTTACTGCCAAATCAGCTTCACAGACAACAAGCTTTTCTGGGTCCATCTTACAAAACAAGTTTACATCACTAAAGAAACTAGTTAGTTAAAGTGCCCATATTATGCACATTTACAAGTTCATAATTTTATTTTTTGAGGTCTGCTAGAACATTGGTTCCCAACCTGGGGTCCGCGCCCCCCTCAGGGGGGCGCGGGAGCGGATATGCTTTGAGGTGAATAAAGATGCATAAAATGTTCCACTAATAATTTTATATAAAAAATTTTCAAAGTTTTAAAAAAAATCATATGCTTACAATGCCGATTTCAATTACAATTTCGTTATTTCAAATGTAGGCGCGTGGCAAGCACGCTCATAATGTAAGAGACGCCGGCGCGACCACAACATTGCCCAACATCAAATGGCAAACGTAATGCAAGCGGAACGAAACTGCTCGTTATTGTGTGGTTGAAGGACCGTTTATCAGTTTGGACCAGTGCAGCTCGAGCCGATCGTGATCATGCGACACTGTTACTACACAGCGCTAATAAGAGATCCAGTAAAGAAAGCGTTTGAATTCGCCACAGAAGTAATAACATCGCTGCGAGATCTAGTGAGAAACATTCACATTTCTCCGTTATTAACGGATCAAACAGCGCTGACGTGGAAACCTGGAAGAAACATTGTGCCATGAATGAACTATCCAGTGTCCACAGATCAGCAACATTCACCATGGATTTACTGTAGTAACACTAACTGCAATGGAAGTTTGGCAGGAATAGTAGGCTTAATGCCTTCAAGTAACATTACGTCGGTTTTATTTCGACATTATGAATACAATTGCTGCCCTCAAATGTAAATCTGAAATAAAATAAACCTTTGTTTATAACTACTACAATATTACATTTAATTTTTTCCAAGGAGCTGTTTTGTTTTATATGCTCATAAGAAGAGTGAATTATAGCTATAGAATTGCGCAAAGTAAAAAAAAAAAAAAAATCATACTTTATGATGTTAGTTTTAATATAAAAAAGAATAAAAAAATTCAGTTACACTGAGTTATTCAGTTACCGTTACACCCCTTATATATATATCTATATCTATATATATATGGGGGGGGGGGGGGGGGGGGGGGGGCATGGATTGTTAAATATGTACATAGGGGGGGCCCCAAGGAAAAAGGTTGGGAACCACTGTGCTAGAATACCCTTACATTATTTATAGATCAAAAAACACTTATAAACTGTATAGGCCATTGCTGCAGCACCACTTTTCACCCTCTGCCTGAAACACTGCTTTAGGGTACGTTTACACAACAACGATATGCTCAAAACTGAGACGTTTTTCCTTTGAGTTCTCCACTTTTTAACCAGATGGTGCAATTTTCTCATGTTTGGCCTATAAAGCAAACACACGTTTTATTCCTGTTTTCTGCTTCTGCATATTATAGAGTGAATTATGCAGCTATAATTTTGAGTGGGTGTGTTGCTATGGATGTCAAGAGTGTGGTTTGTATGAGTGTAATAAAAATGTGCGCGTGTGTGTAATATTGGAGAGAAAAACTACAGCAAATCACAAATCCATCCACTGTGTCCCAGTGAGTTTTGCTGGCATCTACTGGGGAAAATCTGGTACTGCACCCAAACAATTTTACTGAAAGCTCATTTTTTCATACATCAACTTATTTAGATTTATGGCTTTGATCTTCTAGCAGTTTTAGAGTTCATGTTTCATAAAATATATATTTGATTTAAACTAGTTCAATCATTTTCATAAACCCAACTTTAACTTTTTTTTTTTTTTTTACTTCAACAATAATCCGTCAAGGGTCTTAAAAATGTGAAGCTTGGGAGCACAGACTTCAGTTTGGTTTCATTTTTAATGAGTTTTGACAGACATTTTTGTCCTCCATGGACCCATCTGTAACTTTAAAGTGACGCACCAGTGTTAAAGACACAGATGTTCATGCACAAACCTTAAGTGGAATGCAAGCATGGTCCTCCTCCAGATCTTTAAGGCAGATTTCCAGGTGAAGTTCTCCAGCGCCAGCGATGATGTGCTCTCCAGACTCCTCAATGATGCACTGCACCATGGGGTCGGACTTGGCCAGACGTTTGAGTCCCTCCACTAGTTTGGGCAGGTCAGCAGGATTCTTGGCCTCCACCGCCACTCGCACCACAGGGCTGACGCTGAACTTCATCACACGCATGTTGTGGGCCTGCTCGAAGGTCGTGATGGTCCCGGTCTTCACCAAAAACTGGTCCACACCAACCAGACCCACGATGTTACCGCATGGCACGTCTTCAATGGGCTCAACGTAACGACCCATCATCAAAATGGTCCTGGAATTGACATTCAGGGTCAGAAAGGAGGTACACTTTTTTTATTATACCAGGTTTAAGAGTTAATCATGTTAACCAGAAATTTTGGCAATGAATATATATATATACACGGCTGAAACCAAAAACGTGTGTTTGTGAGTTTATTAAATTTGATTTAACTATTTTTCGGTTAACAAAAAACTAGGGCTGGGCAACGATTCATCACATCCAAAATAAAAGTGCGCATTTACATGCGTGTACATACTTACATACTCTGTATAATATATACACACACGTGTGCAATTATATATACAAAGTGATTATACACAGTACACATATTATGTAAACGCACACTTTATGTTGGATGCGATTAATCGTTGTCCAGCTCTACTAAAAACCTCACATTATTTCAGTGCATCAGTAGTGTTAAAGCATCTGGAGCGCTACAAACCTCTGAATGGGTTTTATGTAAAGGTCCTCCTTTTTCCCAGGGGTGAAGTTTGGTCCCATGATTCGCACTTTCAGCCCAGTGGACACGACACCAGAGAACACACGGCCGAAAGCGTAGAAACGGCCCTTATCGGTGGTCGGCACCATTTTTGAGATGTACATCATGAGGGGAGCCTTCGGGTCGCAGTTCTTAACACCTGTGACGAGAACAACCAAATCAGAGATATGTAAGAGATAGTCAAAGGCTAACTGTGCATTACAACTATTTCAATGCATAACACAGATGCAAAGAACCACCCGACATGGAGTTGTGTGCATTCAAATGGTTTAATGCACACCTAGCTCTGGATTCTCCCACTTATCCCATCATTTACAAGCATTGACAAGAAGCTGTTATTTATGTTTGTAGCACAATATTTGACCGGAAGGGTAAAAATGACGGTCATTTTCATCAGTTACGGATCATTTTCCCGGCTTTAGATCAGACACTGATAAAGTAGTGCGCAAGATATTATTTGAACAAATAGCATTAATTTGAATTAATTATTGAGAGAGATGAGTGAAGTGATCTTCCCTGCACACAGCAGAGACACGTATAAAACGACTGTCGTACCCATGGCAGCTTCATCATCTCCAGGTCCTTCGTAGAGCAGCTCGCAGCGGTACCTCTGGGCCGTGACGGGAGAGGGCAGGTGGATGGTGATCATCTGAAGCAGAGCCTCTCCGGCGGGCAGCCAGCGGCGCATCACGGCCTTCAGCAGAGGCTTGCCTTCCTTCTCCTTATCCTCGGCATCCAGCTTGATGTCCAGCTTCTCGATCAGCTTGGCGGTGTCCTCCTTCTTGAAGTTCATGATGGCATCGAACACCTGGAGATTGAGGAAGTGAGGTATGATCACCAGAGTATCGAAAAAACAGATTCGAGGCTTCGGTTGGCAATAGGGCTGAACGACTAATTGCATTTGCGAAAGGGTACCGTTCACATTTTAACCGGTATCTGAAATTCGGTGCCGGTACCCAACTGTACTGTTTCGGTACTTTAGGTACTAACACACGAAAACTCAAAGGTCTTCACCACAACCCGACAAAATAAAAAGTTCAGTTTAACTTTATTACTGTTGTACAGTAGAATTTAGATATCTTAATTTAATAATACTAATAATACTACTAATAATTTATTTTAAGGAATAAATCACACTTTCAACTATGTTGTAATTTTAACAGTATAAAGCTCAGTTGTGCCACATGTTTGAAAAAAAAAGAAAAAAAAAAGTTTAATTTCATATAAAAGATCAATTAAATTAATGTTTTATGTCTTCATTTGATTACTAGAAAATTCACAACCGAATTTGTGGGAAACAGAACATTTCAGATAATTGTTTTTTTTTTTTTTATTAATAAAATTTTTGTTTTTATTAATATTCAAGCATCAGACATTGGCAGACAGAGACCAAGGGAGCTCTGGCATAATGTCAATAACACTTCTACAAATTACTTAGTTTCTTTACAGTTATTGAGGTAAACATGCCTAAAGTACCGTTGGGTACCGATTAAAATGCGAACGGTCCCCAACCCTATTTGTTCGGTTGGCAAACAGATTCATACCTTGAAGATTGGGTCCAGGATGAGCTGGGCGAAGGTGCGGGGCAGTTTCTTTCCTTCAGCGTTGGTGGCGGACTTGCTGAATTTACCATTGGCCGGGTCAAAGTACCTGGAAGAGTAGCAGAGGATGAGTAACACGTAACCGCTGAATTTAAGAAGCACGAGTAATTTATAAGTTAAAATTTGTGGGTTCACTACAAGTTTTTTCAGCAAGATGCATTAATCAGATGATGGGTTAAGACGGTTTAATGTTACAAAAGATTCAATTTTTTAAAATCTTTTGAACTTTACATTCATCAAAATACTGAAAAAAAAAAATTACATTTTCATAATTGATAATCAAATGTGTCTTGAGCAGCAAATCAGCATATTATACAAACCTGATGAAGGATCATGTGACAGTGAAGACTGCAGTAATGATGCTGTACATTCAGCTTTGATCACAAGAATAAATTACAGTTTACTATATATTCACATAGTAAACTTGAAATTGCAATAATATTTCATAATATTGATTTTTTTTTATTTTTTTTTTTTAATCAAATGAACAGCATTGCTGAGCATTCGAGAACTTTTGACGATTACTCAATTCACATGAATGAATAAAATGATATTTATGGTTTATTTCGTTGTGTTATCGTGGTGAATCTCACCTGTCACCCCAGAGTTTCTTCATCATGTCCTCCACTTTCTTACAGCGCTCAGCCGGGCTCAGCTGACCTTCACCTTTAGCAGCAAACTTGGCCACATACATCTCAGCAAACTGCTTCAGAGTGAAGGCCCAGCCGTGCAGACCGGAGCCAAAACCCACGGTACCGATCACTGGATCAATCTGAGAGAACGCAGAAACACGGATCAGAAATCAGCCTAACTACATCACTGCTCTAACATCATTGGCTATTGCTATTAAAAATCACGGTAACACTTTACAATAAGGTTCATTAGTTAACATGAACAATACTTCTACAGCATTACTTAATCTTAGTTAATATTAATTTCACCATTTACTAAAACGGTATTAAAATCAAAGGTTGTATTTGTTAACATTAGTTAATTTGATTCACGTTTCTTTGTATAGCGCTTTTCACAATGCACATCATTTCAAAGCAGCTTTACAGAAAGTGCACGAGTCCACATTACAATCGACCCTTTGCAGGGAGTTTGATTGACAGGTGATCTGACCAATCATAATCTGCCATTTTTGTCCGACAAGGCAGTCAGGAGAGTTAGTAGATTAACATTGGAGGATTTGAACTTAAAAAACGGTGTACTGACGTCTTTCCGCGGTTAAAACAACATTCCTTCTGATGTTTATTTGATGCTATAAATGAACTAGAAGGAAGAGATGATCGGTTCACGAGCAGCTTTAACTAAGTGATCTGTCAGACACATTTAAGAGCCACAAAATGGTATTTATTGTTTAAATTGCTTTTTTTTTTTTAAATGACCAAATTTTAAGGTGAGACTTTGTTTCATATCAAAAGTAACCTGGTCTGTCAGTGTCTTCTCTACTCCGCAATGTGCGTGAGAACATGTGTAGTGTGTGAGCGGCATGGCTTGTCGGACGTAGCAACAGTAACTAAAGGGGGCGGGTCTTTGCGAACGGTCAATTTAGAGTGATCTGTAATCAGAGGTGACCATCCAAGTTATGCATTTCAGAAATGTAAATTTACAAAGTCACAGTTAGCTAAAAACTTATTAATTTAAACAATGTAATCATTTAATGCAGAAACAATGAGCTCATTGAAGTAATGAATACTTGTTTGCTATCAAATGATTATGAAACTTAGAAAATATAGAAAATGCACCGTGAACTAACATGAACAAACAATGCATTTCTCATTGTTAGTTAATAAATTAATGTAAACTAATGAACCTTATTGTAAAGTGTTACCAACATCCCTAGAGGATCAGCGCAGGTCTCAGATATTGGGTTAGTAGTTGTTCGTCAGCTCATCAGAGTGGTGCATGATTTCTCCTCATAGACCATTTCAGCATGTTAAACACAGGTCAAGTGAAGGAGTGCCTGTTCTCACCATGATGTTTCCCATGGGTCCATTCTCGTCCTCTCCGTACGTGGAGATGATGACGTTCACGTTCTCCACGATACGCTGGAAGGTTTGGTAAAGCTCTTCAGGCTCCAGCTGCAGCTCCAGCAGGGCCCGGTCCATCTTATTCATCATCAGCACGGGCTTAATGCGCTCGGCGATGGCCTGTCTCAGCACCGTCTCGGTCTGCACGCACACACCTGGGCACAAAGCACACTCAGCATCCTGTAGATTCAGCAACCGGCACATTTTAAACCCTATGAAGGCCATAACTAGGGCTGCACGATATTGAAGAAAAGTGCGACAGGGTTCACACAGACACTGCAAATTGAAATTCCAGGACTACAATCAGAGATCGCACTTATCAAAACAATATCTTTATTCTCTTTCAAATTCTAAATAAAGGTAAATGGATAACCCCCAAAAAAATTTCAAATAAAAAATAAGTAAAGTGCAACAAAGGCAACGACTGTTGTAACTTTAACCATTAAAAGATAGATATCGCTTTCCTTGTTCAAACAAATTTTTTCTCCGATGAATTTATGATTGACCTGAAGAATGATAGGAATCATATACTTGGATATTTATATGAGCAATATCACACTCATAGCCATACAAAATGTCTCTATATCAGATGGGTTGCAGTGTTGATTTTGTGCGAAAAGATTATTCTATCAATAAAATTTAACTAAAGTCACATATTGCCTTCCAATAATTCAAGCGCTTTTCAAAATAGGGTTTTCAAGCACTTAAAAAGTCAAATTCAAGTCCTTCAAGCACTTTAACAACCTTGTACGACCCCTTCTATGAAATCAGTTCTTTTTAAGACCGAATTTGGGGATTCATTCAGTGCTACACATCAATGACAGTATGATGCACATAGTAAACACAGTAAAACACTTACCAGAGACGCAGTCCACCACAACCAGAGCTCCATCTGTGACACGCAGAGCGGCCGTGACCTCCGAGGAGAAGTCCACGTGGCCGGGAGAGTCGATCAGGTTGATGAGGAAACCCAGCCCATCCTTGCACTGCTTGATGAAGGCCATGTCATTCTCGTTCAGCTCGTAGTACAAGGAGATGGCGCTGTTAAAGAGGCACAACAGAAGAGAACTCAACAACACGCTCTTCGTACATCTTTGTACTTTTGCACAGTATTAGACACGCGACTTTGCTTTAGTTTCTGTTCTAGTGAGCATGTCTCAGATCATTGGTTTGGGTTATGTTAAGCCCTATTCGCACTGATCAGCGAAGCCTGTGATTTTACTCGAATTTACTGACTTATCTCCGCGATATGATGTCAATTATAGGTCTAGCTGTATGATATATCATAAACAGAGGAATGGTCCTCACTAGGGCTAGGTGATATATCGCATGACATTGTTATGCGCATCTCGTCAGTAAAGCCGGTTCCTTGATTAGTAGTAAATCGGCATCACCTGCTTTCAGATAGAGTGGCATTTACTACACAGAGCCGTAGTTCACGGACGTATCGCCTGTGATAATTAATGCGATATGGCTCAGCTGGTCAGTGAACTACGGCTCTGTGTAGTAAATGCCGCTTCCTCTGAAAGCAGGTGATGGCGATTTACTACTAATCAAGGAACCGGCTTTACTGACGAGATGCGCATAACAATGTCATGTGATATATCGCCCAGCCCTAGTCCTCACCACATGCTGTTATACATGTCCTCCATCTCCATCTAATCACTCTTTTTGTTTTTACTCTACTAATGATTTTCAGCTTTCTCTTTCTGCAAATTGTATCGTATGATGTATTGCGATATGACCCCGCACCCAAAATACTATCAAAACACTCCAACATTCTTCATGAAAGATGGATAAAAAGTTGCACAGGAAACAAATGATATATGACCCCGCCAAATCATAGAGATGCCGATTCACACGGCACTAATATCATCACAGGACCTCGTGTTCGGCGAAATATGGAAGGTCATTTGCGGGGGAATTTTTTATTTACAAATTAAGATCACAGATGACCTCCGCAATTATTACTAATGACTAGAGGTCACCAGGTAATGCTTATCCCGTGTTAACAGGGCTTCAATCATAACAGGGTGTGTAGGGCACAGGGTTGGTTTTCTCAACATGGAAATGTACAAATATTTGATTTTATTCCAGAGTGGAAAATAAATGTATGACTCAATACCATAAAGCACTGACATGGCAGGTAAACAGCACTTTGCCCTCATGCATATCACAACCACTCCCTACAGTATATCATTTATAGTCACATAGATGATAAGTTTATTTGATTGAATTTTGATGACAGAAAAGCAACATAAAAATGTCCTGATATTTCTAGGTTTAGTTATGCATGACAATGTTTCTATGCACTTAACTGCATTTTATTTACATGCTTGCAATATTAAAATTCCCAGTTATGCAGGATAATGTTTCTATGCATTCAATTGTGTTTTATTTACAGGCTTGCAATATTAAAAGTCCCTGTTATGCATGAAAATGTTTCTATGAATTCAATTGCATTTTATTTACAGGCCTGAAATATTAAAAGTCCCTGTTATGCATGATAATGTTTCTATGCATTTAATTGCATTTTATTTACAGACTTGCAATATTAAAAGTCCCTGTTATGCATGAAAAATTTTTCTATGAATTCAATTGCATTTTATTTACAGGCCTGAAATATTAAAAGTCCCTGTTATGCATGAAAATGTTTCTATGAATTCAATTGCATTTTATTTACAGGCCTGAAATATTAAAAGTCCCTGTTATGCATGATAATGTTTCTATGCATTTAATTGCATTTTATTTACAGACTTGCAATATTAAATTTCCCATTTATGCATGATAATGTTTCTACTCATTTAATTGCATTGCGATATTAAAACTCCATGATGTTTCCAGGCCCCTTACGTGGACTTGATGGTGATGCAGCGCTCCTGCTCATCTTTGCGTGTGTCAGTGAAGCGGGTCTCTCCGGCGCGGGCGGAAGCGATGATTCCAGCCTTGGACACCAGAGAGTCGGTCAGTGTAGATTTCCCGTGGTCTACGTGCGCAATCACGGACATGTTACGGATGTTGGACTTCTTGTCCATGATGGCACGGATCTGGTCGACTGTGAAGTTCACCTGGAAGAGAGCAGCGAGATATTATATATAAAATACTGAGGAGTATGTGGTTCTGCCTTCAGGGAGAAGTTACTTAGTGCCCAAATGTCGACTTAACCGGTTTAACAACTCTTGTGCCAGCCTTGAATGGCATGGACAAAGGCATAGCCTATGGTAGTCTCTGGTTAGAACTTATTGTCTAACATTATTTTTTGATTTACGTTATAATTCTTATTTACTGTTGGTTATTTATTGCTGGTCTTGTGGTTTATGCAGCAGTTATTTGTGCAATAACAGTGGCCTTTTTAGCTGTGAAATATGATGCCCTTCTACACGTTCTGCTCCAATGTATGGATTGTTTAGGTGAGATAAATGTGATTTATTTTTTTGTGATTTGGAAGTGCAGAATACACTAAGCCCAAGACAAATTTCCCTAAGGGGACAATAAAGTATACTGTATAAAATGTTGACTACTGTGTGTCGCAGGGTCCGAAATCAACACCCGGCAAGCGCCAAATGCGGGTAGATTTTCCGTTTGGTGAGTAAATCTCAAAAGGCTATCCGCCACACTGGCGGGTGAATGTTCATACCAAAATATGAAATATTCAGCGCGCCCTTTTCAACGCGCACACGCTCTTCTGCCTCTTAACGCTCTCATCTGTTGACGGCACTGAGGAAAAAGGATGTGTGAAGCTCCCGCCACTGGAAGAAGCGGAGAGCAAAGGCCGCGCACCGATCTAAGCCGTGCAGAACGTCTTCAGCACTCGCGGATCGAGCATACTCCGCCGCTGGCCAGGCTGCTTCTGCTTTACACACCATGGACGTTCTTTTCTCGAGAAAAGGAGTTTTCCCATAGCGTTCGCAACGCAATACTCGTTCCCTCATCTCTCAGGGAACCGAGGTTACGCAAGTAACCGAGTACGTTCTGCTTTCCCTTCCACATGAGTCAGGTAACAAAACTGACAACAACAAAAAAATTATTTCACCCCAATGATAGTAATATTTAATATATTTCTCTCATTTTGATCAATATATAGATTTTTTTATTATACATTTCAAATTTTGCTCTGGACAATTTTTTATGTTTGTATTCAACATAATACCTTATTATCTCAATTAAATGTACTGAAATGAATGCATATGTGACAAAAGGCTGTTTATTATTTTGCCCAGTAAAAAATATGCTTGGCTGGTGGATTTTTCCCATCTACCATTCCCTGTGGCAGGGGAGCCAAAAAGTTAATTTGGGACCCTGTGTGTGTGTGAGATAAATAAATAAAAAATACACACACAGTAGTCAACATTTGAAGTGGAACATAACCTTTCATTAAAGTTATACATGAATTTTGAATGACCGTTCTTGTCTTAGGAAAATTTTTTTTTTTTTTTTTATCTTCAAATGTTTACATGCATGCATTTGACAGACGCTTTCATCCAAAACGACTTGCATTGCATTTCAAGGTACACATTTACATTCTTATCAGTTCTTGCTTTCCCTGGGAATCGAACCCAGGAAGCACCAACGCTCTAATGTCAGTATGTTGTCTCATATATATATATATATATATATATATATATATATAGAGAGAGAGAGAGAGAGAGAGAGAGAGACATGTATGAACACATGATGCAAATGGTGCTATCCACATATAAACATCAAATGTGTCATGTTCAGTATCAAGTGTCACGTGCTTTTAGCAGAGCCTGTCAAAAGTATAATAAACTGGCAGTAACGCGTTAACGGGTTGTTTAGCATTACTTTGCCGCGGTGTTACATTAAACGTAATGGCGAATAAAGCACCGGATAAATGAATCTCCATAAATAGGCTATGCATCGCTTTGCGCCCTTTCTCCCGGAAGCCTTTGCGCAAACAATAGGCGGCCACGTGCGTGATGATGATGTGGCCATGCTGATAACCGCACATGCGGGACACGCACTGGTTACGTCACTGGTCACATGTGACTGCGGAGTGCCGGTTCGCGTGCTGCCAGCCTGAACACTCCCGACACCTGCCGTTAACCCGACCGGCAAAGTGAATAAAACCACACACAGACCCTCACAAACAGGCGGAAAACGTAATAACTAGGAGTAGAAATACAATATGAAGATATAGAATTACAAAAAGGGCTACCAGTGAGTTATATATTAGATTTTCCTCACACATAATTTTTTTCCTCACAATACGTGGCATCGTGAGCTAACAGGCTAACGTTAGCCCGGCCCGGTCTGACAGAACCGGGAAAACCAAACTAAACGACTCAATTTAAAAATAAGGCTCTGGTTTGAGTCATTACGCTGAGAATGTAATAAACTACTTAGAACACATTTACAAAACAACGACAAATAATTTGCTAAGTGTTTTAATAAATGAGTCATGCCGCAAAACAGCCGCTGCCATTTTGTTTTGTGGAAAACTAGCCGGCCTTTTCCCTTAAACATCGAACCGAAAATCCCGTTAAACACAAAAATGATGAATCTAACACCTGAATCCGCTCTCCGCACAGCGGTATCTAATCAAGCAATATGAATGATACGCACCATTTTGGCAGATGGTTCTGGATTCACTCAGCACTGATATTGGAACAGAGAGCACGCTGCCTTCCGCTGGTGGGGACAGGCAGGGGAGAAGAACGCGTCACGCGCGGCGCGCGCTTATATTCAGATGACGCGTTCATCCTAGCGTCATGACGCAGAGACAACGCTGACATTTATAGCTCCTCCTAGCGTCACACAGAAGCAAAATCCAATGTGTCAAACAAAGTAATAGTTGAAATACAGCATTTACCAGTCATATGGCATGGCTGAAATAAATCATATAAATTATGAAATGCCATATCCATATATAAATGCGTAAATATGACGCTAGTTGTACAATATTTCAGTAAATAAATAAATGCCACATCCATTAAAATTTTAATGTTTAAATATGACGCTAGTTGTACAATATTTAAGTATATAAATAAATAAATGCCACATCCATATATAAATGCTTAAATATGACGCTAGTTGTACAATAATTAAGTAAATAAATAAATAAATGCCATATCATATGTAAATGCTTAAATATGACGCTAGTTGTACAATATTTCAGTAAATAAATAAAAGCCACATCCATTAATATTTAAATGTTTAAATATGACGCTAATTGTACAAGCAAACAAACAAACAAATACATAAATCCCACATCCATGCACTCATAAATGCTTAAATGGGTCGCTAGTTGTACAATATTTCTGTAAATAAATACATAAATAAATAAATGCCACATCCATGCACATTAAAGGAGAGGTTAGTTGTATAATAAATACATAAACGCCACATCCATGAATATATAAATGTTTAAATATGACGCTATTTTTACAATATTTAAGTAAGTAAATAAATAAACTAACAAACAAACAAATACAAATTAATTAATTAATTAAATGGGACGTTAAATAAACATATAAATAAATAAACAGTAAAATACATGCACATATAACTGCTTAAATATGACTTTATTTATTTGTATAATATTTAAGTAAATAACAGAATAAATACATACAAAATAAACGCCATCAATTTTCAGTTTCCTTAACATTTTGTGTCTATTGCATTACTTTTATGTTAATCTATAATTCATTCATTCGTGAATTCATTCATTCATTCATTCATTCGTATATTAATGTTTTAATTCTTTACTTGTGAAACAATTACATAACTTTGAAAAGTATGTGTGGTCAAATGCCCCTTTAGAATTAAAAGCAAGGTGTGTTTAAATAGTTTAAATAATAATGTAATTTCTTCATGGAAAAAATGCAGTTAATATAGCATACATAATATAGCATACGCTTTTAGAAAAATTGAAGAAATATATTGTTTGTAACTATTACTGAGGCGGAACCTATTTCTCTCACAGATCTCACCCGAGACACATTAAAGACAACGCAACGCAGGTTTTTGTCGTAACTCGTAATTCACGAAGCGTTTGCGTCAGTTAAATTCCGCTGGTCTCAGCCGCTGTTCTACACTTGCGCTGTTTGCGTACTGCCTACTGTCTTCTCATCTCCAGTCCAGGGAGGCTTTTATCATCAGGGTCCAGGTTGGGGTGTTGGTGAGTTTCAGGATCATTATCAGTTTTGTTTTTAAATTGCTTTGGGTACGAATACATGTCACTCTCAGGTACTGTAACATACAGCGAGTGTTTTACGTTAATAAACAATGTTGTTGTGTTAGTCACGCTTGATTGCAGTGTACCGCGTCTCTATAATGGTACGTTAGTGACGTTATCAGATTGTGATACTATAATATTGAACGATTTCCAAATGTACTATGGTATTTGAAGTTTCTCGAGGGTACTTTACTGAATACTATGGTATTATCACGGTACATGCCTAAGAAACAGACTATAAAAGACAAACATCACTGAAACTGCACCCCTTCTGTGATGTATTATTCAGCATCAGTTCATCATGGCGAAACGCAGGATCACACAGGAGACCTTTGATGCTGTGGTCAGAGAAAACATCGAGGAGTTTGACATGGAGGGCAGCGAAGCTTTGAAAGAGGCCATCGAGCAGTTTGAATCTCAGGGTGAGTTATGTGATCATTCCAGTCGAGGTTCAATTCCTAACTTGTTTAACAAATGAAAAATCATCTCTGCATTTAGTTTTTATTTCATGTGTCTGCTTAATTATTTTGTACACTCTGCGTGTGTATATATATATATGCATGCATGTGGACATATATATGAATATATTATGTATATGCATGGATCTGGATATATATATATATATATATATATATATATATATAAACATGTATACTATGCATGCATGTGGACATTTATATTAAAATGTATATGCATGCATGTGTACTTATATATGAAAATGTATATACATGCATGTGGAGATATGAACATGTATATGCATGCATGTATAGGTATACATGCATGTATGTACATGAATGCATATTTATAAAAATACACACACACACTGCAGTGCAACATGCTGAACTCCATCTAAAACTAGTTCAAACAACATTTACTTGGGTATCTCATATAGCTCATATTAATTGAGTCTACATGGAATATTTGTGTACTTTTGAAAATATTTTTTTTGCATTGAGTGATTATTTAAGCGAACTACAAAAAGGTGATTTAAAATGTTAATAATACTTATTTTTTTACTTCACACTATTACATTGTTTTGTAGATATGTGATATGATACATATGCATATGATGCATGCTAATGAAGTGGTTTGATTATTACTCACAGGTGTGGATCTCACCTTCATCGTTAAAGCAGTGCCGAAAGTTAGTTCTGAAGAAAACGCAGAAACTCAAACTCACGAGGTTCTTCAGGTAAATCTTCAGATGAGGTGTTTAGCAGCTGAACTAACCTCACGACCTCACTTCCACAGACACTGGCATGTTTTCTATTTAAATCATTATTCTTTCCATTATTCCTCTATTTAACCGGTGGCATATTTTCAGGCTTTAGAGTCGCTCAAAACTGCACTGGTGTCCCCGTCCACATGTGTCCGGGAGGATCTGAGAGTCTTCACCGAACAGTGTTCTCTCGGCTTCGCACAACGGTACCTGGCCGCTCAGAAGGAGGCGTATCCCACAATCCTCGCTTGCTGCCGGAGAGCCGGTGAAGAGAAAGAAGCGCTTTCTGCGGCTCTTTCTGCTCTCTCAGTGCTGACAGACGGCCAGCCGGATCTCCTGGACGCAGAAGGCCGAGAGTTTCTAATCGGCGCTTTAACTGCGCACCAGACGGACGCCTCTCTCACCTCCCTGTGTGTCCGCATCGTACGCCACTTCAGTCTGAAGCACGAGAACAACAGGCAGGCTTTGGTGAAGGCAGGCGTGCTGCCGCTGCTCACCCGGAGCATCACACGCCACACCGAACACCCCGAGGTCGTGAGGGAGGCCTGTGCCGCGCTCAGGGTCATGACCTTCGACGATGACTTGCGTGTTCCCTTTGGACAGGCTCATGAACACGCCAGGATGATCGTGGTTGAGCAGAACGGACTGAAAGTCATTGTTGAAGCTGCTAAAGGTGAGCCAAGTTGCCACTAGACATGCAAAAATAAATAAATCATTAAATAAATGGGTAACACTTTACAATAAGGTTCATTAGTTTATGTATTAACTAACATGAACTAAGCATGAGCAATACATTTGTTACTGTATTTGTTAATCTTTGTTAACGTTAGTCAATAAAAATCCAGCTGTTCATGTTAGTTCACAGTGCATTAACTAATGTTAACAAGATTTTAATAAAGTATTAGTAAATGGTGAAATTAACATTAACAAAGATTAATAAATGCTGTATACATGCAGTTCATTACTAGTTCATGTTAACGAATGTAGTTAGCTAATGTTAACTAACAAACCTTATTGTGAAGTGTTACCAATACATGTTACTGTAACGACCAGGCAAAGAATATCTGCGTAATACACTACTAAGACTTTTTTTATGTTTTTGATGGAAATCTCTAAGGCTGCATTTATTTGATCAAAAATACAGTAAAAACAGTGAAATATTATTAGAATATAAATCATCTGTTTTCTATGTGAATTTATAGTAAAGTGTAATTTATTCCTGTGATCAAAGCTGAATTTTCAGCATCATTACTCCAGTCTTCAGTGTCACATGATCCTTCACAAATCATTCTAATATGATGATTTGAAGCTCAAGAAACATTTATGATTATTATCAGTGTTGAAAACAGTTGTGCTGCTTCAGATTTCTGTGGAAATTGTGACACATTTTGTTTTTCAGGATTCTTTGTTGAACATTTATTTGAAATAGATTATTTTGTAACATTATAAATGTCTTTACTGTCACTTTTGATCAGTTTAATGTATCATTAATGAATAAAAGTAATTTTTTTAAACTTTCACTCCACATTTTTTAACGATATGTGATGCACTATCGTTCAAAAATGTGGAGTGAAAGTTAAAAAAAAATACTTTTATTTCCTATTATTTCCTCAAAAATATGAAGCAACACAACTGTTTTCAACACTGATAATAATCATAAATGTTTGAACTTCAAATCATCATATTAGAATGATTTCTGAAGGATCATGTGACACTGAAGACTGGAGTAATGATGCTGAAAATTCAGCTTTGATCACAGGAATAAATTACACTTTACTGTATATTCACATAGAAAACACTTATTTTAAATTGAAATAATATTTCACTGTTTTTACATCAAATATTTTTTGATCAAATAAATGCAGCCTTAGAGATTTCCTTCAAAAACATTACAAATCTTAAAGGGATATTTCACCGCTGGAAAGATGAATGTGTATTTAAATTGGGTAATTTATGTAGTAGAAATGTGAAATTATTTTAGAAGTTGGTGCCTTCTAGACTGAGAAAAGCCAGAAAATGTATTTTTGGCTCATGTGGATGAAAGACTACAACTCCCAGAATGCACTTGCTTCGCTGCCCTACGAGGACACTCCCAAGCCACTCCTACCGGTTACAGAGGGCAGTGTCGGGAGAAATGATACAGCTAGGCTACTAGTCGACTGGAAACTGAAGAGACGGTGTTTTATCGTGAGATCCCCCTATGGGCGGGTTGAACACATGCGGAACGAGCTCCTCCTATTGGCTGTAGTCTCTCGCCTCTGGACAAAAGAGCCTCTGATGATGATAAATGATGATTTTTGCATCATCTGAGGTTTTTTTCCAGACACACAATACAGAAATCTCTGGTCTCAGGGGGACATGAGGGAGGGAAGCACGGTCACTCCAAAATACTACTGGGTTTCTACTGATACAAAGCTTAATGCTAATCGGTGAAGTATCCCTTTAATTGACTGCCAGTGTATATTAGTTTATGAATGACCGGTGATGATGATGTTTATTTCTGCTGGTCTCAGATCACTCAGAAAACACCTCAGTTCTCAGTGAACTCTGTGCCACTCTGTCCCGTCTGGCCGTGAGAAACGAGTTCTGTCAGGACATCGTGGACCTCGGAGGCCTGAACTTCATGATCACACTCCTGGCCGACGGTCTGGATAGTCAGGTGAGCTCCTGCATCTTCAGCTTGTCTATGAGAGTCTCGGCACTGTGAACAGAGTTTGAACGGCTTGTTGATGTGATCATCTGCTGATTTGTGAAACGGTTTTCCAGGAGCTTGTGAAGCAGGTTCTCAGTGCATTGAAGGCCATCGCTGGAAATGATGATGTTAAAGACGCTGTCGTGAATGCAGGCGGGGGGGAACTCATCATGATGGCGATGAACCGTCACATGGGCAATGCACAGGTGTGTCCCCTTTAAATAGTGCACTGAACATTACAAAAACTTTTAGCCTTTTATGTTCAAACCGGAGTCAGAAAGATGGAGAGACTCAAGAAGAAGTGACAACATGTAGACAACATTTCTGAATGGTTAGTTGATGAAGTTATGTAGCTTATGTGTAGTTATCTTCTAGTCATTGATTAGCATATTCTGTCATGATAATCTATAAATCGTGTTCCGAGGGCGGGGTTTATGTAAATTCTAGGGTTGGTAATGTCACTAACCCGGGAGGAATGTGGTGTAGTCTCTACCAGCCGTTTGTTGTAGTCCTTAAAAAGCGATTTCTTTAAAAGCAAATATCTCCCTTTGCTTTGAACTTTGAGCGTTGTAACTTTGCAGATGTTGTTTATGCTCAAACAGCAACATTACACACTAACTAAAGTTAGAAAAGTCAAATCATAATCAATCACCCCTTTAATTATTATCCAGAATGTCTGGTAAACTCAAAATTAATGTATATGGTATTACCGAACGGATTTGTTTAAAATTCATGTATAACTTTGATGAAAGGTTTGGATCCACTTCAAATGTAGACTACTGTATAAATACTTCATACACTCACTCAACACAACAGCTATTTCCAGAAACATTTGATTATAATAATAATTAATAATGTTCAGTATTTAAAATGCCCTCCTATAGAAGATCAATTATATAATGAAATGCTGCTAATTACCAGGAAATTGGCCTGGAAGTTGAGACTAATTAATAGATTCACATTTTCAGTGTTACTACCATTCAAAAGTTTGTTAGAAGTTTATTAACATTTTAAAAAGTCTCTTTCTCTTCTGTCTTCAGTGTCACATGATCCTTCAGAAATCATTCTAATATGATGATTTGATACTCAAGAAACATTTATGATTATTATCAATGTTGAAAAGAGTTCATATTTCTGTACAGGATTCTTTGATGAATTTATTCACTAAGCATTTATTTGAAAGAATCTTTTGTAACATTATAAATGTCTTTACTGTCACTTTTGATCAATTGATCAATCCTTGTTGAATAATGTGTTCTGGCCCCAAATCTTTAACAGTAGTGCATTGTTATAAATGAATCTGAAAACAATTTGCGCTCCTATACAACAAAATGAAAGTCTAGAAGATTATTGGCTGTGTTCATTGTTTCAACAGTATTGAAGAGAAACATGTCTAATCATCAGCTATTTTCATAAAAATTAGTTACAATTAATAATGCAATGATTTTTTTGTTTTTGTGTGGTGCTGCACTAATACAGTTCCTCTGTGTGACTGTGCTGGGTAACTAATTCAGCTCAAAATCACTTGTTAATCTAAGCTAATTCTGAAGCTCCTCATAAACCCAGTTAGTTCGTCATGTGTTTTGCTCTGTTCTTCCTGTGTCTGGTTCAGGTGTGTGAGCAGGGATGTGCGGCGCTGTGTGTTCTCGCCCTCCGCAAACCCAACAACTGTAAAGTCATCATGGAGTGTGGCGGCGCGCTGGCGGCCCTGCAGGCTATGAAGAATCACCCATCTAACGTTAATGTGCAGGTAAAGCACGTCCTCTTTCATGCATTTAGCAGATGCTTATCCTAAGAGACTTGCATTGCATTCAAGGCTCATGCAGAACCTGTGACCTTGTTTCTAAGTCCCTTTAAAGGGGTCATGACATGGTTTTTGTTTTATTATGTTCCCTTAGGTGCAATTATAGTATTGCTATAGTTTTTTGGACAAAAAAACTTTTAAATCTGAATTATTTATGACCTTTTCCCACCCTGTTTCTCATCCTCTGATTCAAACAGTCTGTTTTGGGGGTGTTTCCCCTTTAAGAGTTCAGTGTTCTTAGAGCTGTAATTAGAGCTTGATTAAATAAATGCTTCGTTTATAATGGGGAGGACGTCTTAAGCTAAGAAACTTGCAGGAAGTTTTAATGGTACAAAGACCTCTTATACCAAAAGATTAAGGCAAATTTGATTTCTCATGTCATCATGACCCCTTTAAAGGTGCAGTAAGCAATTTTTGAAAAACGCTGTTGAAAAGTGGATCAGACTGAGCACTAGAACACACTTGTAGTCAATCAGCAGTAAGGGGCGTGTCCACTCATGGGCGAGGAGAGAGAGACAATCAACAGTAAGGGGTGTGTCCACTCATGATGGGGAGGAGAGAGAGCCAATCAGCAGTAAGGGGTGTGTCCACTCATGATGGGGGAGGAGAGAGAGCCAAATAGCAGTAAGGGGTGGGTCCACTCATGATGGGGCAGGAGAGAGAGCCAATCAACAGTAAGGGGTGTGTCCACTCATGATGGGGCAGGAGAGAGAGAGAGTCAATCATCAGTAAGGGGCGTGTCCACTCATGATGGGGAGGAGAGAGAGCCAATCAGCAGTAAGGGGTGTGTCCACTCATGATGGGGAGGAGAGAGAGCCAATCAGCAGTAAGGGGTGTGTCCACTCATGATGGGGAGGAGAGAGAGCCAATCAGCAGTAAGGGGTGTGTCCACTCATGATGGGGCAGGAGAGAGAGAGAGCCAATCAGCAGTAAGGGGTGGGTCCACTCATGATGGGGCAGGAGAGAGAGCGAGTCAATCATCAGTAAGGGGCGTGTCCACTCATGATGGGGAGGAGAGAGAGCCAATCAGCAGTAAGGGGTGTGTCCACTCATGATGGGGGAGGAGAGAGAGCCAAATAGCAGTAAGGGGTGGGTCCACTCATGATGGGGCAGGAGAGAGAGAGAGCCAATCATCAGTAAGGGGTGTGTCCACTCATGATGGGGCAGGAGAGAGAGAAAGCCAATCAACAGTAAGGGGTGTGTCCACTCATGATGGGGGAGGAGAGAGAGAAAAGGCTTGTTCGACTTCATGCAGCTCTGCGCAGACCGATCGGCGGCTGACTTGAAGCAGTGCATGCCGGTTAGAAATTTTGTAAAAATTTAAAATAATTAAAAATATAAAATAAAAAGTAATAAAAAATATTACTAAATATAATAGTATCTCAATAATACAAAAATAACACTGGCTTATAGTGATTTTGAATATATATATTATATAACAATATATATATATATATACATATAATTTATTTTAATAAAATGATTACATTGCTTCTTGACAGATACTTTGAACCCATTTGAAGCCTTTCGAACAATTTTTACTCTCCAAGTACTTCTGTTCTCTTTCTTCTCTTTTTCTTAAAAAGCCCAAACAAAAAACTGAACACATGTTCTTCAGATGCTGTAGTGACGTGTCTTTCTTCAGTCTGTGTTGTTTCATGTTCCGTGTTTGCTGTGATGTGGTGTGTCTCCTGCTGTTTCAGAAACAGTCCTGCATGCTGTTGAGGAACCTGGTGGCCCGCTCGCGCGACTACACTCAGCCCATTCTGGAGATGGGAGCGGAGGCGCTGATCTCGCAGGCTCTGGCGGCTCACAGGGACTGTGGTGACGTGGGTCGAGCCGCTCTCAGAGACCTCGGCTGCCAGGTGGAGCTGCGGGAGCTCTGGACAGGGACGAAGGGGAGCCTGAGTCACTGAACCAACGTGTTCTCAAACCAAGCGTCTGCTACACTCAAACAATCACGATTAAGTCATGTGGAAACATGTCCTAACTGTGGAGGTCGTGCTAGATGTATGTGATCAAACATCCTTCCAGTGATATCAGACCACGTGCATAAGATGCATTACAATTTACAGTTGTTTTTTTGTGTCTAAACATGTTATTGCAGCTATTTATAGTTTGTACAATGTTTTTTAACCTTGAATGACCACTGTTCTTGGTCTGGATTCATTTGAGCTGACGTTAACAGAAGTGCATTTCTGGATTGCATTTAACCCTTAGTATATTTAATGTAAAGACCATCATCCAGCGCCGTATCCCATATGTGCGTTCACTGCAGTGCATTTGATGCTTATGCCAAAACACCCTTTCATGCACACAACAAGACACGGTGAGCTAAAATAAGAGCCACCTTGTTTTCTCAATTGTATGTGTTGCAGTACTTGATGCTCTGTGTAAACCTGCTCTGTACTAGAACCGATTGTGTTTGTTGATTAAACCAAGCAGCTCTAGAGGCACATTGGCATGTTTATATTACACATCTTTATGATTTTACAGTGGCCAGCTTAATATTCCGTTACAAAAATGTACTATTGTAAATGTATAGTAAAATAAATAGGTTATTGTTGTTAAAGCAACTGTAAAATAAAATAAAATATAGTTGCAAGCAGCAATTAACAGGGTTCAAGTGCTTTAAGGCCTTTGAGCACATGCATAAAAAGGTATTGTTTTATTTAGCAAGCCTGTACCCACTAGATTATAGATGGAAAAGACCATTTACAGCCAAATCAGGTTATTTACTTAGGAAATATATGTTTTAAAGCTTTTTATCAATTTTCACAGTTGAGCCAAAAACTTAGGGCCAGTTCATGTTTTTTTTTCTTTTTCTTTCATTTTATAGCGCCATCAAGTGGCCAGTCGCTGCATCCTTTTCCATGTGACCACAGACCGAGTCCGTACATAGGTGTACCGAGTTTGGTGAAGTTATCTCATTCCGTTCAAGACGGATAGCCGTTTTAGTAAAAGTGGTCACGCCCACTTCGACCATTTTGGCGTCCCGTCGCGAATCGAAATTTCTACTTTTTTTGTTTACTATTGGCAATCAGACTCCTGAGAATCTTTCTGCGTTGGTTTTGGTTCCGATCGTGCAAAAAAAACTAGGACTGCTAAAGTAGGTTTTTCGAAAAATCCAAAATACCTGAAAATTTCGCCAAAGTTACGATCAAATCCACGTTTTGTTCGTTTTCAGCCAAGGATTCTAACGATATAAGACACTTGAGTACCTTTTAATAGTTAACTAAAACTAAAACAAAACCATAAATAACTTTTGTTACCTGAAATAAAATCACCATAAAAATAATATATTATAAATAAATTTCAATATTAAAATAACTTTCATTTCAGCTCATTCATTTCATTTCAGTTTGATTTAATTTAGTTTAACTTGATGTACTAAAATAACTAAAAAGTTTGATTAATATGTAATCTTAGTTATTTTAGAAATAATACTAGCTGAAATTAAAGTTATTTTAATATTTAATTTATTTCAGCTATATTTTATTTCATTTAGTTTAACTTGATGTACTAAAATAACTCAAATTAAATATTAAAATATTTTTCAGGTACTTTTATTTCATTTAGTTTAACTTGATGTACGAAAATAACTAAAACTTAAGTAAAAATAATAAAGACTGCATAATTTTTTTAAAGTAATTAAAATGACAAAAATATACAACAAACTACTAACCCTTTTCTGCAAAAGAATAATGTTTCTTCAGTGCATTTAAATTAATAAAGTGCCACTATTATAGTACATCTGATCTGATATAAGAGTGTATTTGATGTATGCCATGGTACTGTTCTCAATTACCATAGTAATTGTAATTATTCCACGCCCTGATAATACCATGGTATCATCATGTCCAAATCATGTCCACGCCTTTCTCAGCATTACAGACGTTTACGCTGCAGTCACGTGCTATCGGAAACTTCCTACTTTCCCACTTGTTAAGTCGTGATTACCAGCACGTCGCATGCTTTATTGTCGGAAAGAACGGGAAACATGATGACGGCAGGTTTATTCATGCCTATCTATCGGCAAAATCTTATTTATACCTAAATGAAGCATTGTTCTCTCTAAAACTTCAAACCCCACCCTCTCTAAAGTTTACCCGCTTTGACGCCCCTCGAGCGAGCCTATCCACGTCAAGCGCGCTCCCGTTCTGGACTACAACTCCCACAATGCACGCGGACTCGCCCTTCAACGCTCGCATGCTAGTGTGTGACAGCACAGCAGACGCGTGAAATGTGCAAGTAAACCAGCTCAAAGTCACAGCAGGAGCAGTAAAAGTGGAGTAAGATGAGTTTAACCAGCTTTCCCGCAGAACTGACTCGTGTGGTTTGACGAGAGCTTGTTTTTCTATGTCAGCGGATGGTGACTGGCTAACGTTACTGTTTATGTAAGTGGATGGTGACTGGAGTTTATCACTTCATCATATATTTGTGTATGAGGTCAGTAGTCCAACACACCATGGGAATGTTTGAGGAGACTGCTATCAGATTCCATTAAAGTTGGTGTTTTTGTTCTCGATCTTTCCGCAGAGCCACAACAGGTGCTGTCAGACTGTCAGGTAAGCCAGAAGCTCCATTGAAAATCTAATGCTAATAACAGTTGTTTTGCTAACTGGTTAAAAAGGCTAAAGCACTTTGATATTGACTTTGAGAATTGTGTCATGAGTTCATATCTGTGTCCGAGTAAATATTTAACAATGGACTATTTTCAGTTGACGTCGTTTTGCTAAACAAACAACGTAAACAATCCTGGTATGTTAGAGGACAATAGGCATTTATGATCTGTTTTGGTGTTGACAAGTGTTTTATTTGATGGATTTACATGTTCAGTGGTTGTAAATGAATCTGGATACGTTTCATAAACAAGCCTTTATGGTTCATTGGTGATGACAGGTATTTTGTATTTGAAGCTTTTACTTGGTAAGATATAATCCTTGGCTGATTTAGCAAAATAGACTAATGATTGATATGTTTCATAAATAAGTATTATTTGGCTGATGTTGGCTAGTGTGTTGTATTTGATATCTGTTTTGAGTTTCCAACAAGAGAAATCTTATGTAATGTTTCATAAATAACACATGAAACTGGAGGAAAACAAAATTTGTGAGGAAAAACAGTGTAAAAAAAAACAAGATTAAACCAAATAAATAATAAAATAGTGATAAAATAAAATAAAAATGTTTCGAATGGAATAATCAACAATTGATTTTAATAAATAGCCAGTATAAAAAGTAGTAACAATGTATACATGAAAATGAATGCGGTATCAATTTTAGGATTCCATGCACAAGAATGATCATATTTGGAATATGATCATATTCATCTTCGCATGTAAACATCAGTTTTTAAGCAATTTTTATGCATGCATTACTGTGTGCAGTTCCATATAAGATGTTTCTTGTGTTTATACCGTCGCCGTTTGTTAAACACTGTCGTTATTTTTGTTGGTTGTCTGTATTTTCGCTCTTTGCGAATCACAATAGGCTTTCAGTGTGTCTGTCATCTGATCCTCAGGGAACATAAAAGACTGGGATAGAGCGAGGCGAGCGGGAGGGGTGCTGGAAACCGTCCCACACTTCAACCCAATGAGAAAACAGATCAGTTGCTTTGGTGACCTAATCGTTAAAAAACCTTTTCACACTTGAGATCCTTTAACCCTGTGTCATTCATTTTTAACCCTGGGTTAACAATCCTAGGTTATCTTGCTAGTGTGATGCACTGTAAAAAAAAAGTAACTAAACATTTTCAGCTTACAGGAACTTTTGAAATGCACATACTAAGAAATATAAATTGAATCTACATAAAAAACCATTTTAGATCAACAGAATCCCACAAATGTTGTTATATGATTATTGTTATTGTAAAGATTTGTGTCAAGGTGCATCAAGTTGCATTGCATTTTGCATTGAAGTCCCCCCTCATTTAGTATGCGCGGTTCTATGAATATGCAAATGAGCCCCGCCTCCACTCACTCACTCAGCTCAGAGATCCACTGGTTGACGATCACACGTTGATCTGATTGGTTACAAGGTAGTTTGTGACGTCAGAAACACCAGCGATTTCAAAGCGTGTGTTTGAGACTGTCTTTGGTTCACTGCAGATTTAAGGAGAAAATACTCAGCAATGCTGTCGACTTATGAATTTACACATGCTTTGTCTTAAAGCAGATTAAAATAGACATATAAACAACATTAAAAGCTGGATTTTCACCACAGGGGGACTTTTAAGATTTCTCAACAATTTGTAAGAACCGTGTGAAACATGGAAAGCAAAATGAGTTTACAGAAGATAAAAAATGACAGTTTCATGCATGACAATCTCAATTGTGAAATGTTGGTTAACCCAGGGTTTGAAAAGCTGTTAATCTGTAGCGTGAAAGACCTAATCGTGAATTACTAAAGTCACTCTGAATAGTCAGGTGTGATCGAGCGCGTCACTTGACATGCCGTCTGCAGGGGTTTAGTGTGTGTGTGTGTGTGTGTGTGTGTGTGTCAGCGTGAAGGACCTTTCACACACTGATCTTCTGGCTCCAGTTCACCTCCACGCACAGAATAGACCTCATGTTTTCTCCTGTCTTAAACCCATTACCAAACACCCCCCATTTTGGCAAGTGGGACGTAAATGACATGCCCAAAATAAAAAGTTTGCTGCTCATAATTAATTCTGAATAGACACATAACCAACATATATTTAGAAAGTTAACACTTGAGAGTTTACAGTTCACGAATTACTCAGACTATTATTAATATGGAGATATATATAAATGCCTCGTTCATTCATATATAAGCTCAAACATAAAATGAAAATATTAATTAATATGTTTTTAAATGTATAAAAATAACATGTGTATGTGTGGTATAACAACTTATAAACACAATTAGGCTGAAGCCACAAGTCTGCTCATTCTTCATTTCAAATCTGAGGATGATATCTCAAAAATTATGCATTTTATGAAGCATATGAAGGCTAATGAGATGCTAATAAAATATTGTATTGCCCTTTAAACACACATTTGCAAGCGATTGTCTAATATCTGATCAATTCACGTTCTATTGTTCTCACTCGACGAACCTTTCACTCCTCTGCCATGAGACTTAATCTTTATTATTCTTTTATCGTTATTCTTTTGTTTGTATTTTAGCCATTATTAGCCTTTATTATAGCCTTTATTACCACTTTCATCCCACTCTACATTAATCCACCTATTATCTGAAATAATATTACACTTTTACTCAAAACTCACTTTAAACCACTATCGAGTGTTTGTATTAATCCTATCAAACCAGTAACGTGAGAGACAGAGCCTTGTTCTGAACGCTCTTCAGATTGCATAATTCAGTGAAACATGAATAGAAATGGTGTTAATAATTCTGTATGATGAAACATTTTGCAAACATGTGGTGATAAATCAATATTTCTCCAAATACGCACACTTTTTGACTAAGAGCCCTAATGGATTCCCAACTATTCCTAATGTTTAAAGGAATAGTTCACCCAAAAATGTGAATTATCCCATAATTTCCTTGCCCGCAAGCCATCCTAGGTGTATGATTTTCTTCTTTTCATCAATTATATTAATAATATCCTGGCTCTTCCCAGCTTTGTAATGGCATTGAATAGTGCCTGAGTTTTTGAAGCTCCAAAATACCCCACAGATATTTTTATATAGCATGTTAAAGTTGTCACTTTTTGAGGGTGAGCAAAAACGCACAGTTTTTGTGTCTGTCCCTTTAAATGCAAATGAGCTGCTGCTCCTGGCACAGGGGGCGGAGCTTCAAGAGCTTGTGTCCTTTTACCTCACACACACATGCACTGAACATTTCAAACACTTTTACAACATGTAGACAACATTTCTGAATGGTTAGTTGATGAATGTATGTAGCTTATGTGTAGTTATCTTCTAGTCATTGATTAGCATATTCTGTCATGATAATCTATAAATCGTGTTCCGGGGGCGGGGTTTATGTAAATTCTAGGGTTGGTGATGTCACTAACCCGGGAGGAATGTGGTGTAGTCTCTACCAGCCGTTTGTTGTAGTCCTTAAAAAGCGATTTCTTTAAAAGCAAATATCTCCCTTTGCTTTGAACTTTGAGCGTTGTAACTTTGCAGATGTTGTTTATGCTCAAACAGCAACATTACACACTAACTAAAGTTAGAAAAGTCAAATCATAATCAATCACCCCTTTAATAATATCCTGGCTCTTCCCAGCTTTAATGGCATTGAATAGTGCCCGAGTTTTTGAAGCTCCAAAAGGCGCATTATCAATCATAAAAGTAGTCATTGACAACACCTTATTAATGTCCTCTTGATCACTTCTGTTATTATTGTGCTGCTAACGAGTGCCACAGAACCACTAGCAGAATAAATCATGCATAGATTACATTCAGAAGATTATATTAAGTTGTTTGCTATATTAAGCTGTGTTGCTCAGGCCTTGTTCGTCTCACAGGCTTCCAGGACCTTGAATAATTCAGCATTCGTGCTATTATTAGAGGTCCATCTGTGTGACCCTTTCAGATGTGATTCGATCCAGGCACTTCTGGATTCCTGTCGGCACGTCACATATCAGCTCCTCTGACCTGCTTCTGCAGACCAATTCACTTTTTATTTGCTGAATGAGGGAATTTCATTTCATCAAAACTGTTCATTGAACACACATTAATTATTAATAATTCAGTATTTGCCATTTATGGTTATAATCTGTCTTGTGATGATTATGATACACATAGATAATCACATAAAAAGACATGTCACTTCAAAATCAAAAGAAAAAAATCTGATTATATATTTTGCATAAACTTTTTGTAGGATTATTTGCAAGATTTGCTTTTTTTTTGTGCAAAAAAAAAAAAAGTGTAAAAGCTTTCACAAATTAGACCATGAATAACCCCAAAAGTTTAATTTATTTCTTCAGCAATATTAAATATCACTGTGTAATTAATATATGTCTGTATTATGTAACATGCGTTGCCATAATCAAAAATGTTCATTAACTGGATCATTGGTAATATTTCAAAATGAATTCCATAATTTTGACAGAGAATAAACATTGTGTTTCCCAGCTTTAGAAACATTCCAGTAACGCTGCTGATATTAGAAGTGGAAAGGGGAGACGATGACATTTTTGTTGTTTATGAAAAAAAATGACATTGACCAGGTTGCTGCTGGAAGAGGTGTTAGAGAGGCCATTAGGGGGCGCTCACCCTGTGGTCTGTGTGGGTCCTAACGCCCCAGTATAGTGACGGGGACACTGTACTGCCAAAAGAGCACCGTCCTTCGGATGAGACGTTAAACCGAGGTCCTGACTCTCTGTGGTCATTAAAAATCCCAGGATGTCCTTCGAAAAAGAGTAGGGGTGTAACCCCGGCATCCTGGCCAAATTTGCCCCTTGGCCTCTGTCCATCATGGCCTCCTAATCATCCCCATATACTGATTGGCTTCATCACTGTCTCCTCTCCACCAGTAAGCTGGTGTGTGGTGGGCGTTCTGGCGCAGTATGGCTGCCGTCGCATCATCCAAGTGGATGCTGCACATTGGTGGTGGTTGAGGAGATTCCCCCCTTCTATGTAAAGCGCTTTGAGGTCTCAGAAAAAGCGCTATATAAATGTAACGAATTATTATTATTATTATTATTATTTTAAAGCATCCGTGTGAAAACTAACCTGGAAAGAGACGTGAGGATTTGGGGAGAAAAATGAAAGATTCTTACTTGGTGCAGTGAATTATTCACGAGTTGTAATATAAATTAAGCAGAGCAGATCACAGATGCCCAGTAAGATGCACCGATATTAAAATTATGACCCGATAATTCTGTATATTCGAAAGCCGATAAACGATATGTTAGCCGATAAATCTAAATCCAAATTTTATATAATTTTTTTGAGAGCCTGATTACAAAAGCAAAAGTCTCACCATGTCCCAAACACACAATGATAATGATGTTCTCATTATAATTTTATGTAGCCTATATGTGACCCTGGATCACGTCACCAGTCACGAGTCGCACGGGTTTATTTGTGGCAATAGCCAACAATACATTATATGGGTCAAAATTATACATTTTTCTTTTATGCCAAAAATCGTTAGGATATTAAGTAAAGATCATGTTCCATGAAGATATTTTGTACGTTTCCTACCATAAATATATAAAACATTTATTTTTGTGAGTGAATGCAACACAATCGAGAACATAAATCCACAACTTTAAAGGAGATTTTCTCAATGTTTAGATTTTTTTTGCACCCTCAGATTCCAGATGTTCATATAGTTGTATCTCAGCCAAATATTGTCCTATCCTAACAAACCACACATCAATGGAAGATTTATGCATTCAGCTTACATGTGATGTATAAATCTCAATTTCAAAAAATTGACTCATGTGACTGCTTTGTGGTCCAGGGTCACATTATAACAAACTTATTTCAAGCATTTAAAACCATCATGTTGAACAGTGTGCATCTGAAGGGTCTCAACTGAAGGAAATAATACATTATTTATCAGCTTTAAGATATCGGCCAAATTTTCTTATCGAGCCGATAACATTAAAAATGAATATATCGTGCATCACTAATGCCTAGTATATGTTGTCTTTTTTCATACTGTTACTGCGAAATACAAAGAAAAAAAGAGAAAATAATCAGGAGGAATAGATTTCAGCGATTGCATTAATAATAATTACACATCACATTAAAATACCAAGCGGTACGTTATTCTCTTGAAGTCTGAACACGAGAACATGAAGGAAGTTTCACAGCTGACGGATCAGGATTATTTGTAGCGCAACCTAATGTTTTGAAATGATTTGTTTCAGTCTTTTTGTTAAGTTGAACTTAATCTTTGAGTTGACCGATCATCTAAAACGCAGTAGGCTTGTTAGGAAAAAGGTGGATATGATGTGATGCTACATTCTAATATTAATCTCGTGTCTCTCCAGGTGTGGTGTGAGTGTCAGCGTGTCAGCCGGCGAGCCCCCGGTGTGCTGGCGTGTATGAATGGATCAGGTTGGCATGGGTAATGCAGTTCAGGAGCGCCAGGGGGCGCTAGCACCGGGTGAAGTGCTGCCACGCCCCGCCGCCAGCCAATCAGAGGTAAGAGCACTCGCTTCTGAACACACCCACAGCAGAGAACAGCCAGTAATGCTGCGTTCCAGTCCAAAATTGTCATGCCCTTCACTCGCTAACTTCCCTCCGTCTCGTTCACTCGGATGTACGTCATTGCTTACGTTGCACGAGTGCCCACTACTGGCGGAAAACTGCAATGGGCTGAACTGGAACGTCCTAAGCCCTTGATCACTTGGATCAGCTGTGGAGTTGATTTATTATTTAAACATTTTTCCCTTTAATAATTTGTTTAATTCAGCATCCAAATGTATATAGGTGTATTTGGGTTGTTTTAAATAAAAAAATATATATAATTAATATATCATAGAGTTGTTTGTTGTGGTGGTGATTAGACGAGATTTGTGGTGACGTCACAATCGTACTGCATTGTGGGACATATAAGTGCCTGAAGTGTACATATGAAGTAGACTCGCTCCCTCGGTCAAAATCGAGGGAACGAGGGTCTGTCCATATAAACTTCCCTCGTCCACTTCACGAAGTGGAACGCACTTCAAAATGGCGGCAGGGATTCCCCCGAGGGGAAGTGCTTAGGGAAGTTCGCAAGTGCTTGTCTAAAAGTGGACTGGAACGCAGCCTAAGATTGCACCATTTGGTTCCGACTGACTATTGGGTAATTTTGTCTTGGAGAGGATTTTCTTTTTCCCGAAAATGCTAGGTAACGTTATCACACTGGACTAAAACTTACTGACTCACTCAAGGTGTAACAAAATTTTTATTTTATTTTATTTTTTATTTTTTTTGGTCCCCCCTCACCTTGTTACTGTTCCAGGTCAAAAATGACCGGCCTACAATTTTTTTTTGTATACATCTCTCATTACACTATATTATCACCAAATATTGGATTCAGTCTTTTTTGTCAACTTGTTTTTTTAGTTTTATTTTTTTATTACAAGTTTTGACCAAAAAACATTATTTGTGGGTTATTTTGGCAATATTTAATAAAATGTATCTGTACAATCAGTTAACAATTTACAGTTCCATTTTGTAAAAAATAAAAGTATTTAAATACAAACTTCCTGGTTAAACACTAAAGCCACAGTAGTGTGATGAACTGTGCACATTTTTCCCATATTTTGTTGAATATTGACACATTTATCCACAAATAATGCCTTTTTCACTCAAAAAATAAATAAATACAATAAATACAAAACCTGTGCTAATTGAATGAAAACAATTTGACAAAAAAGACTGAATGCAATATTTGGTGATGATGAAGCATAACGAGAGATTTACAAGAAAGGCTGGTCATTTCTGACCGGGAACATCAAAGGTGTTGCAGGGTTTTCAACACAACACAAGGGTTACGTTTACATTTTAAATGTCTTGACTCGTCCTCATGTCGTTCTGAAGCCGTATGACTTTATCCGTGAGGATTCGCGCCTGTAAATGATGACACAACCGTTGTATTTCTGTAGAAATAATTGCACATTAACCGTATCAATCCTCATTCATTGTGTTGTTAAAGAATGCAGAAGTAGAAACCGGTTTGTGAGGTGTTTCGGGCTGGCCTTTATTTCTGCAACAGGAAGAACAAAAGATTATATTGAAAGAGTCACAGTGTTTACCGTCTACAGGAAGTCAAACCACAAATGAATTACTCATAGTTGAGATTAACCCTGTAAAGCCTGACAAATGAAATAATTGTCTATTTTTTAAACAGTTTATTGAAACATTTGACAAAATATGAAAACAGTCAAATGCATGTGTTTTTTGTTGATACATCAGCTTTTATGGCTCAGATAGTCTGATATAGTGACAATATGGAGGAATAAACAGCTCAGTTTTATTCAGAGGCTCAAACTTAGCAAAAATATGCAATTTAGTGCAGATATTTGTATGTTTAAAACATATTATGAAATGCTGATGCTTGTAATGTTAAAAAATGAGGTCTTTATAACATCATGACAAGATACTTGCATAAAATGCATATGAATATCAGTCGTCATTCGATATCTCCCAATGTCTTAGTCAGATGATATTTAAATGCTTAGTTTTATGATCAAAACTTTATTTTTAAAGCATATTTTGTTCATCTCTCCATCATTGTATTGCATTACATTTAATGATTGAGAGATGAACAAATAAACCTTCCTCAAAAGTCTGATGATCATATTTAAGACTCACATTTTAACATGATATTTCGAATAAATGATGTATGGATAATCAAGTAAACCGAAGTTGCTTCAGTCCAGCAAGTGTTCATCTTAAAAACATTATTGACAATATCAAAGTTATGACATTTACTCTATTAAATCATTAAAGATTTGACAGAAAAAAGGACACGTGAACCATGAGCTGAAGGTGGACGTTTTTACAATTATATTTAAAGACTTTTACTTGCTAAAAAGTATGAGCTGTCAATCAGACGACAGAAGGACTGCTGTAGATTGTGTGCAACAGGTTTTTAATCAAAGTTTTGATCATTTTGAGGCCTTCGAAATTTGCATAGTAGGGTTAAGATGGCATGCAAGAAAACACTTTAACATCTAATACCCGTTTAAATGGACGGATTGGCCATTATATCAGTGTAAAGTGTGTGACCTCATCATCTATTTACAAGCTGACTGAGAGCTTCAGTCATGAGTTCAGCTTTCCATCAATGATCTTGGGATCAAATGTCTATTGGAAGAAAGTTCCTCGTCGTCTCTATCTCTAGATAACCGTAGTGTTTTCCAGTGTTTTCTTTAACCGGTGACTCTTCTCTCTCGGCTCCTGTAGAGTCACTGTGTGCTTTAATGTTTAATGTAGTCCTGTTCCTGTCTTCTGATTGGTCAATCCAGTGTTCCAGCAGTGATGTAGTACCAGCTCATGTGTAATGCAATAAAGTAACATTTGTAATGAACATTTAATATTTGTATCATGTTATGAATGTTTTATAATAACAATAAGACATGTGAATATATTCACTGAAGTGTTGAGAGAGAATATTATAATTCTATTTTTATTTAATCTACGATTATCCAGAAATGTGGGACGATTTCATACTCAAAATAATGTCATCCACTTTTATATTTAGAATAAGAGTCGGTTTCTATTTCAGTTAGCTGTTATTATAGTTATTATCATGACCATCATTCATTATTTTGCATGATATTTTTGTTTTTATTTCCATGTGGGCTGTTGATCGTCTCGTTTACAGTAAATCCCATCAGCCATCTCAGTGTTTTACGAGGGTTCACAGGTTAAAGTCTCTGGATTAAACCAAAATTGCATTATGGCTGAGTGCAATTATCAAATATTGCCTTTTAGTCAGTTTTATATTTTTTTAAGTAATATTAATAATGTTTTTTTAGCCATATTGATATATAATCACAAAACTTTGGCCAATTGTGCAGCTCTAAACACAATTACAACTGCATTTTGCCAAAATTGCCATAGTATGGGATGAAATTAGTCTCAAAATTATTAACAAATGCATGCACAATTATCCATGAGCTTTATACGATACATTTGCAATATTTATAAAGCTCATGGATAATTGTGCATGCATTTGTTAATAATTTTGAGACTAATTTCATCCCATACCCTAGTCTGTCTGTAGCATGTGGAGAACCTTTTTAATTGCTTCTATAAGGGACATGATCATGTTGGATCCTTCATATAATGATGAACAGGGCGGATGAATCTGTAGTCTGTAGTCGTTCAGTCGTTCGGCATGCTGGGACTTGAGGTTTGATAAATAAGGTATTCAGACAATTATTCAGGTCATGAGTTTGTGTGTGGAAACGGATTAAGAGCGTGAATATAAACCTGTTCTGCTTTATAAAGATTAGAGGGAAGGCTTGAGTCCTTCCCAGAAGCCTCAGTATGTGGTCATGCCTGGACATGTTTACTCCCATCACATTCTTACTGATTAACACTGGGTGTGTTTAACTATTAGAAAATGTGGATTGAGGTATTTATTTGGTTATAAGTGAAAATATTCATGAATCTGTGTGTGTGTGTGTGTGTGTGTGTGTGTGTGTGTGTGTGTGTGTGTGTGTGTGTGTGTGTGTGTGTGTGTGTGTGTGTGTGTGTGTGTGTGTGTGTGTGTGTGTGTGTGTGTGTGTGTGTGTAGGGTTTTAAACAGGGCCGGTCGGTCTTGAACTCTCTGCTCTCGGGGGCGTTTGCAGGAGCCGTGGCTAAAACCGCTGTCGCCCCACTGGATCGAACCAAGATTATCTTCCAAGGCAAGAACAACTCTTATTAACCTTCCCTGAGTGACTGACTACACATTAGCAGGGCACTGAAGTATTTTAAACACTTAAAATATATACTTAAAGGAGAAGTTCACTTTTAAAAAAACTTTTGCTGATTATTTACTCACCCCCATGTCATCCAAGATGTCCATGTCTTTCTTTCTTCAGTCGAAAAGAAATTAAGGTTTTTGATGAAAACATTCCAGGATTTTTTCACATATTATGGATTCCATTGGGACCCAAACGGTTCAAGGTCCAAATGACAGTTTCATTGCAGCTTCAAAGGGCTTTAAACGATACCAGACGATGAATAAGGGTCTTATCTAGCAAAACGATCGGTCATTTCAAAAATAAAAATAAAAGTTTACGTTTTATAAGCACAAATGTTCGCCTTGCTCTGTTCTGTGATGCGCGTTCGTGACGTCAAGTAATACGCAATTACGTTGAAAAGGTCACGCTTGAAAAATTGAAGAAAATGTTCTTTTTGGCTTTTTAATATTAAAACACTCAGGATGCGCACACGAAATGGGCATTTTAAACGATAAACTGACACAAACACATTTGAAAATGTTTATATGGTCCTCCTTCCGCACATTTGTAAACACATCAAACTTGACCTTTTCAACGTAATTGCGTATTACGTGACGTCACGAACGCGCATCACAGAACAGAGCAAGGCGAACATTTGTGCTTATAAAACTTAAACTTTTTTATTTATTTTTGAAATGACCGATCGTTTCGCTAAATAAGACCCTTATTCATCGTCTGGTATCGTTTAAAGCCCTTTGAAGCGGCAATGAAACTGTCATTTGGACCTTGAACCGTTTGGGTCCCAATGGAATCCATAATATGTGGAAAAATCCTGGAATGTTTTCATCAAAAACCTTAATTTCTTTTCGACTGAAGAAAGAAAGACATGGACATCTTGGATGACATGGGGGTGAGTAAATAATCAGCAAAAGTTTTTTCAAAAGTGAACTTCTCCTTTAAGCCGGGTGCACACTGTGCGATTTATTATCATCCTTTACGATTGTTGCTGGTCAGACTGTACGAACATGATCCTCGCTGTAAGCCATGTCACACTGTAAGATCTCAGTTATCATTAATGTCACACTGTAAGATCTCAGTTATCATTAATGTCACACTGTAAGATCTCAGTTATCATTAATGTCACACTGTAAGATCTCAGTTATCATTAATGTCACACTGTAAGATCTCAGTTATCATTAATGTCACACTGTAAGATCTCAGTTATCATTAATGTCACCCGTGTGAACTTGAGGAGAACTGACTTTATACGTCCACCTAACGGGTGCAAACTTGTCACCTTTCACCGAAAATGGGTCATTTGTGTGATTCATGTAAGATCCGATGAGTTCGGGTCAATTATAACGTGCAATTGAAAATGCAATGCGCCAACCAACTTCCCAAATTTGTTACGAGAATTGTTTATAAATCTGTTGTCAGCAAAAGTGAAGCTTTAAAATTCCGAAAATTCCCCCCAAAAATCTACAAGTTCCGCCCAAAATAAAAGCCTTATTTGAAAACAGTGTTTATTAGTGTCATTTTACTGTAAAATTATTTAATTAAATAATATATTTTACAGTGCAGTGGTATTATTACTATAGTAATGTATTTCTTTATTGTTTTGTTTAATTTTTATAACTTATAAATAATATTTAATAAAAACAATAATCATAAAATAATAATAGCAATTATTATTATTGCATAGTCATATTGAATGGGTTCCTTAAAAACAACTAAATAAAAAAATATTTTTTTTAAACTCTAAAAGATTATTTATTTATTTTTTACCCTTTTATCTTTATACTATAAACGTAAATCCACATTTTAAAGTTGAAATCCAGGCATTTTGAAGAATGACGATGTATGAATAATACCCTAATTTTGTAAATAAACCTTGTAGTTGCACAATAAATGTTTCACAGGAATTCATATTCGTGCTTTATTTCTTGTTTATTTATTGCTGAATAGCTTTTTTTTTTTTTTAAGTGAAACTCTAAATATTTCTCTTCATCTCCTCATTTCAGTGTCGTCGAATAGATTCTCTGCTAAGGTGAGTGTTTTAATTTTACTTTAAAAGTTTGATGTATCTGTCAGTCTGCAGATGACTTCATATATTTTGTGATGAATGCCATGTTTGTATTCCTGTAGCTCAAACAGTAGATCAGGCCGCTTGCAACACCAACGTCATGGGTTCGATTTCCTAGGAATGTATGAACTGATATACTTGAATAATACTTGTAAGTCACTTTGAATAAAATACATATATGTGACCCTGGACCACAAAACCAGTAACATGGGTAATTTTTTTTCAAATTGAGATTTATATATCATCTGTAAGCTGAATAAATAATCTTTCCATTGATGTATGGTTTGTTAGGATAGGACAATATTTGTCCGACTATGAAAATCTGGAATCTGAGGGTGCAAAAAAATCTAAACATTGAGTAAATCTCCTTTAAAGTTGTCCATTTATGTTCACGATTGTGCAGCATTCACTCACAAAAATAAATGTTTTATATATTTATGGTAGGAAATGTACAAAATATCTTCATGGAACATGATCTTTACTTAATATCCTAATGATTTTTGTCATAAAAGAAAAATCTATAATTTTGACCCATACAATGTATTGTTGGCTATTGCCACAAATATACCCGTGCGACTCGTGACTGGTGACGTGATCCAGGGTCACAAATCTATACATTTTGTCATTTCCAGGAGGCGTACAGGTTAATTTACCGCACATATCTCAAGGATGGCTTCTTCAGTCTGTGGAGGGGAAACTCGGCCACTATGGTGCGCGTTATTCCATACGCTGCCATCCAGTTCTGCGCACATGAACAATACAAGAGGATTCTGGGACAGCATTACGGCTTCCAGGGCAAGTGAGTCACTGGTGCTTCACCACTGCACATTTACATGGGCATTTACATTTATTTGTTTATTAACACCAAAACGACTTACAAATGAGAAGTTAAACAAACATACAATCCTCCAACACGATCCGGGGCGCCATTCAAATAAACCATCCACTTGTTTCTGATGCTGGGATCATTCTGGAGTCTACAGAAATGAGCTGGACGAGCAAAGCGAATGTTCCTTACGCTTTCATTTGCTCTTCCATTTGTCCTGTTATCGACAGACTCGATCGTGTGGACAGAAAGTGAACGCGCATCTGTATCCAGTGTAGACAGCGGCATTCCTTATAATGCTTTTGACACGACTCAACACTCATATCCAGTGTACGCAAATGACAGACTAGACTGAAGCTAGGTGTGTGCAAGGGTGGGCGGGGCCTATGGTGTGATGATGTAAATCTATTGGTTGATGTCTTGCTCTGGAGGCATTCATATCCACAGATCCCATAATATCCAAACAAGCCGTTTTTGGATGAATTATATTTAATGGTGAAAGTGTCCTGTTTTCCAGAGCTCTGCCGCCTGTGCCGCGGCTGCTGGCGGGTTCGATGGCGGGAACAACGGCTGCCATGATCACGTACCCACTGGACATGGTCCGCGCACGCATGGCCGTCACACCCAAGGAAATGTAAGACCTTTCATCCATCTATCTTAAGGGGAAAAAGGGATAAAAATGAACTTTTTTTAAAAATGAAATGAAATGTTCTCATCATTTACTCGCCCTCATGCCATCCCCGATGTATATGACTTTCTTTCTTCAGATAAATACAAACTAAGTTTTTTTTAGGAAAATAATCCATCTCCATGAGTCCATATAATGCCATTGAATACCATAATGCCATTGCTTGAAAAATCCAGACTAACCCACTGGATGAATCAATGCCTTCTGAAGACAAACGCTAGGTGTGTGTAACAAAAATACTAGTATTTGTAACTTTTTTAACCATAAATTAATGCTTCTGGTCAATTTTTTTTTTATATAGAAAAATATTAATATTTCAAGAAAATATTACAAGCACGCATCTTTTAGAAATCTAGAGTATTTCCAACAAAAGTACATTAAACAAGTTCAATCATTCTTGAACAGTGAAATATTCTCACATGGCACAAATTGGAAAGAATGAAACAAAGAAATGAAAAAATCAAACGAACAAAAACACCCTCAGCAAAACGGGTCTCAATCAGGGTGCATTAAAAAAGAATCATTTCTTTTATCAATTATTTTCAATTATTCTTAGTGATTTGATTAAATATTCTACTTCACATAATAAATCTATAAAAGTTGGTATTTTCTTAAGAAACTCTTTGTGAAAATAACGGATAATAAAGTTAACAGTAGATTATAAAGATTTGTTTTGGGTTTTCAAAAAGACAAATAACATCCATAAAGCGTAAATTACAGTTCATATTAACTTTAGAAAAACAATAAGAGCTCAAATCAGTCCAGAAAAGTGCTGAAACATAAGATAATAAATCAAATGACAAATGTTTTCACTTTCATTCTTGCTTCTGATCTACTGTCATATGAGCAATCATACAGGTGACCCAAACGTCACAACATGTAGGACAGTAGACCAGGGGCCTGTTCCATGATGGTAGTTGAACAAACTCAGGGTTACGGGATTAGTTTCGAGTTGACAAAACCAAACCAATCCAACTAGGCTTTGTTGGAACCATGATGCTGATCATCAACTTTCTCTGTCAACTCAGGCTTTGATCCTGAGTTTAGGAGTTTAGGTGTGACATCAGTAGCGAACAGCCAATCACATGCTGAGAAAGAGTGAAACTTGGGATTCATTTCTTGTGAGAGAGGCAGCGGGATTGACTTCTCTCTTCTGCAGAATATTACGAGATTTAAACAAATATTAGGAATTTAAACAAATTTACACAGCAATAAGAAAATGGCTGTCTATGAAAGAGGACAACTAAAAGAAAAATTCTTGCTATATCAGTGCAAGTAAAAGTTTTGAAGTTAGTTTATACATTTGAATTGAAGTCATTCAATTGAATACGGTTCACATGAAGTCATTTTATAGCTTAATCTATTGATTCTAAAGCGTATTTATATTATCTTTATATATTTATTCCTTTAAACTGCGCGTAATGATTGATCAACTAAAATTCTATGTGTGATTGATTAATAATAACATAAATAATATCTAAATCATACAAAATTATTATTCTAAATAAGTGTTACTAAAAGCCAGATGATTTTCTCTATAAAAATCATTTGCTATGTAGTGACCTTTCATTTGGAGCAGAAACAGGTGGAGTGACTTTATCCTTTGCTCACAGCTGATTGGTCCAATTTCAGTTTGAGATCTCTTACCTGGAACATAACCTGACCCGGACCAGGTTAGCCGTTGAGCGTGAGTTACTATGGCGATGAACACTGCTAAAAGCCAAACCACTTTCATGGTGCCTAAAACCCAGGGTTGGTGCAAACTAAACTGAAACATACCTGGCTATCCTCCGAAACCGACTTCATGGTACATTGAAGCATTGATTTATAGTTAAAAAAAGTATTTTTCTTAAAAGTATTCTTCTTTTCGCTTCAGAAGACATTGATTCATCCATTGGGATCGCAAGGATTCCCGTAAAAAAAACAAATTTAATTTAAAAAGTCGAAAAATTGAGGCATGAGGTTTCCGCCCGACAACAACGATGACATCCAGGTTTTCCAAGACTGTGGGAATCCTGGTTCTTTAAAGACAAACATTTGTTTAGGGAGTGAATTACAATTAGAAACATCTTGATTTTCAGATGTTTTTCAGTGCTTGTTTTATCATCGTGAGGCGTCCTTGGAAGTTTGCTAAGGCAACACCTGCTGTAAAGAAACGCGAGTGTGATGTCAGTGTGTGATGATGTCATTGGTCCTCAGGTACAGTAACATCATGCACGTGTTCGTGCGCATCTCTCGCGAGGAGGGGCTGAAGACGATCTACAGGGGCTTCACTCCCACCATCCTCGGCGTCGTGCCGTATGCAGGAATCAGTTTCTTTACATACGAGACACTGAAGAAAGTTCACGCAGGTAGTGTGTGTGTGTGTGTGTGTGTGTGTGTGTGTGTGTGTGTGTGTGTGTGTGTGTGTGTGTGTGTGTGTGTGATTCAGTGTTATTATAGCGTTTCCATTCTGTTTTTTATTTGTTGTCTAAGTTTCAGTGTCATTTTTAGTTTCAAATTGTTGACTGCTTTTAGTTCAGTTTTTGTGGTAACTCTTTACATAAAGGTCTTATTTGTTAAAGTCCCCCTGTAGTCAATAATTTTATCCCTTAAAACTAATTTTTGATCACCAAAATAGTTTTTTCCTTGAAAACTATTTCTTCATGCCTTAAAATTATACCTTAAAATAGCTGAAACTCGACACCCTTGCCTCATTTAGTATGCGCGGTTCTATGAATATGCAGATGAGCCGCCCCTCCACTCACTCACTCAGCTCAGAGATCCACTGGTTGACGATCACACGTTGATCTGATTGGTTACGAGGTAGTTTGTGATGTCAGAAACACCAGCGATTTCAAAGCGTGTGTTTGAGACTGTCTTTGGTTCACTGCAGTTTTAAGGAGGAAATACTCAGCAATGCTGTCGACTTATGAACTTACACATGCTTTGTCTTAAAGCAGATTAAAAACACCACATAGACACATAAACAACTTGATTTTCACCACAAGGGGGACTTTAATATTAGTTCATGTATTAACTAACATGAATCAACAGCGAGCAATATATTTATTAGTTAATATACATTCAACTGTTCATTGTTTGTTAATGTTAGTTCACAATGCATAAACTGTTAACTTTTGATTTTAAAGAACAAATTAGTCAAATATTGAGATTATCTTTAACTTTAAGATTAATAAATGCTTTAGATGTATTGTTCATATGTTAACTAATATAGTTAATGTTAACCTTGTTGTAAAGTGTTACCTTTTTATTTTCTTGAACCAGAAAACCCGGTAATACTTTACAACAAGGTCCCATTAGTTAATGCATCAACTATATGGGTTTCATAACCCTCGTTAACTGGTCTTAACTATTAATGCTTATATCTCCCAAATGCAAATTTTGCCATTGTTTTGGAACACACCAGCTTATTCATAACCTCAAGGCTAACATATTCATACTAAAAGCTAAAATACTGACATTTTGATTCCAGAGGGCCTTTAAGACAACTCAAACATGCATTTTAAGCCTTGTCTGTGAAACCGGGGGTTTGTTTTATTATGTTCTCTGTCTCCTAACCCTCAGTAACTGGTGTCTCTTCTCTCTGTGTTTCAGAGCATATGTTGAAATTAATATTAACTGAGATTAATAAATGCTGAAGAAGTATTGTTCATTCTTAGTTCATGTTAAAGTGTTAGTTCACCCAGAAATGAAAATTCTGTCCGTAATTACTCAAGACTTTCGTTCATCTTCAGAACACAAATGAAGATATTTGTGAGTAAATCTGAGAGCTGTCTCACTCCTCCATAGGCTTCTCTGTTAGTGAAACTTGCCAGTCCAGAAAGTTAGTAAAGACAATGTTTAAAATAGTCCAGTGACTACAGCGGCGCAACCTTCAGTTTATCAAGCGACGAGAATACTTTTAGTGCGCAAAAACAACAAAAATAACGACTATTAATTTTCTTCTGTGTTTCTCTGAGTGAGTTGATGTAGTGTAACAGCGCAGCGCTTCTGGGTCGTACGTCAGAACGGAGGCTCACTATTGGCCAGCATCACACATGCAAGCAAGCAAGCAAATTTTATTTATATAGCACTTTTCCAAACAAGTCAATGCAGTTCAAAGTGCTTTACAGGCACAAAAAAAAAAAAAAAAGTACAAGTAAATACAAGAACAAATACAAGAATAAAATGAAAATGTATTAAAATGAAGAAAAGAAGAAGAAAAAAACATTCAATTACAAACATTGTAAAATATTATAGGAAGGCCAGGCTAAAGAGATATGTTTTTACGTCTTACTTCTTCTGGAAGATTATTCCAGAGAATGATCATGACCAGTGTCGGCCAATAGTGAGCCTCCGTTCTGACGTACGACCCAGAAGCGCTGCGCTGTTACACTACATCAACTCACTCAGAGAAACAGAAGAACATGAAGAGTTGAATAAAGTCGTTATTTTTGTTTGTTTTTTGCGCACTAAAAGTATTCTCGTCGCCTGATAAACTGAAGGTTGAGCCACTGTAGTCACTGGACTATTTTAAACATTGTCTTTACTAACTTTCTGGGCCGGCAAGTTTCAGTAACAGAGAAGCCTATGGAGGAGTGAGACAGCTCTCAGATTTAATCAGAAATATCTTAATGTGTGTTCTGAAGATGAACGAAGGTCTTACGGGGTTGAACAACATGAGGGAGAGGAATTACTAACAGAGTTTTCATTTCTGGGGGAACTAACCCTTTAACTAAGGTAGTTCCTAATAAACCGTTTGTAAAGTGTTAGCGTGTGCATGTTTTATTTGCTGTTGTCTGTCTCCTCAGTAACTGGTCTCTTCTCTCTGTGTTCCAGAGCACACGGGTCGCTCTCATCCGTACTCGTACGAGCGTCTGGCGTTCGGTGCGTGCGCGGGTCTGATCGGTCAGTCCTCCTCGTACCCGCTGGATGTGGTGCGCAGACGCATGCAGACGGCCGGCGTCACCGGACACACGTACGGCACCATCTCCGGCACCATGAGGGACATCGTGGCGGAGGAGGGCGTGATCCGAGGACTCTACAAGGGCCTGAGCATGAACTGGGTCAAGGGGCCCATCGCTGTGGGCATCAGCTTCATGACCTTCGACCTCTCGCAGATCCTGCTGCGCAAGTTTCAGCAGTTCAACTACAGCGCGCGGTAGCAGCGTAGCGACCCGAAGTAAAACAGAACAAATTTAGTTTCTTCTTTTTGGGTGACACTTTACAATCAGGTTCATTTGTTAACATTAGCTGATGTATTAATGAACTGACATTTGTGACTGTGTTAGTTAATCTTTAGTTGATAAAAATGCAGCCGTTCATGTTCGTTCACAGTGCATTGACTAATGTTAACAAATACAATCCTTGATTTTATTAATGTATTAGTAAATGTTGAAATTAATATTAACTGAGATTACAAAACACTCATTCTTAGTTCGTGTTGACTAATGTTAACTAATGATCCTGATTGTAAAGTGTCACTCTTTTGAGAATATGCTGCCAATGAGGAGGATGAGGAACAGTGTGTGTTTTTGATTTCTGATGCAAGCGTTTTGTGTTTAGAGTGTGTGTGTGGGGGTGTGTGTGTGGGTGTGTGTGTGTGTGTGTTTGGTACAGAGACGCGCTGAATGTACGTCCCGCCGTCACAGACTGAACGTCCTGTAAGTGCAATACCGACTGAATGCGTTTCTGGACTGATCGAAGTACACACACACACACACACACACATGTCCAGTTTACAGCGTGTGTTTGTCTCGACATCACGTTCATATCAGGGTGAGACTCATGAAAATGATCAGGTCATTTTTCACTCTGAAATCAAAAGATGCGGATAATATTCTAAATAAGATTTTACATGAATTGCATGCATCCTGATTTAGGACCATTTGAGATTTATGTATTTTTGCACAACAATAACACACATTTTACCTCAGATTAAATGTTAGCTAAAAGTATAATTATAGGTATACTTCATGGAAGCATTTGTTGTTTTGAATATAATTTATGTAATTATAATTTTAAAAAAGCACATCACTTTTTCCCAAATTATATATTATTTAAAAGTATAATTGTATGTAAATGGTAGTATTTGTTGTTTTGAATTTAATTTAATTGCTGATTTGCTGATTTTAATTAAAAAATAAACATCCCTTCCTGCAATATAGTAACAAAAACACTTAATGTTTAATCATTATAAAGGAAGCCATATTGTACATTATGAGGCATTATAATATTTGCAGATTCCTTGTGCAATTTGAAATTAATTGTTTATTTCTAAAGGTGTAACAATGAATAGATGAGTGTTAGAGATGAGATGAGGTTACAGTTATTGATGATGCATGGCATTATAAGAAGGCATTATTAATGCATTACAAATACTTGCAGAATGTATTATATAAAGTGTTACCGAAATACTTTTTTATTATTTTGGGGTGAAATATGAGCTGGTCATCTCGTCATGAGGTTCACCCGTTTTACCCTTTATCGCTGATCCAGGACAGGGTAGTAGTGTGTGTGTGTTTTGCACAGGTGTGTGTGTGTGTGTGTGTGTGTGTGTGTGTGTGTGTGTGTGTGTGTGTGTGTGTGTGTGTGTGTGTGTGTGTGTGTGTGTGTGTGTGTGTGTGTGTGTGTGTGTGTGTGTGTGTGTGTGTGTGTGTGTGTGTGTGTGTGTGGGTGGGGCTCCCAAGTGCCTGGAGAGAGAAACGAAACACATGAACTTCAGCATCATCTCTTACAGAGGGACACTACAGTGTTACTGACTGCTGTAATTAACCAATATTCATCTGGATAATGAACAAATCACATTCGGTCTTCAACCATTAGTGTGTTACTGAAAGGAGAGACTTTTAATATGAAACTACAGGACTCGTTGGACGAATATTGAATTATACAGTGACTCCAAAAAGTATTTGTTCACTTTAGTCAATGTGATTCATTAGATCTGAATCTTGATTGTTTCATCATTTTTAAACCTGTTACAATAAATGACACTTGATATTTTCATGACAGTGACATTTCAGATGTGTATTAAGAGTATAGACACTTCTTGGGGCTGTTGTATTCACTCACGGTTATCATCTCGTTCTGATTCCAACTAACCTGACAATCACACGACGCTCAAGCACAACGATTATAATCTAATAAATGGCTTTTAAACATCCGAGACTCCTAATAAAACACTGAGTTTGATCTGGAGCAACTCAACGAACAATTCTGGAAACTGTGTTTGATGAATTCATGCGCGCTTTAATGAAACTGAGGAGAATCACTGGTGAGATTCATCGTGAAGTTCATTCTGTGTTTATCAAACGAATCTCATGCTAATGCTAATGCGCTAAAATGACTCAAGACTGTTTGTAAATCGAAGAGATTTGTGCCAAATAAACTAATGATATTATAATCAAGCCTTTTTCCCCACATCATTTATTCATGTTGTCTGAACACACACTTGTAAATGGTGAGTTTTCGACATCGTAAAGGAGTCAGTGAATGTTGAATCAGTGTGTTGGTGATTCCTCTAGATGGCAGCATAAAGCAGCCGCTGAACTGAAGCTGTGTGTCTGGTGTTTTACTGACACTGATGTTATACGGTATTATACAGCGCTTTCTACAATACAGAGTGTTTCAAAACAGCTTTACTGAGTTAACAGGAAAATAATGCAAGTTTGTTTCCAAAAGAAAATAGCGTCACAGTCCAGCTTAAGTAAGTTCAGTGATGGTTCATTTTTGTTTAAAAAAAAAGTTATTTAGTTCATATACAGCACAGGCCAAAAGTTTGGACACATTACTATTTGTAATGTTTTTGAAAGAAGTTTCTTCTGCTCATCAAGCCTGCATTTATTTGATCAAAAATACAGAATAAAAATGTATTATTGTGATATATTATTACAATTTAAAATAATTGGTTTTCAATTTATTATACTTAAAATTATCATTTATTTCTGTGATGCAAAGCTGAATTTTCAGGATCATTACTCCAGTCTATCACATGATCCTTTAGTAATCATTCTAATATTCTGATTTATTATGAGTGTTGGACACAGTTCTGCTGCCTAATATATTTGATGAATAAAAGGTTAAAAAGAACTGCATTTATACAAAATAAAAAAATATTTTCTAATAATATAAATCTTCTTTACTATCACTTTTTATCAATTTAACACATCCTTGCTGAATAAAAGTATTGATTTATTTCAAAAAAAGAAAGAAAAAAATTACTTACCCCAAATTACTGACCAGTAGTGTATATTGTTGTTACAAAAGATTTCTATTTTTAAAAAATTTGCTGCTTTTTTTTTTTTATTATTTATTTTTTTTACTTTTTATTCATCAAAGTATCCTAAAAAAGTATCACAGGTTATGAAAAAATATTAAGCAGCAGAACTGTTTCCAACTTTGATAATGAATCATCATATTAGGTGTCATGTAACACAAAATAAACCTATGTTTTCTTCATGATACAGGGCATAATCTTAGTTTCGTTTTTATTTTGTTACCATTAGACATCACTGGGTTTTAATTTGAGGTATGAAAACCTGACGATGCCACATACTGAAACACAAATTCATATAACATAAATTAGCCTGTCATTTTCTTCATTTTCTAAGTCAATAAAGGTTATGTTAAATGAATAAATGTAGTGTAAATGTTGTAATGAAACCAACTGTACCGTTGAAAAGTACTGTTTGTTGTTGTATTTTTCAAAACTTGAAACTTGTGTGTGTGTGTGTGTGTGTGTGTGTGTGTGTGTGTGTGTGTGTGTGTGTGTGTGTGTGTGTGTGTGTGTGTGTGTGTGTGTGTGTGTGTGTGTGTGTGTGTGTGTGTGTGTGTGTGTGTGTGTGTGTGTGTGTCAGGTGGATTTTTTAAATGTTTTTGAAATAAGTCTCTTGCGCTGCTCCCCCAGCCTGCATTTATTTGATTAAAATATAGTAGCCTAGGCTATAAACTACAGTATTGTGATATATTATTACCATTTTAAATAACAGTTTCTATTTGGACATATATTAAAAGTTTTTTTTATTTTATTTTTTTTATTTCTAATTGTAACGATCTCATAGCTTTATTTATGCAATTGTAAATGCAGTGAAAATATACTATTGGCACTTCTGTGTGTATGCACTGCAAAGATGGATTTTCCTTTAATGATTTAATTTGACTGGTGGACGTGTATGCATTTGTGTTTTATAATGTGTAAGTGTCATTCATTGATTTATTGAGTGTGTGTGCGCGCTGCCAATGGACCCAACGGCCTGCTGGGAGTTGTAATTTTTGTTGTATGGTGTATTTATACCACAGAGTGGACCTGTCTTTCACTTCGATGGTAACTAAAAAAAAAATTCAAGCTGCGATTTCTCAAGATGGATATCCTCGCGCGATCGAGTGTAGATTGTGTTAAACACGACAAGAACCAAAAATTCTGCGTTTATTCCTTAAAACAGTCGGTATTTCCCATATTGCTTCTCCTTTGCAGCTGCCATTGGCGCACGTCACGATTATAAGCGCCTCCTATTGGCGTAGGTAATGTTTACGGCACGATTATCAAGTATGTGAGGCGAACGCAACGGAACAGTCAAATGAACCATAAATTAACATGGTGAGTAACATTTTATAAACAATATTGTCAATATTGTTTGTTTTCCCTCTATTTTGCTGACGAGAATTTCAAAATAAAGCCCTACCAGAGTCTCAATGCAACAACAGACAGTGATTGAACCGTGAATTTTGTGAACCGTTACATAATCCTATATAATTATAAATTCAATTGTTATTATACTTTACAATATTACTGTTTGTTGTTGTATTTTTCAAAACTTGAAACTTGAAACTTGTGTGTGTGTGTGTGTGTGTGTGTCAGGTGGATTTTTTTCATGTTTTTGAAATAAGTCTCTTGCTGCTCCCCCAGCCTGCATTTATTTGATTAAAATATAGTAGCCTAGGCTGTAAACTACAGTATTGTGATATATTATTACAATTTTAAATAACAGTTTCTATTTGGACATATATTAAAAGTATTATTTTAATTTTTTCCCCCTGATTTCTAATTGTGACGATCTCATAGCTTTATTTATGCAATTGTAAATGCAGTGAAAATACATTAATGCCACTTCTGTGTATGCACTGCAAAGATGGATTTTCCTTTAATGATTTAATTTGACTGGTGGACGTGTATGCATTTGTGTTTTATAATGTGTAAGTGTCATTCATTGATTTATTGAGTGTGTGTGTGCGCGCTGCCAATGGACCCAACGGCCTGCTGGGAGTTGTAGTTTTGTTGTATGTTTTGTCCAATTTTCTTGTGCTCCTCCCTGTCCTAATCTAGGTGATGGGACCTACCAGCTGTTCCTCGTCAATGGCAAGAGGATCCAGTATTTAAGCAGAGCCGGAGAGAGAGAGAGAGAGAGAGAGAGAGAGAGAGAGAGAGAGAGAGACTGAGACTGGGAGAGATTTCTTCTCCCAAGAGCCTGAGACTGTTGTGTGACCAGACTTGGAGTGTTGCTCTTGTTGGTGTATGTTAAGCTTAAGTGTGTTGTTACGCTTAAATGTGTTGTCACGGCTGTAGTGGCAGCTTTGGTGTGTTAAGCTTAAACCAAGGTCAACTTAAATGTCTTGTGGCTGTAGTGTACAGCTTTGAATTGCTTGCCCATTGTTGAGTGTTGGAGCAGTATGGGAGTGGGTGCCATTTTTCTTTTCTCATTTTCTCCAGTTTTTTTGTTAGTTAGGAAGTAAGGTAAGAAGTCCTGTTGTTTATTTGTGTTTATTGTTGTAGGTCAATTAGGTTTTCCTTCTACCGGGTAGTGATCTTTTGTTTGTTTTGGCTTTACCTGCTCCTGAAGAACACGCTTCATATCTTTTTCTTTTGGAGCTGTTTGTTTAGGATTCTTTTTGCACTGTATTTATCACTTATTGTAAATAAATGTATTGGAAATCTTACTTTGTGTATTGTGTGCTGGGACTCAGATAGGTTAACTTTTCTTTGTCGCTGTTCATTTTTGCTTTAAAGTTACTTTTCCCTTTTTTTTGCATGCGTCTTCATAATCGTTGTTGTTGTTATTATACATTTTTTTTTTTGCCTCTGTCACAGTGTTTCTTAACCTGAATTAGCACTGTTCATAGGCAACACCAATAGGTGTCATGTCACACAAAATAAACATATGACCACTGGTGTACAGTATACATTACTTGGACTATTTAAATGTATTATTAAATAAAGAAAAAAAAAAACCGTTGCGCTGCAATGGCAGTTTACCTGCCCAGATCAGCCGATCCTTTCTAGCGATCAATGGGCAGGTGCCTGCCTGTTCACATTCAACGACAATAGTAAAAGGCGCTCGGCGGCCATTTATAGCACATAGTGGACCTGTCTTTCACTTCGATGGTAACTAAAAAAAAATTCAAACTGCGATTTCTCACGATGGATATCCTCGCGCGATCGAGTGTAGATTGTGTTAAACACGATAAGAACAAAAAATTCTGCGTTTATTCCTTAAAACAGTCGGTATTTCCCATATTGCTTCTCCTTTGCAGCTGCCATTGGCGCACGTCACGATTATAAGCGCCTCCTATTGGCGTAGGTAATGTTTACGGCACGATTATCAAGTATGTGAGGCGAACGCAACGGAACAGTCAAATGAACCATAAATTAACATGGTGAGTAACATTTTATAAACAATATTGTCAATATTGTTTGTTTTCCCTCTATTTTGCTGACGAGAATTTCAAAATAAAGCCCTACCAGAGTCTCAATGCAACAACAGACAGTGATTGAACCGTGAATTTTGTGAACCGTTACATAATCCTATATAATTATAAATTCAATTGTTATTATACTTTACAATATTACTGTTTGTTGTTGTATTTTTCAAAACTTGAAACTTGAAACTTGTGTGTGTGTGTGTGTGTGTGTGTCAGGTGGATTTTTTTCATGTTTTTGAAATAAGTCTCTTGCTGCTCCCCCAGCCTGCATTTATTTGATTAAAATATAGTAGCCTAGGCTGTAAACTACAGTATTGTGATATATTATTACAATTTTAAATAACAGTTTCTATTTGGACATATATTAAAAGTATTATTTTAATTTTTTCCCCCTGATTTCTAATTGTGACGATCTCATAGCTTTATTTATGCAATTGTAAATGCAGTGAAAATACATTAATGCCACTTCTGTGTATGCACTGCAAAGATGGATTTTCCTTTAATGATTTAATTTGACTGGTGGACGTGTATGCATTTGTGTTTTATAATGTGTAAGTGTCATTCATTGATTTATTGAGTGTGTGTGCGCGCTGCCAATGGACCCAACGGCCTGCTGGGAGTTGTAGTTTTGTTGTATGTTTTGTCCAATTTTCTTGTGCTCCTCCCTGTCCTAATCTAGGTGATGGGACCTACCAGCTGTTCCTCGTCAATGGCAAGAGGATCCAGTATTTAAGCAGAGCCGGAGAGAGAGAGAGAGAGAGAGAGAGAGAGAGAGACTGGGAGAGATTTCTTCTCCCAAGAGCCTGAGACTGTTGTGTGACCAGACTTGGAGTGTTGCTCTTGTTGGTGTATGTTAAGCTTAAGTGTGTTGTTACGCTTAAATGTGTTGTCACGGCTGTAGTGGCAGCTTTGGTGTGTTAAGCTTAAACCAAGGTCAACTTAAATGTCTTGTGGCTGTAGTGTACAGCTTTGAATTGCTTGCCCATTGTTGAGTGTTGGAGCAGTATGGGAGTGGGTGCCATTTTTCTTTTCTCATTTTCTCCAGTTTTTTTGTTAGTTAGGAAGTAAGGTAAGAAGTCCTGTTGTTTATTTGTGTTTATTGTTGTAGGTCAATTAGGTTTTCCTTCTACCGGGTAGTGATCTTTTGTTTGTTTTGGCTTTACCTGCTCCTGAAGAACACGCTTCATATCTTTTTCTTTTGGAGCTGTTTGTTTAGGATTCTTTTTGCACTGTATTTATCACTTATTGTAAATAAATGTATTGGAAATCTTACTTTGTGTATTGTGTGCTGGGACTCAGATAGGTTAACTTTTCTTTGTCGCTGTTCATTTTTGCTTTAAAGTTACTTTTCCCTTTTTTTTGCATGCGTCTTCATAATCGTTGTTGTTGTTATTATACATTTTTTTTTTTGCCTCTGTCACAGTGTTTCTTAACCTGAATTAGCACTGTTCATAGGCAACACCAATAGGTGTCATGTCACACAAAATAAACATATGACCACTGGTGTACAGTATACATTACTTGGACTATTTAAATGTATTATTAAATAAAGAAAAAAAAAATCGTCGCGCTTCAATGGCAGTTTACCTGCCCAGATCAGCCGATCCTTTCTAGCGATCAATGGGCAGGTGCCTGCCTGTTCACATTCAACGACAATAGTAAAAGGCGCTCGGCGGCCATTTATAGCACATAGTGGACCTGTCTTTCACTTCGATGGTAACTAAAAAAAAATTCAAACTGCGATTTCTCACGATGGATATCCTCGCGCGATCGAGTGTAGATTGTGTTAAACACGATAAGAACAAAAAATTCTGCGTTTATTCCTTAAAACAGTCGGTATTTCCCATATTGCTTCTCCTTTGCAGCTGCCATTGGCGCACGTCACGATTATAAGCGCCTCCTATTGGCGTAGGTAATGTTTACGGCACGATTATCAAGTATGTGAGGCGAACGCAACGGAACAGTCAAATGAACCATAAATTAACATGGTGAGTAACATTTTATAAACAATATTGTCAATATTGTTTGTTTTCCCTCTATTTTGCTGACGAGAATTTCAAAATAAAGCCCTACCAGAGTCTCAATGCAACAACAGACAGTGATTGAACCGTGAATTTTGTGAACCGTTACATAATCCTATATAATTATAAATTCAATTGTTATTATACTTTACAATATTACTGTTTGTTGTTGTATTTTTCAAAACTTGAAACTTGAAACTTGTGTGTGTGTGTGTGTGTGTGTGTCAGGTGGATTTTTTTCATGTTTTTGAAATAAGTCTCTTGCTGCTCCCCCAGCCTGCATTTATTTGATTAAAATATAGTAGCCTAGGCTGTAAACTACAGTATTGTGATATATTATTACAATTTTAAATAACAGTTTCTATTTGGACATATATTAAAAGTATTATTTTAATTTTTTCCCCCTGATTTCTAATTGTGACGATCTCATAGCTTTATTTATGCAATTGTAAATGCAGTGAAAATACATTAATGCCACTTCTGTGTATGCACTGCAAAGATGGATTTTCCTTTAATGATTTAATTTGACTGGTGGACGTGTATGCATTTGTGTTTTATAATGTGTAAGTGTCATTCATTGATTTATTGAGTGTGTGTGTGCGCGCTGCCAATGGACCCAACGGCCTGCTGGGAGTTGTAGTTTTGTTGTATGTTTTGTCCAATTTTCTTGTGCTCCTCCCTGTCCTAATCTAGGTGATGGGACCTACCAGCTGTTCCTCGTCAATGGCAAGAGGATCCAGTATTTAAGCAGAGCCGGAGAGAGAGAGAGAGAGAGAGAGAGAGAGAGAGACTGGGAGAGATTTCTTCTCCCAAGAGCCTGAGACTGTTGTGTGACCAGACTTGGAGTGTTGCTCTTGTTGGTGTATGTTAAGCTTAAGTGTGTTGTTACGCTTAAATGTGTTGTCACGGCTGTAGTGGCAGCTTTGGTGTGTTAAGCTTAAACCAAGGTCAACTTAAATGTCTTGTGGCTGTAGTGTACAGCTTTGAATTGCTTGCCCATTGTTGAGTGTTGGAGCAGTATGGGAGTGGGTGCCATTTTTCTTTTCTCATTTTCTCCAGTTTTTTTGTTAGTTAGGAAGTAAGGTAAGAAGTCCTGTTGTTTATTTGTGTTTATTGTTGTAGGTCAATTAGGTTTTCCTTCTACCGGGTAGTGATCTTTTGTTTGTTTTGGCTTTACCTGCTCCTGAAGAACACGCTTCATATCTTTTTCTTTTGGAGCTGTTTGTTTAGGATTCTTTTTGCACTGTATTTATCACTTATTGTAAATAAATGTATTGGAAATCTTACTTTGTGTATTGTGTGCTGGGACTCAGATAGGTTAACTTTTCTTTGTCGCTGTTCATTTTTGCTTTAAAGTTACTTTTCCCTTTTTTTTGCATGCGTCTTCATAATCGTTGTTGTTGTTATTATACATTTTTTTTTTTGCCTCTGTCACAGTGTTTCTTAACCTGAATTAGCACTGTTCATAGGCAACACCAATAGGTGTCATGTCACACAAAATAAACATATGACCACTGGTGTACAGTATACATTACTTGGACTATTTAAATGTATTATTAAATAAAGAAAAAAAAAATCGTCGCGCTTCAATGGCAGTTTACCTGCCCAGATCAGCCGATCCTTTCTAGCGATCAATGGGCAGGTGCCTGCCTGTTCACATTCAACGACAATAGTAAAAGGCGCTCGGCGGCCATTTATAGCACATAGTGGACCTGTCTTTCACTTCGATGGTAACTAAAAAAAAATTCAAACTGCGATTTCTCACGATGGATATCCTCGCGCGATCGAGTGTAGATTGTGTTAAACACGATAAGAACAAAAAATTCTGCGTTTATTCCTTAAAACAGTCGGTATTTCCCATATTGCTTCTCCTTTGCAGCTGCCATTGGCGCACGTCACGATTATAAGCGCCTCCTATTGGCGTAGGTAATGTTTACGGCACGATTATCAAGTATGTGAGGCGAACGCAACGGAACAGTCAAATGAACCATAAATTAACATGGTGAGTAACATTTTATAAACAATATTGTCAATATTGTTTGTTTTCCCTCTATTTTGCTGACGAGAATTTCAAAATAAAGCCCTACCAGAGTCTCAATGCAACAACAGACAGTGATTGAACCGTGAATTTTGTGAACCGTTACATAATCCTATATAATTATAAATTCAATTGTTATTATACTTTACAATATTACTGTTTGTTGTTGTATTTTTCAAAACTTGAAACTTGAAACTTGTGTGTGTGTGTGTGTGTGTGTGTCAGGTGGATTTTTTTCATGTTTTTGAAATAAGTCTCTTGCTGCTCCCCCAGCCTGCATTTATTTGATTAAAATATAGTAGCCTAGGCTGTAAACTACAGTATTGTGATATATTATTACAATTTTAAATAACAGTTTCTATTTGGACATATATTAAAAGTATTATTTTAATTTTTTCCCCCTGATTTCTAATTGTGACGATCTCATAGCTTTATTTATGCAATTGTAAATGCAGTGAAAATACATTAATGCCACTTCTGTGTATGCACTGCAAAGATGGATTTTCCTTTAATGATTTAATTTGACTGGTGGACGTGTATGCATTTGTGTTTTATAATGTGTAAGTGTCATTCATTGATTTATTGAGTGTGTGTGTGCGCGCTGCCAATGGACCCAACGGCCTGCTGGGAGTTGTAGTTTTGTTGTATGTTTTGTCCAATTTTCTTGTGCTCCTCCCTGTCCTAATCTAGGTGATGGGACCTACCAGCTGTTCCTCGTCAATGGCAAGAGGATCCAGTATTTAAGCAGAGCCGGAGAGAGAGAGAGAGAGAGAGAGAGAGAGAGAGACTGGGAGAGATTTCTTCTCCCAAGAGCCTGAGACTGTTGTGTGACCAGACTTGGAGTGTTGCTCTTGTTGGTGTATGTTAAGCTTAAGTGTGTTGTTACGCTTAAATGTGTTGTCACGGCTGTAGTGGCAGCTTTGGTGTGTTAAGCTTAAACCAAGGTCAACTTAAATGTCTTGTGGCTGTAGTGTACAGCTTTGAATTGCTTGCCCATTGTTGAGTGTTGGAGCAGTATGGGAGTGGGTGCCATTTTTCTTTTCTCATTTTCTCCAGTTTTTTTGTTAGTTAGGAAGTAAGGTAAGAAGTCCTGTTGTTTATTTGTGTTTATTGTTGTAGGTCAATTAGGTTTTCCTTCTACCGGGTAGTGATCTTTTGTTTGTTTTGGCTTTACCTGCTCCTGAAGAACACGCTTCATATCTTTTTCTTTTGGAGCTGTTTGTTTAGGATTCTTTTTGCACTGTATTTATCACTTATTGTAAATAAATGTATTGGAAATCTTACTTTGTGTATTGTGTGCTGGGACTCAGATAGGTTAACTTTTCTTTGTCGCTGTTCATTTTTGCTTTAAAGTTACTTTTCCCTTTTTTTTGCATGCGTCTTCATAATCGTTGTTGTTGTTATTATACATTTTTTTTTTTGCCTCTGTCACAGTGTTTCTTAACCTGAATTAGCACTGTTCATAGGCAACACCAATAGGTGTCATGTCACACAAAATAAACATATGACCACTGGTGTACAGTATACATTACTTGGACTATTTAAATGTATTATTAAATAAAGAAAAAAAAAATCGTCGCGCTGCAATGGCAGTTTACCTGCCCAGATCAGCCGATCCTTTCTAGCGATCAATGGGCAGGTGCCTGCCTGTTCACATTCAACGACAATAGTAGAAGGCGCTCGGCGGCCATTTATAGCACATAGTGGACCTGTCTTTCACTTCGATGGTAACTAAAAAAAAATTCAAACTGCGATTTCTCACGATGGATATCCTCGCGCGATCGAGTGTAGATTGTGTTAAACACGATAAGAACAAAAAATTCTGCGTTTATTCCTTAAAACAGTCGGTATTTCCCATATTGCTTCTCCTTTGCAGCTGCCATTGGCGCACGTCACGATTATAAGCGCCTCCTATTGGCGTAGGCACGATTATCAAGTATGTGAGGCGAACGCAACGGAACAGTCAAATGAACCATAAATTAACATGGTGAGTAACATTTTATAAACAATATTGTCAATATTGTTTGTTTTCCCTCTATTTTGCTGACGAGAATTTCAAAATAAAGCCCTACCAGAGTCTCAATGCAACAACAGACAGTGATTGAACCGTGAATTTTGTGAACCGTTACATAATCCTATATAATTATAAATTCAATTGTTATTATACTTTACAATATTACTGTTTGTTGTTGTATTTTTCAAAACTTGAAACTTGAAACTTGTGTGTGTGTGTGTGTGTGTGTGTGTGTGTGTGTGTGTGTGTGTGTGTGTGTGTGTCAGGTGGATTTTTTTCATGTTTTTGAAATAAGTCTCTTGCTGCTCCCCCAGCCTGCATTTATTTGATTAAAATATAGTAGCCTAGGCTGTAAACTACAGTATTGTGATATATTATTACAATTTTAAATAACAGTTTCTATTTGGACATATATTAAAAGTATTATTTTAATTTTTTCCCCCTGATTTCTAATTGTGACGATCTCATAGCTTTATTTATGCAATTGTAAATGCAGTGAAAATACATTAATGCCACTTCTGTGTATGCACTGCAAAGATGGATTTTCCTTTAATGATTTAATTTGACTGGTGGCATTTGTGTTTTATAATGTGTAAGTGTCATTCATTGATTTATTGAGTGTGTGTGCGCGCTGCCAATGGACCCAACGGCCTGCTGGGAGTTGTAGTTTTGTTGTATGTTTTGTCCAATTTTCTTGTGCTCCTCCCTGTCCTAATCTAGGTGATGGGACCTACCAGCTGTTCCTCGTCAATGGCAAGAGGATCCAGTATTTAAGCAGAGCCGGAGAGAGAGAGAGAGAGAGAGACTGGGAGAGATTTCTTCTCCCAAGAGCCTGAGACTGTTGTGTGACCAGACTTGGAGTGTTGCTCTTGTTGGTGTATGTTAAGCTTAAGTGTGTTGTTACGCTTAAATGTGTTGTCACGGCTGTAGTGGCAGCTTTGGTGTGTTAAGCTTAAACCAAGGTCAACTTAAATGTCTTGTGGCTGTAGTGTACAGCTTTGAATTGCTTGCCCATTGTTGAGTGTTGGAGCAGTATGGGAGTGGGTGCCATTTTTCTTTTCTCATTTTCTCCAGTTTTTTTGTTAGTTAGGAAGTAAGGTAAGAAGTCCTGTTGTTTATTTGTGTTTATTGTTGTAGGTCAATTAGGTTTTCCTTCTACCGGGTAGTGATCTTTTGTTTGTTTTGGCTTTACCTGCTCCTGAAGAACACGCTTCATATCTTTTTCTTTTGGAGCTGTTTGTTTAGGATTCTTTTTGCACTGTATTTATCACTTATTGTAAATAAATGTATTGGAAATCTTACTTTGTGTATTGTGTGCTGGGACTCAGATAGGTTAACTTTTCTTTGTCGCTGTTCATTTTTGCTTTAAAGTTACTTTTCCCTTTTTTTTGCATGCGTCTTCATAATCGTTGTTGTTGTTATTATACATTTTTTTTTTTGCCTCTGTCACAGTGTTTCTTAACCTGAATTAGCACTGTTCATAGGCAACACCAATAGGTGTCATGTCACACAAAATAAACATATGACCACTGGTGTACAGTATACATTACTTGGACTATTTAAATGTATTATTAAATAAAGAAAAAAAAAACCGTTGCGCTGCAATGGCAGTTTACCTGCCCAGATCAGCCGATCCTTTCTAGCGATCAATGGGCAGGTGCCTGCCTGTTCACATTCAACGACAATAGTAAAAGGCGCTCGGCGGCCATTTATAGCACATAGTGGACCTGTCTTTCACTTCGATGGTAACTAAAAAAAAATTCAAACTGCGATTTCTCACGATGGATATCCTCGCGCGATCGAGTGTAGATTGTGTTAAACACGATAAGAACAAAAAATTCTGCGTTTATTCCTTAAAACAGTCGGTATTTCCCATATTGCTTCTCCTTTGCAGCTGCCATTGGCGCACGTCACGATTATAAGCGCCTCCTATTGGCGTAGGTAATGTTTACGGCACGATTATCAAGTATGTGAGGCGAACGCAACGGAACAGTCAAATGAACCATAAATTAACATGGTGAGTAACATTTTATAAACAATATTGTCAATATTGTTTGTTTTCCCTCTATTTTGCTGACGAGAATTTCAAAATAAAGCCCTACCAGAGTCTCAATGCAACAACAGACAGTGATTGAACCGTGAATTTTGTGAACCGTTACATAATCCTATATAATTATAAATTCAATTGTTATTATACTTTACAATATTACTGTTTGTTGTTGTATTTTTCAAAACTTGAAACTTGAAACTTGTGTGTGTGTGTGTGTGTGTGTGTGTGTCAGGTGGATTTTTTTCATGTTTTTGAAATAAGTCTCTTGCTGCTCCCCCAGCCTGCATTTATTTGATTAAAATATAGTAGCCTAGGCTGTAAACTACAGTATTGTGATATATTATTACAATTTTAAATAACAGTTTCTATTTGGACATATATTAAAAGTATTATTTTAATTTTTTCCCCCTGATTTCTAATTGTGACGATCTCATAGCTTTATTTATGCAATTGTAAATGCAGTGAAAATACATTAATGCCACTTCTGTGTATGCACTGCAAAGATGGATTTTCCTTTAATGATTTAATTTGACTGGTGGACGTGTATGCATTTGTGTTTTATAATGTGTAAGTGTCATTCATTGATTTATTGAGTGTGTGTGTGCGCGCTGCCAATGGACCCAACGGCCTGCTGGGAGTTGTAGTTTTGTTGTATGTTTTGTCCAATTTTCTTGTGCTCCTCCCTGTCCTAATCTAGGTGATGGGACCTACCAGCTGTTCCTCGTCAATGGCAAGAGGATCCAGTATTTAAGCAGAGCCGGAGAGAGAGAGAGAGAGAGAGAGAGAGAGAGAGACTGGGAGAGATTTCTTCTCCCAAGAGCCTGAGACTGTTGTGTGACCAGACTTGGAGTGTTGCTCTTGTTGGTGTATGTTAAGCTTAAGTGTGTTGTTACGCTTAAATGTGTTGTCACGGCTGTAGTGGCAGCTTTGGTGTGTTAAGCTTAAACCAAGGTCAACTTAAATGTCTTGTGGCTGTAGTGTACAGCTTTGAATTGCTTGCCCATTGTTGAGTGTTGGAGCAGTATGGGAGTGGGTGCCATTTTTCTTTTCTCATTTTCTCCAGTTTTTTTGTTAGTTAGGAAGTAAGGTAAGAAGTCCTGTTGTTTATTTGTGTTTATTGTTGTAGGTCAATTAGGTTTTCCTTCTACCGGGTAGTGATCTTTTGTTTGTTTTGGCTTTACCTGCTCCTGAAGAACACGCTTCATATCTTTTTCTTTTGGAGCTGTTTGTTTAGGATTCTTTTTGCACTGTATTTATCACTTATTGTAAATAAATGTATTGGAAATCTTACTTTGTGTATTGTGTGCTGGGACTCAGATAGGTTAACTTTTCTTTGTCGCTGTTCATTTTTGCTTTAAAGTTACTTTTCCCTTTTTTTTGCATGCGTCTTCATAATCGTTGTTGTTGTTATTATACATTTTTTTTTTTGCCTCTGTCACAGTGTTTCTTAACCTGAATTAGCACTGTTCATAGGCAACACCAATAGGTGTCATGTCACACAAAATAAACATATGACCACTGGTGTACAGTATACATTACTTGGACTATTTAAATGTATTATTAAATAAAGAAAAAAAAATCGTCGCGCTTCAATGGCAGTTTACCTGCCCAGATCAGCCGATCCTTTCTAGCGATCAATGGGCAGGTGCCTGCCTGTTCACATTCAACGACAATAGTAAAAGGCGCTCGGCGGCCATTTATAGCACATAGTGGACCTGTCTTTCACTTCGATGGTAACTAAAAAAAAATTCAAACTGCGATTTCTCACGATGGATATCCTCGCGCGATCGAGTGTAGATTGTGTTAAACACGATAAGAACAAAAAATTCTGCGTTTATTCCTTAAAACAGTCGGTATTTCCCATATTGCTTCTCCTTTGCAGCTGCCATTGGCGCACGTCACGATTATAAGCGCCTCCTATTGGCGTAGGTAATGTTTACGGCACGATTATCAAGTATGTGAGGCGAACGCAACGGAACAGTCAAATGAACCATAAATTAACATGGTGAGTAACATTTTATAAACAATATTGTCAATATTGTTTGTTTTCCCTCTATTTTGCTGACGAGAATTTCAAAATAAAGCCCTACCAGAGTCTCAATGCAACAACAGACAGTGATTGAACCGTGAATTTTGTGAACCGTTACATAATCCTATATAATTATAAATTCAATTGTTATTATACTTTACAATATTACTGTTTGTTGTTGTATTTTTCAAAACTTGAAACTTGAAACTTGTGTGTGTGTGTGTGTGTGTGTGTGTGTGTGTGTGTGTGTGTGTGTGTGTGTCAGGTGGATTTTTTTCATGTTTTTGAAATAAGTCTCTTGCTGCTCCCCCAGCCTGCATTTATTTGATTAAAATATAGTAGCCTAGGCTGTAAACTACAGTATTGTGATATATTATTACAATTTTAAATAACAGTTTCTATTTGGACATATATTAAAAGTATTATTTTAATTTTTTCCCCCTGATTTCTAATTGTGACGATCTCATAGCTTTATTTATGCAATTGTAAATGCAGTGAAAATACATTAATGCCACTTCTGTGTATGCACTGCAAAGATGGATTTTCCTTTAATGATTTAATTTGACTGGTGGCATTTGTGTTTTATAATGTGTAAGTGTCATTCATTGATTTATTGAGTGTGTGTGCGCGCTGCCAATGGACCCAACGGCCTGCTGGGAGTTGTAGTTTTGTTGTATGTTTTGTCCAATTTTCTTGTGCTCCTCCCTGTCCTAATCTAGGTGATGGGACCTACCAGCTGTTCCTCGTCAATGGCAAGAGGATCCAGTATTTAAGCAGAGCCGGAGAGAGAGAGAGAGAGAGAGACTGGGAGAGATTTCTTCTCCCAAGAGCCTGAGACTGTTGTGTGACCAGACTTGGAGTGTTGCTCTTGTTGGTGTATGTTAAGCTTAAGTGTGTTGTTACGCTTAAATGTGTTGTCACGGCTGTAGTGGCAGCTTTGGTGTGTTAAGCTTAAACCAAGGTCAACTTAAATGTCTTGTGGCTGTAGTGTACAGCTTTGAATTGCTTGCCCATTGTTGAGTGTTGGAGCAGTATGGGAGTGGGTGCCATTTTTCTTTTCTCATTTTCTCCAGTTTTTTTGTTAGTTAGGAAGTAAGGTAAGAAGTCCTGTTGTTTATTTGTGTTTATTGTTGTAGGTCAATTAGGTTTTCCTTCTACCGGGTAGTGATCTTTTGTTTGTTTTGGCTTTACCTGCTCCTGAAGAACACGCTTCATATCTTTTTCTTTTGGAGCTGTTTGTTTAGGATTCTTTTTGCACTGTATTTATCACTTATTGTAAATAAATGTATTGGAAATCTTACTTTGTGTATTGTGTGCTGGGACTCAGATAGGTTAACTTTTCTTTGTCGCTGTTCATTTTTGCTTTAAAGTTACTTTTCCCTTTTTTTTGCATGCGTCTTCATAATCGTTGTTGTTGTTATTATACATTTTTTTTTTTGCCTCTGTCACAGTGTTTCTTAACCTGAATTAGCACTGTTCATAGGCAACACCAATAGGTGTCATGTCACACAAAATAAACATATGACCACTGGTGTACAGTATACATTACTTGGACTATTTAAATGTATTATTAAATAAAGAAAAAAAAAACCGTTGCGCTGCAATGGCAGTTTACCTGCCCAGATCAGCCGATCCTTTCTAGCGATCAATGGGCAGGTGCCTGCCTGTTCACATTCAACGACAATAGTAAAAGGCGCTCGGCGGCCATTTATAGCACATAGTGGACCTGTCTTTCACTTCGATGGTAACTAAAAAAAAATTCAAACTGCGATTTCTCACGATGGATATCCTCGCGCGATCGAGTGTAGATTGTGTTAAACACGATAAGAACAAAAAATTCTGCGTTTATTCCTTAAAACAGTCGGTATTTCCCATATTGCTTCTCCTTTGCAGCTGCCATTGGCGCACGTCACGATTATAAGCGCCTCCTATTGGCGTAGGTAATGTTTACGGCACGATTATCAAGTATGTGAGGCGAACGCAACGGAACAGTCAAATGAACCATAAATTAACATGGTGAGTAACATTTTATAAACAATATTGTCAATATTGTTTGTTTTCCCTCTATTTTGCTGACGAGAATTTCAAAATAAAGCCCTACCAGAGTCTCAATGCAACAACAGACAGTGATTGAACCGTGAATTTTGTGAACCGTTACATAATCCTATATAATTATAAATTCAATTGTTATTATACTTTACAATATTACTGTTTGTTGTTGTATTTTTCAAAACTTGAAACTTGAAACTTGTGTGTGTGTGTGTGTGTGTGTGTGTGTCAGGTGGATTTTTTTCATGTTTTTGAAATAAGTCTCTTGCTGCTCCCCCAGCCTGCATTTATTTGATTAAAATATAGTAGCCTAGGCTGTAAACTACAGTATTGTGATATATTATTACAATTTTAAATAACAGTTTCTATTTGGACATATATTAAAAGTATTATTTTAATTTTTTCCCCCTGATTTCTAATTGTGACGATCTCATAGCTTTATTTATGCAATTGTAAATGCAGTGAAAATACATTAATGCCACTTCTGTGTATGCACTGCAAAGATGGATTTTCCTTTAATGATTTAATTTGACTGGTGGACGTGTATGCATTTGTGTTTTATAATGTGTAAGTGTCATTCATTGATTTATTGAGTGTGTGTGTGCGCGCTGCCAATGGACCCAACGGCCTGCTGGGAGTTGTAGTTTTGTTGTATGTTTTGTCCAATTTTCTTGTGCTCCTCCCTGTCCTAATCTAGGTGATGGGACCTACCAGCTGTTCCTCGTCAATGGCAAGAGGATCCAGTATTTAAGCAGAGCCGGAGAGAGAGAGAGAGAGAGAGACTGGGAGAGATTTCTTCTCCCAAGAGCCTGAGACTGTTGTGTGACCAGACTTGGAGTGTTGCTCTTGTTGGTGTATGTTAAGCTTAAGTGTGTTGTTACGCTTAAATGTGTTGTCACGGCTGTAGTGGCAGCTTTGGTGTGTTAAGCTTAAACCAAGGTCAACTTAAATGTCTTGTGGCTGTAGTGTACAGCTTTGAATTGCTTGCCCATTGTTGAGTGTTGGAGCAGTATGGGAGTGGGTGCCATTTTTCTTTTCTCATTTTCTCCAGTTTTTTTGTTAGTTAGGAAGTAAGGTAAGAAGTCCTGTTGTTTATTTGTGTTTATTGTTGTAGGTCAATTAGGTTTTCCTTCTACCGGGTAGTGATCTTTTGTTTGTTTTGGCTTTACCTGCTCCTGAAGAACACGCTTCATATCTTTTTCTTTTGGAGCTGTTTGTTTAGGATTCTTTTTGCACTGTATTTATCACTTATTGTAAATAAATGTATTGGAAATCTTACTTTGTGTATTGTGTGCTGGGACTCAGATAGGTTAACTTTTCTTTGTCGCTGTTCATTTTTGCTTTAAAGTTACTTTTCCCTTTTTTTTGCATGCGTCTTCATAATCGTTGTTGTTGTTATTATACATTTTTTTTTTTGCCTCTGTCACAGTGTTTCTTAACCTGAATTAGCACTGTTCATAGGCAACACCAATAGGTGTCATGTCACACAAAATAAACATATGACCACTGGTGTACAGTATACATTACTTGGACTATTTAAATGTATTATTAAATAAAGAAAAAAAAAATCGTCGCGCTGCAATGGCAGTTTACCTGCCCAGATCAGCCGATCCTTTCTAGCGATCAATGGGCAGGTGCCTGCCTGTTCACATTCAACGACAATAGTAGAAGGCGCTCGGCGGCCATTTATAGCACATAGTGGACCTGTCTTTCACTTCGATGGTAACTAAAAAAAAATTCAAACTGCGATTTCTCACGATGGATATCCTCGCGCGATCGAGTGTAGATTGTGTTAAACACGATAAGAACAAAAAATTCTGCGTTTATTCCTTAAAACAGTCGGTATTTCCCATATTGCTTCTCCTTTGCAGCTGCCATTGGCGCACGTCACGATTATAAGCGCCTCCTATTGGCGTAGGCACGATTATCAAGTATGTGAGGCGAACGCAACGGAACAGTCAAATGAACCATAAATTAACATGGTGAGTAACATTTTATAAACAATATTGTCAATATTGTTTGTTTTCCCTCTATTTTGCTGACGAGAATTTCAAAATAAAGCCCTACCAGAGTCTCAATGCAACAACAGACAGTGATTGAACCGTGAATTTTGTGAACCGTTACATAATCCTATATAATTATAAATTCAATTGTTATTATACTTTACAATATTACTGTTTGTTGTTGTATTTTTCAAAACTTGAAACTTGAAACTTGTGTGTGTGTGTGTGTGTGTGTGTGTGTGTGTGTGTGTGTGTGTGTGTGTGTCAGGTGGATTTTTTTCATGTTTTTGAAATAAGTCTCTTGCTGCTCCCCCAGCCTGCATTTATTTGATTAAAATATAGTAGCCTAGGCTGTAAACTACAGTATTGTGATATATTATTACAATTTTAAATAACAGTTTCTATTTGGACATATATTAAAAGTATTATTTTAATTTTTTCCCCCTGATTTCTAATTGTGACGATCTCATAGCTTTATTTATGCAATTGTAAATGCAGTGAAAATACATTAATGCCACTTCTGTGTATGCACTGCAAAGATGGATTTTCCTTTAATGATTTAATTTGACTGGTGGCATTTGTGTTTTATAATGTGTAAGTGTCATTCATTGATTTATTGAGTGTGTGTGCGCGCTGCCAATGGACCCAACGGCCTGCTGGGAGTTGTAGTTTTGTTGTATGTTTTGTCCAATTTTCTTGTGCTCCTCCCTGTCCTAATCTAGGTGATGGGACCTACCAGCTGTTCCTCGTCAATGGCAAGAGGATCCAGTATTTAAGCAGAGCCGGAGAGAGAGAGAGAGAGAGAGACTGGGAGAGATTTCTTCTCCCAAGAGCCTGAGACTGTTGTGTGACCAGACTTGGAGTGTTGCTCTTGTTGGTGTATGTTAAGCTTAAGTGTGTTGTTACGCTTAAATGTGTTGTCACGGCTGTAGTGGCAGCTTTGGTGTGTTAAGCTTAAACCAAGGTCAACTTAAATGTCTTGTGGCTGTAGTGTACAGCTTTGAATTGCTTGCCCATTGTTGAGTGTTGGAGCAGTATGGGAGTGGGTGCCATTTTTCTTTTCTCATTTTCTCCAGTTTTTTTGTTAGTTAGGAAGTAAGGTAAGAAGTCCTGTTGTTTATTTGTGTTTATTGTTGTAGGTCAATTAGGTTTTCCTTCTACCGGGTAGTGATCTTTTGTTTGTTTTGGCTTTACCTGCTCCTGAAGAACACGCTTCATATCTTTTTCTTTTGGAGCTGTTTGTTTAGGATTCTTTTTGCACTGTATTTATCACTTATTGTAAATAAATGTATTGGAAATCTTACTTTGTGTATTGTGTGCTGGGACTCAGATAGGTTAACTTTTCTTTGTCGCTGTTCATTTTTGCTTTAAAGTTACTTTTCCCTTTTTTTTGCATGCGTCTTCATAATCGTTGTTGTTGTTATTATACATTTTTTTTTTTGCCTCTGTCACAGTGTTTCTTAACCTGAATTAGCACTGTTCATAGGCAACACCAATAGGTGTCATGTCACACAAAATAAACATATGACCACTGGTGTACAGTATACATTACTTGGACTATTTAAATGTATTATTAAATAAAGAAAAAAAAAACCGTTGCGCTGCAATGGCAGTTTACCTGCCCAGATCAGCCGATCCTTTCTAGCGATCAATGGGCAGGTGCCTGCCTGTTCACATTCAACGACAATAGTAAAAGGCGCTCGGCGGCCATTTATAGCACATAGTGGACCTGTCTTTCACTTCGATGGTAACTAAAAAAAAATTCAAACTGCGATTTCTCACGATGGATATCCTCGCGCGATCGAGTGTAGATTGTGTTAAACACGATAAGAACAAAAAATTCTGCGTTTATTCCTTAAAACAGTCGGTATTTCCCATATTGCTTCTCCTTTGCAGCTGCCATTGGCGCACGTCACGATTATAAGCGCCTCCTATTGGCGTAGGTAATGTTTACGGCACGATTATCAAGTATGTGAGGCGAACGCAACGGAACAGTCAAATGAACCATAAATTAACATGGTGAGTAACATTTTATAAACAATATTGTCAATATTGTTTGTTTTCCCTCTATTTTGCTGACGAGAATTTCAAAATAAAGCCCTACCAGAGTCTCAATGCAACAACAGACAGTGATTGAACCGTGAATTTTGTGAACCGTTACATAATCCTATATAATTATAAATTCAATTGTTATTATACTTTACAATATTACTGTTTGTTGTTGTATTTTTCAAAACTTGAAACTTGAAACTTGTGTGTGTGTGTGTGTGTGTGTGTGTGTCAGGTGGATTTTTTTCATGTTTTTGAAATAAGTCTCTTGCTGCTCCCCCAGCCTGCATTTATTTGATTAAAATATAGTAGCCTAGGCTGTAAACTACAGTATTGTGATATATTATTACAATTTTAAATAACAGTTTCTATTTGGACATATATTAAAAGTATTATTTTAATTTTTTCCCCCTGATTTCTAATTGTGACGATCTCATAGCTTTATTTATGCAATTGTAAATGCAGTGAAAATACATTAATGCCACTTCTGTGTATGCACTGCAAAGATGGATTTTCCTTTAATGATTTAATTTGACTGGTGGCATTTGTGTTTTATAATGTGTAAGTGTCATTCATTGATTTATTGAGTGTGTGTGCGCGCTGCCAATGGACCCAACGGCCTGCTGGGAGTTGTAGTTTTGTTGTATGTTTTGTCCAATTTTCTTGTGCTCCTCCCTGTCCTAATCTAGGTGATGGGACCTACCAGCTGTTCCTCGTCAATGGCAAGAGGATCCAGTATTTAAGCAGAGCCGGAGAGAGAGAGAGAGAGAGAGACTGGGAGAGATTTCTTCTCCCAAGAGCCTGAGACTGTTGTGTGACCAGACTTGGAGTGTTGCTCTTGTTGGTGTATGTTAAGCTTAAGTGTGTTGTTACGCTTAAATGTGTTGTCACGGCTGTAGTGGCAGCTTTGGTGTGTTAAGCTTAAACCAAGGTCAACTTAAATGTCTTGTGGCTGTAGTGTACAGCTTTGAATTGCTTGCCCATTGTTGAGTGTTGGAGCAGTATGGGAGTGGGTGCCATTTTTCTTTTCTCATTTTCTCCAGTTTTTTTGTTAGTTAGGAAGTAAGGTAAGAAGTCCTGTTGTTTATTTGTGTTTATTGTTGTAGGTCAATTAGGTTTTCCTTCTACCGGGTAGTGATCTTTTGTTTGTTTTGGCTTTACCTGCTCCTGAAGAACACGCTTCATATCTTTTTCTTTTGGAGCTGTTTGTTTAGGATTCTTTTTGCACTGTATTTATCACTTATTGTAAATAAATGTATTGGAAATCTTACTTTGTGTATTGTGTGCTGGGACTCAGATAGGTTAACTTTTCTTTGTCGCTGTTCATTTTTGCTTTAAAGTTACTTTTCCCTTTTTTTTGCATGCGTCTTCATAATCGTTGTTGTTGTTATTATACATTTTTTTTTTTGCCTCTGTCACAGTGTTTCTTAACCTGAATTAGCACTGTTCATAGGCAACACCAATAGGTGTCATGTCACACAAAATAAACATATGACCACTGGTGTACAGTATACATTACTTGGACTATTTAAATGTATTATTAAATAAAGAAAAAAAAAACCGTTGCGCTGCAATGGCAGTTTACCTGCCCAGATCAGCCGATCCTTTCTAGCGATCAATGGGCAGGTGCCTGCCTGTTCACATTCAACGACAATAGTAAAAGGCGCTCGGCGGCCATTTATAGCACATAGTGGACCTGTCTTTCACTTCGATGGTAACTAAAAAAAAATTCAAACTGCGATTTCTCACGATGGATATCCTCGCGCGATCGAGTGTAGATTGTGTTAAACACGATAAGAACAAAAAATTCTGCGTTTATTCCTTAAAACAGTCGGTATTTCCCATATTGCTTCTCCTTTGCAGCTGCCATTGGCGCACGTCACGATTATAAGCGCCTCCTATTGGCGTAGGTAATGTTTACGGCACGATTATCAAGTATGTGAGGCGAACGCAACGGAACAGTCAAATGAACCATAAATTAACATGGTGAGTAACATTTTATAAACAATATTGTCAATATTGTTTGTTTTCCCTCTATTTTGCTGACGAGAATTTCAAAATAAAGCCCTACCAGAGTCTCAATGCAACAACAGACAGTGATTGAACCGTGAATTTTGTGAACCGTTACATAATCCTATATAATTATAAATTCAATTGTTATTATACTTTACAATATTACTGTTTGTTGTTGTATTTTTCAAAACTTGAAACTTGAAACTTGTGTGTGTGTGTGTGTGTGTGTGTGTGTCAGGTGGATTTTTTTCATGTTTTTGAAATAAGTCTCTTGCTGCTCCCCCAGCCTGCATTTATTTGATTAAAATATAGTAGCCTAGGCTGTAAACTACAGTATTGTGATATATTATTACAATTTTAAATAACAGTTTCTATTTGGACATATATTAAAAGTATTATTTTAATTTTTTCCCCCTGATTTCTAATTGTGACGATCTCATAGCTTTATTTATGCAATTGTAAATGCAGTGAAAATACATTAATGCCACTTCTGTGTATGCACTGCAAAGATGGATTTTCCTTTAATGATTTAATTTGACTGGTGGACGTGTATGCATTTGTGTTTTATAATGTGTAAGTGTCATTCATTGATTTATTGAGTGTGTGTGTGCGCGCTGCCAATGGACCCAACGGCCTGCTGGGAGTTGTAGTTTTGTTGTATGTTTTGTCCAATTTTCTTGTGCTCCTCCCTGTCCTAATCTAGGTGATGGGACCTACCAGCTGTTCCTCGTCAATGGCAAGAGGATCCAGTATTTAAGCAGAGCCGGAGAGAGAGAGAGAGAGAGAGACTGGGAGAGATTTCTTCTCCCAAGAGCCTGAGACTGTTGTGTGACCAGACTTGGAGTGTTGCTCTTGTTGGTGTATGTTAAGCTTAAGTGTGTTGTTACGCTTAAATGTGTTGTCACGGCTGTAGTGGCAGCTTTGGTGTGTTAAGCTTAAACCAAGGTCAACTTAAATGTCTTGTGGCTGTAGTGTACAGCTTTGAATTGCTTGCCCATTGTTGAGTGTTGGAGCAGTATGGGAGTGGGTGCCATTTTTCTTTTCTCATTTTCTCCAGTTTTTTTGTTAGTTAGGAAGTAAGGTAAGAAGTCCTGTTGTTTATTTGTGTTTATTGTTGTAGGTCAATTAGGTTTTCCTTCTACCGGGTAGTGATCTTTTGTTTGTTTTGGCTTTACCTGCTCCTGAAGAACACGCTTCATATCTTTTTCTTTTGGAGCTGTTTGTTTAGGATTCTTTTTGCACTGTATTTATCACTTATTGTAAATAAATGTATTGGAAATCTTACTTTGTGTATTGTGTGCTGGGACTCAGATAGGTTAACTTTTCTTTGTCGCTGTTCATTTTTGCTTTAAAGTTACTTTTCCCTTTTTTTTGCATGCGTCTTCATAATCGTTGTTGTTGTTATTATACATTTTTTTTTTTGCCTCTGTCACAGTGTTTCTTAACCTGAATTAGCACTGTTCATAGGCAACACCAATAGGTGTCATGTCACACAAAATAAACATATGACCACTGGTGTACAGTATACATTACTTGGACTATTTAAATGTATTATTAAATAAAGAAAAAAAAAATCGTCGCGCTTCAATGGCAGTTTACCTGCCCAGATCAGCCGATCCTTTCTAGCGATCAATGGGCAGGTGCCTGCCTGTTCACATTCAACGACAATAGTAAAAGGCGCTCGGCGGCCATTTATAGCACATAGTGGACCTGTCTTTCACTTCGATGGTAACTAAAAAAAAATTCAAACTGCGATTTCTCACGATGGATATCCTCGCGCGATCGAGTGTAGATTGTGTTAAACACGATAAGAACAAAAAATTCTGCGTTTATTCCTTAAAACAGTCGGTATTTCCCATATTGCTTCTCCTTTGCAGCTGCCATTGGCGCACGTCACGATTATAAGCGCCTCCTATTGGCGTAGGTAATGTTTACGGCACGATTATCAAGTATGTGAGGCGAACGCAACGGAACAGTCAAATGAACCATAAATTAACATGGTGAGTAACATTTTATAAACAATATTGTCAATATTGTTTGTTTTCCCTCTATTTTGCTGACGAGAATTTCAAAATAAAGCCCTACCAGAGTCTCAATGCAACAACAGACAGTGATTGAACCGTGAATTTTGTGAACCGTTACATAATCCTATATAATTATAAATTCAATTGTTATTATACTTTACAATATTACTGTTTGTTGTTGTATTTTTCAAAACTTGAAACTTGAAACTTGTGTGTGTGTGTGTGTGTGTGTGTCAGGTGGATTTTTTTCATGTTTTTGAAATAAGTCTCTTGCTGCTCCCCCAGCCTGCATTTATTTGATTAAAATATAGTAGCCTAGGCTGTAAACTACAGTATTGTGATATATTATTACAATTTTAAATAACAGTTTCTATTTGGACATATATTAAAAGTATTATTTTAATTTTTTCCCCCTGATTTCTAATTGTGACGATCTCATAGCTTTATTTATGCAATTGTAAATGCAGTGAAAATACATTAATGCCACTTCTGTGTATGCACTGCAAAGATGGATTTTCCTTTAATGATTTAATTTGACTGGTGGACGTGTATGCATTTGTGTTTTATAATGTGTAAGTGTCATTCATTGATTTATTGAGTGTGTGTGTGCGCGCTGCCAATGGACCCAACGGCCTGCTGGGAGTTGTAGTTTTGTTGTATGTTTTGTCCAATTTTCTTGTGCTCCTCCCTGTCCTAATCTAGGTGATGGGACCTACCAGCTGTTCCTCGTCAATGGCAAGAGGATCCAGTATTTAAGCAGAGCCGGAGAGAGAGAGAGAGAGAGAGAGAGAGAGAGAGACTGGGAGAGATTTCTTCTCCCAAGAGCCTGAGACTGTTGTGTGACCAGACTTGGAGTGTTGCTCTTGTTGGTGTATGTTAAGCTTAAGTGTGTTGTTACGCTTAAATGTGTTGTCACGGCTGTAGTGGCAGCTTTGGTGTGTTAAGCTTAAACCAAGGTCAACTTAAATGTCTTGTGGCTGTAGTGTACAGCTTTGAATTGCTTGCCCATTGTTGAGTGTTGGAGCAGTATGGGAGTGGGTGCCATTTTTCTTTTCTCATTTTCTCCAGTTTTTTTGTTAGTTAGGAAGTAAGGTAAGAAGTCCTGTTGTTTATTTGTGTTTATTGTTGTAGGTCAATTAGGTTTTCCTTCTACCGGGTAGTGATCTTTTGTTTGTTTTGGCTTTACCTGCTCCTGAAGAACACGCTTCATATCTTTTTCTTTTGGAGCTGTTTGTTTAGGATTCTTTTTGCACTGTATTTATCACTTATTGTAAATAAATGTATTGGAAATCTTACTTTGTGTATTGTGTGCTGGGACTCAGATAGGTTAACTTTTCTTTGTCGCTGTTCATTTTTGCTTTAAAGTTACTTTTCCCTTTTTTTTGCATGCGTCTTCATAATCGTTGTTGTTGTTATTATACATTTTTTTTTTTGCCTCTGTCACAGTGTTTCTTAACCTGAATTAGCACTGTTCATAGGCAACACCAATAGGTGTCATGTCACACAAAATAAACATATGACCACTGGTGTACAGTATACATTACTTGGACTATTTAAATGTATTATTAAATAAAGAAAAAAAAAATCGTCGCGCTTCAATGGCAGTTTACCTGCCCAGATCAGCCGATCCTTTCTAGCGATCAATGGGCAGGTGCCTGCCTGTTCACATTCAACGACAATAGTAAAAGGCGCTCGGCGGCCATTTATAGCACATAGTGGACCTGTCTTTCACTTCGATGGTAACTAAAAAAAAATTCAAACTGCGATTTCTCACGATGGATATCCTCGCGCGATCGAGTGTAGATTGTGTTAAACACGATAAGAACAAAAAATTCTGCGTTTATTCCTTAAAACAGTCGGTATTTCCCATATTGCTTCTCCTTTGCAGCTGCCATTGGCGCACGTCACGATTATAAGCGCCTCCTATTGGCGTAGGTAATGTTTACGGCACGATTATCAAGTATGTGAGGCGAACGCAACGGAACAGTCAAATGAACCATAAATTAACATGGTGAGTAACATTTTATAAACAATATTGTCAATATTGTTTGTTTTCCCTCTATTTTGCTGACGAGAATTTCAAAATAAAGCCCTACCAGAGTCTCAATGCAACAACAGACAGTGATTGAACCGTGAATTTTGTGAACCGTTACATAATCCTATATAATTATAAATTCAATTGTTATTATACTTTACAATATTACTGTTTGTTGTTGTATTTTTCAAAACTTGAAACTTGAAACTTGTGTGTGTGTGTGTGTGTGTGTGTCAGGTGGATTTTTTTCATGTTTTTGAAATAAGTCTCTTGCTGCTCCCCCAGCCTGCATTTATTTGATTAAAATATAGTAGCCTAGGCTGTAAACTACAGTATTGTGATATATTATTACAATTTTAAATAACAGTTTCTATTTGGACATATATTAAAAGTATTATTTTAATTTTTTCCCCCTGATTTCTAATTGTGACGATCTCATAGCTTTATTTATGCAATTGTAAATGCAGTGAAAATACATTAATGCCACTTCTGTGTATGCACTGCAAAGATGGATTTTCCTTTAATGATTTAATTTGACTGGTGGACGTGTATGCATTTGTGTTTTATAATGTGTAAGTGTCATTCATTGATTTATTGAGTGTGTGTGTGCGCGCTGCCAATGGACCCAACGGCCTGCTGGGAGTTGTAGTTTTGTTGTATGTTTTGTCCAATTTTCTTGTGCTCCTCCCTGTCCTAATCTAGGTGATGGGACCTACCAGCTGTTCCTCGTCAATGGCAAGAGGATCCAGTATTTAAGCAGAGCCGGAGAGAGAGAGAGAGAGAGAGACTGGGAGAGATTTCTTCTCCCAAGAGCCTGAGACTGTTGTGTGACCAGACTTGGAGTGTTGCTCTTGTTGGTGTATGTTAAGCTTAAGTGTGTTGTTACGCTTAAATGTGTTGTCACGGCTGTAGTGGCAGCTTTGGTGTGTTAAGCTTAAACCAAGGTCAACTTAAATGTCTTGTGGCTGTAGTGTACAGCTTTGAATTGCTTGCCCATTGTTGAGTGTTGGAGCAGTATGGGAGTGGGTGCCATTTTTCTTTTCTCATTTTCTCCAGTTTTTTTGTTAGTTAGGAAGTAAGGTAAGAAGTCCTGTTGTTTATTTGTGTTTATTGTTGTAGGTCAATTAGGTTTTCCTTCTACCGGGTAGTGATCTTTTGTTTGTTTTGGCTTTACCTGCTCCTGAAGAACACGCTTCATATCTTTTTCTTTTGGAGCTGTTTGTTTAGGATTCTTTTTGCACTGTATTTATCACTTATTGTAAATAAATGTATTGGAAATCTTACTTTGTGTATTGTGTGCTGGGACTCAGATAGGTTAACTTTTCTTTGTCGCTGTTCATTTTTGCTTTAAAGTTACTTTTCCCTTTTTTTTGCATGCGTCTTCATAATCGTTGTTGTTGTTATTATACATTTTTTTTTTTGCCTCTGTCACAGTGTTTCTTAACCTGAATTAGCACTGTTCATAGGCAACACCAATAGGTGTCATGTCACACAAAATAAACATATGACCACTGGTGTACAGTATACATTACTTGGACTATTTAAATGTATTATTAAATAAAGAAAAAAAAAATCGTCGCGCTGCAATGGCAGTTTACCTGCCCAGATCAGCCGATCCTTTCTAGCGATCAATGGGCAGGTGCCTGCCTGTTCACATTCAACGACAATAGTAGAAGGCGCTCGGCGGCCATTTATAGCACATAGTGGACCTGTCTTTCACTTCGATGGTAACTAAAAAAAAATTCAAACTGCGATTTCTCACGATGGATATCCTCGCGCGATCGAGTGTAGATTGTGTTAAACACGATAAGAACAAAAAATTCTGCGTTTATTCCTTAAAACAGTCGGTATTTCCCATATTGCTTCTCCTTTGCAGCTGCCATTGGCGCACGTCACGATTATAAGCGCCTCCTATTGGCGTAGGCACGATTATCAAGTATGTGAGGCGAACGCAACGGAACAGTCAAATGAACCATAAATTAACATGGTGAGTAACATTTTATAAACAATATTGTCAATATTGTTTGTTTTCCCTCTATTTTGCTGACGAGAATTTCAAAATAAAGCCCTACCAGAGTCTCAATGCAACAACAGACAGTGATTGAACCGTGAATTTTGTGAACCGTTACATAATCCTATATAATTATAAATTCAATTGTTATTATACTTTACAATATTACTGTTTGTTGTTGTATTTTTCAAAACTTGAAACTTGAAACTTGTGTGTGTGTGTGTGTGTGTGTGTGTGTGTGTGTGTGTGTGTGTGTGTGTGTGTGTCAGGTGGATTTTTTTCATGTTTTTGAAATAAGTCTCTTGCTGCTCCCCCAGCCTGCATTTATTTGATTAAAATATAGTAGCCTAGGCTGTAAACTACAGTATTGTGATATATTATTACAATTTTAAATAACAGTTTCTATTTGGACATATATTAAAAGTATTATTTTAATTTTTTCCCCCTGATTTCTAATTGTGACGATCTCATAGCTTTATTTATGCAATTGTAAATGCAGTGAAAATACATTAATGCCACTTCTGTGTATGCACTGCAAAGATGGATTTTCCTTTAATGATTTAATTTGACTGGTGGCATTTGTGTTTTATAATGTGTAAGTGTCATTCATTGATTTATTGAGTGTGTGTGCGCGCTGCCAATGGACCCAACGGCCTGCTGGGAGTTGTAGTTTTGTTGTATGTTTTGTCCAATTTTCTTGTGCTCCTCCCTGTCCTAATCTAGGTGATGGGACCTACCAGCTGTTCCTCGTCAATGGCAAGAGGATCCAGTATTTAAGCAGAGCCGGAGAGAGAGAGAGAGAGAGAGACTGGGAGAGATTTCTTCTCCCAAGAGCCTGAGACTGTTGTGTGACCAGACTTGGAGTGTTGCTCTTGTTGGTGTATGTTAAGCTTAAGTGTGTTGTTACGCTTAAATGTGTTGTCACGGCTGTAGTGGCAGCTTTGGTGTGTTAAGCTTAAACCAAGGTCAACTTAAATGTCTTGTGGCTGTAGTGTACAGCTTTGAATTGCTTGCCCATTGTTGAGTGTTGGAGCAGTATGGGAGTGGGTGCCATTTTTCTTTTCTCATTTTCTCCAGTTTTTTTGTTAGTTAGGAAGTAAGGTAAGAAGTCCTGTTGTTTATTTGTGTTTATTGTTGTAGGTCAATTAGGTTTTCCTTCTACCGGGTAGTGATCTTTTGTTTGTTTTGGCTTTACCTGCTCCTGAAGAACACGCTTCATATCTTTTTCTTTTGGAGCTGTTTGTTTAGGATTCTTTTTGCACTGTATTTATCACTTATTGTAAATAAATGTATTGGAAATCTTACTTTGTGTATTGTGTGCTGGGACTCAGATAGGTTAACTTTTCTTTGTCGCTGTTCATTTTTGCTTTAAAGTTACTTTTCCCTTTTTTTTGCATGCGTCTTCATAATCGTTGTTGTTGTTATTATACATTTTTTTTTTTGCCTCTGTCACAGTGTTTCTTAACCTGAATTAGCACTGTTCATAGGCAACACCAATAGGTGTCATGTCACACAAAATAAACATATGACCACTGGTGTACAGTATACATTACTTGGACTATTTAAATGTATTATTAAATAAAGAAAAAAAAAACCGTTGCGCTGCAATGGCAGTTTACCTGCCCAGATCAGCCGATCCTTTCTAGCGATCAATGGGCAGGTGCCTGCCTGTTCACATTCAACGACAATAGTAAAAGGCGCTCGGCGGCCATTTATAGCACATAGTGGACCTGTCTTTCACTTCGATGGTAACTAAAAAAAAATTCAAACTGCGATTTCTCACGATGGATATCCTCGCGCGATCGAGTGTAGATTGTGTTAAACACGATAAGAACAAAAAATTCTGCGTTTATTCCTTAAAACAGTCGGTATTTCCCATATTGCTTCTCCTTTGCAGCTGCCATTGGCGCACGTCACGATTATAAGCGCCTCCTATTGGCGTAGGTAATGTTTACGGCACGATTATCAAGTATGTGAGGCGAACGCAACGGAACAGTCAAATGAACCATAAATTAACATGGTGAGTAACATTTTATAAACAATATTGTCAATATTGTTTGTTTTCCCTCTATTTTGCTGACGAGAATTTCAAAATAAAGCCCTACCAGAGTCTCAATGCAACAACAGACAGTGATTGAACCGTGAATTTTGTGAACCGTTACATAATCCTATATAATTATAAATTCAATTGTTATTATACTTTACAATATTACTGTTTGTTGTTGTATTTTTCAAAACTTGAAACTTGAAACTTGTGTGTGTGTGTGTGTGTGTGTGTGTGTCAGGTGGATTTTTTTCATGTTTTTGAAATAAGTCTCTTGCTGCTCCCCCAGCCTGCATTTATTTGATTAAAATATAGTAGCCTAGGCTGTAAACTACAGTATTGTGATATATTATTACAATTTTAAATAACAGTTTCTATTTGGACATATATTAAAAGTATTATTTTAATTTTTTCCCCCTGATTTCTAATTGTGACGATCTCATAGCTTTATTTATGCAATTGTAAATGCAGTGAAAATACATTAATGCCACTTCTGTGTATGCACTGCAAAGATGGATTTTCCTTTAATGATTTAATTTGACTGGTGGACGTGTATGCATTTGTGTTTTATAATGTGTAAGTGTCATTCATTGATTTATTGAGTGTGTGTGTGCGCGCTGCCAATGGACCCAACGGCCTGCTGGGAGTTGTAGTTTTGTTGTATGTTTTGTCCAATTTTCTTGTGCTCCTCCCTGTCCTAATCTAGGTGATGGGACCTACCAGCTGTTCCTCGTCAATGGCAAGAGGATCCAGTATTTAAGCAGAGCCGGAGAGAGAGAGAGAGAGAGAGAGAGAGAGAGAGAGAGACTGGGAGAGATTTCTTCTCCCAAGAGCCTGAGACTGTTGTGTGACCAGACTTGGAGTGTTGCTCTTGTTGGTGTATGTTAAGCTTAAGTGTGTTGTTACGCTTAAATGTGTTGTCACGGCTGTAGTGGCAGCTTTGGTGTGTTAAGCTTAAACCAAGGTCAACTTAAATGTCTTGTGGCTGTAGTGTACAGCTTTGAATTGCTTGCCCATTGTTGAGTGTTGGAGCAGTATGGGAGTGGGTGCCATTTTTCTTTTCTCATTTTCTCCAGTTTTTTTGTTAGTTAGGAAGTAAGGTAAGAAGTCCTGTTGTTTATTTGTGTTTATTGTTGTAGGTCAATTAGGTTTTCCTTCTACCGGGTAGTGATCTTTTGTTTGTTTTGGCTTTACCTGCTCCTGAAGAACACGCTTCATATCTTTTTCTTTTGGAGCTGTTTGTTTAGGATTCTTTTTGCACTGTATTTATCACTTATTGTAAATAAATGTATTGGAAATCTTACTTTGTGTATTGTGTGCTGGGACTCAGATAGGTTAACTTTTCTTTGTCGCTGTTCATTTTTGCTTTAAAGTTACTTTTCCCTTTTTTTTGCATGCGTCTTCATAATCGTTGTTGTTGTTATTATACATTTTGTTTTTTGCCTCTGTCACAGTGTTTCTTAACCTGAATTAGCACTGTTCATAGGCAACACCAATAGGTGTCATGTCACACAAAATAAACATATGACCACTGGTGTACAGTATACATTACTTGGACTATTTAAATGTATTATTAAATAAAGAAAAAAAAAATCGTCGCGCTGCAATGGCAGTTTACCTGCCCAGATCAGCCGATCCTTTCTAGCGATCAATGGGCAGGTGCCTGCCTGTTCACATTCAACGACAATAGTAAAAGGCGCTCGGCGGCCATTTATAGCACATAGTGGACCTGTCTTTCACTTCGATGGTAACTAAAAAAAAATTCAAACTGCGATTTCTCACGATGGATATCCTCGCGCGATCGAGTGTAGATTGTGTTAAACACGATAAGAACAAAAAATTCTGCGTTTATTCCTTAAAACAGTCGGTATTTCCCATATTGCTTCTCCTTCGCAGCTGCCATTGGCGCACGTCACGATTATAAGCGCCTCCTATTGGCGTAGGTAATGTTTACGGCACGATTATCAAGTATGTGAGGCGAACGCAACGGAACAGTCAAATGAACCATAAATTAACATGGTGAGTAACATTTTATAAACAATATTGTCAATATTGTTTGTTTTCCCTCTATTTTGCTGACGAGAATTTCAAAATAAAGCCCTACCAGAGTCTCAATGCAACAACAGACAGTGATTGAACCGTGAATTTTGTGAACCGTTACATAATCCTATATAATTATAAATTCAATTGTTATTATACTTTACAATATTACTGTTTGTTGTTGTATTTTTCAAAACTTGAAACTTGAAACTTGTGTGTGTGTGTGTGTGTGTGTGTGTCAGGTGGATTTTTTTCATGTTTTTGAAATAAGTCTCTTGCTGCTCCCCCAGCCTGCATTTATTTGATTAAAATATAGTAGCCTAGGCTGTAAACTACAGTATTGTGATATATTATTACAATTTTAAATAACAGTTTCTATTTGGACATATATTAAAAGTATTATTTTAATTTTTTCCCCCTGATTTCTAATTGTGACGATCTCATAGCTTTATTTATGCAATTGTAAATGCAGTGAAAATACATTAATGCCACTTCTGTGTATGCACTGCAAAGATGGATTTTCCTTTAATGATTTAATTTGACTGGTGGACGTGTATGCATTTGTGTTTTATAATGTGTAAGTGTCATTCATTGATTTATTGAGTGTGTGTGTGCGCGCTGCCAATGGACCCAACGGCCTGCTGGGAGTTGTAGTTTTGTTGTATGTTTTGTCCAATTTTCTTGTGCTCCTCCCTGTCCTAATCTAGGTGATGGGACCTACCAGCTGTTCCTCGTCAATGGCAAGAGGATCCAGTATTTAAGCAGAGCCGGAGAGAGAGAGAGAGAGAGAGAGAGAGAGAGAGACTGGGAGAGATTTCTTCTCCCAAGAGCCTGAGACTGTTGTGTGACCAGACTTGGAGTGTTGCTCTTGTTGGTGTATGTTAAGCTTAAGTGTGTTGTTACGCTTAAATGTGTTGTCACGGCTGTAGTGGCAGCTTTGGTGTGTTAAGCTTAAACCAAGGTCAACTTAAATGTCTTGTGGCTGTAGTGTACAGCTTTGAATTGCTTGCCCATTGTTGAGTGTTGGAGCAGTATGGGAGTGGGTGCCATTTTTCTTTTCTCATTTTCTCCAGTTTTTTTGTTAGTTAGGAAGTAAGGTAAGAAGTCCTGTTGTTTATTTGTGTTTATTGTTGTAGGTCAATTAGGTTTTCCTTCTACCGGGTAGTGATCTTTTGTTTGTTTTGGCTTTACCTGCTCCTGAAGAACACGCTTCATATCTTTTTCTTTTGGAGCTGTTTGTTTAGGATTCTTTTTGCACTGTATTTATCACTTATTGTAAATAAATGTATTGGAAATCTTACTTTGTGTATTGTGTGCTGGGACTCAGATAGGTTAACTTTTCTTTGTCGCTGTTCATTTTTGCTTTAAAGTTACTTTTCCCTTTTTTTTGCATGCGTCTTCATAATCGTTGTTGTTGTTATTATACATTTTGTTTTTTGCCTCTGTCACAGTGTTTCTTAACCTGAATTAGCACTGTTCATAGGCAACACCAATAGGTGTCATGTCACACAAAATAAACATATGACCACTGGTGTACAGTATACATTACTTGGACTATTTAAATGTATTATTAAATAAAGAAAAAAAAAATCGTCGCGCTGCAATGGCAGTTTACCTGCCCAGATCAGCCGATCCTTTCTAGCGATCAATGGGCAGGTGCCTGCCTGTTCACATTCAACGACAATAGTAAAAGGCGCTCGGCGGCCATTTATAGCACATAGTGGACCTGTCTTTCACTTCGATGGTAACTAAAAAAAAATTCAAACTGCGATTTCTCACGATGGATATCCTCGCGCGATCGAGTGTAGATTGTGTTAAACACGATAAGAACAAAAAATTCTGCGTTTATTCCTTAAAACAGTCGGTATTTCCCATATTGCTTCTCCTTTGCAGCTGCCATTGGCGCACGTCACGATTATAAGCGCCTCCTATTGGCGTAGGTAATGTTTACGGCACGATTATCAAGTATGTGAGGCGAACGCAACGGAACAGTCAAATGAACCATAAATTAACATGGTGAGTAACATTTTATAAACAATATTGTCAATATTGTTTGTTTTCCCTCTATTTTGCTGACGAGAATTTCAAAATAAAGCCCTACCAGAGTCTCAATGCAACAACAGACAGTGATTGAACCGTGAATTTTGTGAACCGTTACATAATCCTATATAATTATAAATTCAATTGTTATTATACTTTACAATATTACTGTTTGTTGTTGTATTTTTCAAAACTTGAAACTTGAAACTTGTGTGTGTGTGTGTGTGTGTGTGTGTGTCAGGTGGATTTTTTTCATGTTTTTGAAATAAGTCTCTTGCTGCTCCCCCAGCCTGCATTTATTTGATTAAAATATAGTAGCCTAGGCTGTAAACTACAGTATTGTGATATATTATTACAATTTTAAATAACAGTTTCTATTTGGACATATATTAAAAGTATTATTTTAATTTTTTCCCCCTGATTTCTAATTGTGACGATCTCATAGCTTTATTTATGCAATTGTAAATGCAGTGAAAATACATTAATGCCACTTCTGTGTATGCACTGCAAAGATGGATTTTCCTTTAATGATTTAATTTGACTGGTGGCATTTGTGTTTTATAATGTGTAAGTGTCATTCATTGATTTATTGAGTGTGTGTGCGCGCTGCCAATGGACCCAACGGCCTGCTGGGAGTTGTAGTTTTGTTGTATGTTTTGTCCAATTTTCTTGTGCTCCTCCCTGTCCTAATCTAGGTGATGGGACCTACCAGCTGTTCCTCGTCAATGGCAAGAGGATCCAGTATTTAAGCAGAGCCGGAGAGAGAGAGAGAGAGAGAGACTGGGAGAGATTTCTTCTCCCAAGAGCCTGAGACTGTTGTGTGACCAGACTTGGAGTGTTGCTCTTGTTGGTGTATGTTAAGCTTAAGTGTGTTGTTACGCTTAAATGTGTTGTCACGGCTGTAGTGGCAGCTTTGGTGTGTTAAGCTTAAACCAAGGTCAACTTAAATGTCTTGTGGCTGTAGTGTACAGCTTTGAATTGCTTGCCCATTGTTGAGTGTTGGAGCAGTATGGGAGTGGGTGCCATTTTTCTTTTCTCATTTTCTCCAGTTTTTTTGTTAGTTAGGAAGTAAGGTAAGAAGTCCTGTTGTTTATTTGTGTTTATTGTTGTAGGTCAATTAGGTTTTCCTTCTACCGGGTAGTGATCTTTTGTTTGTTTTGGCTTTACCTGCTCCTGAAGAACACGCTTCATATCTTTTTCTTTTGGAGCTGTTTGTTTAGGATTCTTTTTGCACTGTATTTATCACTTATTGTAAATAAATGTATTGGAAATCTTACTTTGTGTATTGTGTGCTGGGACTCAGATAGGTTAACTTTTCTTTGTCGCTGTTCATTTTTGCTTTAAAGTTACTTTTCCCTTTTTTTTGCATGCGTCTTCATAATCGTTGTTGTTGTTATTATACATTTTTTTTTTTGCCTCTGTCACAGTGTTTCTTAACCTGAATTAGCACTGTTCATAGGCAACACCAATAGGTGTCATGTCACACAAAATAAACATATGACCACTGGTGTACAGTATACATTACTTGGACTATTTAAATGTATTATTAAATAAAGAAAAAAAAAACCGTTGCGCTGCAATGGCAGTTTACCTGCCCAGATCAGCCGATCCTTTCTAGCGATCAATGGGCAGGTGCCTGCCTGTTCACATTCAACGACAATAGTAAAAGGCGCTCGGCGGCCATTTATAGCACATAGTGGACCTGTCTTTCACTTCGATGGTAACTAAAAAAAAATTCAAACTGCGATTTCTCACGATGGATATCCTCGCGCGATCGAGTGTAGATTGTGTTAAACACGATAAGAACAAAAAATTCTGCGTTTATTCCTTAAAACAGTCGGTATTTCCCATATTGCTTCTCCTTTGCAGCTGCCATTGGCGCACGTCACGATTATAAGCGCCTCCTATTGGCGTAGGTAATGTTTACGGCACGATTATCAAGTATGTGAGGCGAACGCAACGGAACAGTCAAATGAACCATAAATTAACATGGTGAGTAACATTTTATAAACAATATTGTCAATATTGTTTGTTTTCCCTCTATTTTGCTGACGAGAATTTCAAAATAAAGCCCTACCAGAGTCTCAATGCAACAACAGACAGTGATTGAACCGTGAATTTTGTGAACCGTTACATAATCCTATATAATTATAAATTCAATTGTTATTATACTTTACAATATTACTGTTTGTTGTTGTATTTTTCAAAACTTGAAACTTGAAACTTGTGTGTGTGTGTGTGTGTGTGTGTGTGTCAGGTGGATTTTTTTCATGTTTTTGAAATAAGTCTCTTGCTGCTCCCCCAGCCTGCATTTATTTGATTAAAATATAGTAGCCTAGGCTGTAAACTACAGTATTGTGATATATTATTACAATTTTAAATAACAGTTTCTATTTGGACATATATTAAAAGTATTATTTTAATTTTTTCCCCCTGATTTCTAATTGTGACGATCTCATAGCTTTATTTATGCAATTGTAAATGCAGTGAAAATACATTAATGCCACTTCTGTGTATGCACTGCAAAGATGGATTTTCCTTTAATGATTTAATTTGACTGGTGGACGTGTATGCATTTGTGTTTTATAATGTGTAAGTGTCATTCATTGATTTATTGAGTGTGTGTGTGCGCGCTGCCAATGGACCCAACGGCCTGCTGGGAGTTGTAGTTTTGTTGTATGTTTTGTCCAATTTTCTTGTGCTCCTCCCTGTCCTAATCTAGGTGATGGGACCTACCAGCTGTTCCTCGTCAATGGCAAGAGGATCCAGTATTTAAGCAGAGCCGGAGAGAGAGAGAGAGAGAGAGAGAGAGAGAGAGACTGGGAGAGATTTCTTCTCCCAAGAGCCTGAGACTGTTGTGTGACCAGACTTGGAGTGTTGCTCTTGTTGGTGTATGTTAAGCTTAAGTGTGTTGTTACGCTTAAATGTGTTGTCACGGCTGTAGTGGCAGCTTTGGTGTGTTAAGCTTAAACCAAGGTCAACTTAAATGTCTTGTGGCTGTAGTGTACAGCTTTGAATTGCTTGCCCATTGTTGAGTGTTGGAGCAGTATGGGAGTGGGTGCCATTTTTCTTTTCTCATTTTCTCCAGTTTTTTTGTTAGTTAGGAAGTAAGGTAAGAAGTCCTGTTGTTTATTTGTGTTTATTGTTGTAGGTCAATTAGGTTTTCCTTCTACCGGGTAGTGATCTTTTGTTTGTTTTGGCTTTACCTGCTCCTGAAGAACACGCTTCATATCTTTTTCTTTTGGAGCTGTTTGTTTAGGATTCTTTTTGCACTGTATTTATCACTTATTGTAAATAAATGTATTGGAAATCTTACTTTGTGTATTGTGTGCTGGGACTCAGATAGGTTAACTTTTCTTTGTCGCTGTTCATTTTTGCTTTAAAGTTACTTTTCCCTTTTTTTTGCATGCGTCTTCATAATCGTTGTTGTTGTTATTATACATTTTTTTTTTTGCCTCTGTCACAGTGTTTCTTAACCTGAATTAGCACTGTTCATAGGCAACACCAATAGGTGTCATGTCACACAAAATAAACATATGACCACTGGTGTACAGTATACATTACTTGGACTATTTAAATGTATTATTAAATAAAGAAAAAAAAAATCGTCGCGCTTCAATGGCAGTTTACCTGCCCAGATCAGCCGATCCTTTCTAGCGATCAATGGGCAGGTGCCTGCCTGTTCACATTCAACGACAATAGTAAAAGGCGCTCGGCGGCCATTTATAGCACATAGTGGACCTGTCTTTCACTTCGATGGTAACTAAAAAAAAATTCAAACTGCGATTTCTCACGATGGATATCCTCGCGCGATCGAGTGTAGATTGTGTTAAACACGATAAGAACAAAAAATTCTGCGTTTATTCCTTAAAACAGTCGGTATTTCCCATATTGCTTCTCCTTTGCAGCTGCCATTGGCGCACGTCACGATTATAAGCGCCTCCTATTGGCGTAGGTAATGTTTACGGCACGATTATCAAGTATGTGAGGCGAACGCAACGGAACAGTCAAATGAACCATAAATTAACATGGTGAGTAACATTTTATAAACAATATTGTCAATATTGTTTGTTTTCCCTCTATTTTGCTGACGAGAATTTCAAAATAAAGCCCTACCAGAGTCTCAATGCAACAACAGACAGTGATTGAACCGTGAATTTTGTGAACCGTTACATAATCCTATATAATTATAAATTCAATTGTTATTATACTTTACAATATTACTGTTTGTTGTTGTATTTTTCAAAACTTGAAACTTGAAACTTGTGTGTGTGTGTGTGTGTGTGTGTGTCAGGTGGATTTTTTTCATGTTTTTGAAATAAGTCTCTTGCTGCTCCCCCAGCCTGCATTTATTTGATTAAAATATAGTAGCCTAGGCTGTAAACTACAGTATTGTGATATATTATTACAATTTTAAATAACAGTTTCTATTTGGACATATATTAAAAGTATTATTTTAATTTTTTCCCCCTGATTTCTAATTGTGACGATCTCATAGCTTTATTTATGCAATTGTAAATGCAGTGAAAATACATTAATGCCACTTCTGTGTATGCACTGCAAAGATGGATTTTCCTTTAATGATTTAATTTGACTGGTGGACGTGTATGCATTTGTGTTTTATAATGTGTAAGTGTCATTCATTGATTTATTGAGTGTGTGTGTGCGCGCTGCCAATGGACCCAACGGCCTGCTGGGAGTTGTAGTTTTGTTGTATGTTTTGTCCAATTTTCTTGTGCTCCTCCCTGTCCTAATCTAGGTGATGGGACCTACCAGCTGTTCCTCGTCAATGGCAAGAGGATCCAGTATTTAAGCAGAGCCGGAGAGAGAGAGAGAGAGAGAGAGAGAGAGAGAGAGAGACTGGGAGAGATTTCTTCTCCCAAGAGCCTGAGACTGTTGTGTGACCAGACTTGGAGTGTTGCTCTTGTTGGTGTATGTTAAGCTTAAGTGTGTTGTTACGCTTAAATGTGTTGTCACGGCTGTAGTGGCAGCTTTGGTGTGTTAAGCTTAAACCAAGGTCAACTTAAATGTCTTGTGGCTGTAGTGTACAGCTTTGAATTGCTTGCCCATTGTTGAGTGTTGGAGCAGTATGGGAGTGGGTGCCATTTTTCTTTTCTCATTTTCTCCAGTTTTTTTGTTAGTTAGGAAGTAAGGTAAGAAGTCCTGTTGTTTATTTGTGTTTATTGTTGTAGGTCAATTAGGTTTTCCTTCTACCGGGTAGTGATCTTTTGTTTGTTTTGGCTTTACCTGCTCCTGAAGAACACGCTTCATATCTTTTTCTTTTGGAGCTGTTTGTTTAGGATTCTTTTTGCACTGTATTTATCACTTATTGTAAATAAATGTATTGGAAATCTTACTTTGTGTATTGTGTGCTGGGACTCAGATAGGTTAACTTTTCTTTGTCGCTGTTCATTTTTGCTTTAAAGTTACTTTTCCCTTTTTTTTGCATGCGTCTTCATAATCGTTGTTGTTGTTATTATACATTTTGTTTTTTGCCTCTGTCACAGTGTTTCTTAACCTGAATTAGCACTGTTCATAGGCAACACCAATAGGTGTCATGTCACACAAAATAAACATATGACCACTGGTGTACAGTATACATTACTTGGACTATTTAAATGTATTATTAAATAAAGAAAAAAAAAATCGTCGCGCTGCAATGGCAGTTTACCTGCCCAGATCAGCCGATCCTTTCTAGCGATCAATGGGCAGGTGCCTGCCTGTTCACATTCAACGACAATAGTAAAAGGCGCTCGGCGGCCATTTATAGCACATAGTGGACCTGTCTTTCACTTCGATGGTAACTAAAAAAAAATTCAAACTGCGATTTCTCACGATGGATATCCTCGCGCGATCGAGTGTAGATTGTGTTAAACACGATAAGAACAAAAAATTCTGCGTTTATTCCTTAAAACAGTCGGTATTTCCCATATTGCTTCTCCTTCGCAGCTGCCATTGGCGCACGTCACGATTATAAGCGCCTCCTATTGGCGTAGGTAATGTTTACGGCACGATTATCAAGTATGTGAGGCGAACGCAACGGAACAGTCAAATGAACCATAAATTAACATGGTGAGTAACATTTTATAAACAATATTGTCAATATTGTTTGTTTTCCCTCTATTTTGCTGACGAGAATTTCAAAATAAAGCCCTACCAGAGTCTCAATGCAACAACAGACAGTGATTGAACCGTGAATTTTGTGAACCGTTACATAATCCTATATAATTATAAATTCAATTGTTATTATACTTTACAATATTACTGTTTGTTGTTGTATTTTTCAAAACTTGAAACTTGAAACTTGTGTGTGTGTGTGTGTGTGTGTGTGTCAGGTGGATTTTTTTCATGTTTTTGAAATAAGTCTCTTGCTGCTCCCCCAGCCTGCATTTATTTGATTAAAATATAGTAGCCTAGGCTGTAAACTACAGTATTGTGATATATTATTACAATTTTAAATAACAGTTTCTATTTGGACATATATTAAAAGTATTATTTTAATTTTTTCCCCCTGATTTCTAATTGTGACGATCTCATAGCTTTATTTATGCAATTGTAAATGCAGTGAAAATACATTAATGCCACTTCTGTGTATGCACTGCAAAGATGGATTTTCCTTTAATGATTTAATTTGACTGGTGGACGTGTATGCATTTGTGTTTTATAATGTGTAAGTGTCATTCATTGATTTATTGAGTGTGTGTGTGCGCGCTGCCAATGGACCCAACGGCCTGCTGGGAGTTGTAGTTTTGTTGTATGTTTTGTCCAATTTTCTTGTGCTCCTCCCTGTCCTAATCTAGGTGATGGGACCTACCAGCTGTTCCTCGTCAATGGCAAGAGGATCCAGTATTTAAGCAGAGCCGGAGAGAGAGAGAGAGAGAGAGAGAGAGAGAGAGACTGGGAGAGATTTCTTCTCCCAAGAGCCTGAGACTGTTGTGTGACCAGACTTGGAGTGTTGCTCTTGTTGGTGTATGTTAAGCTTAAGTGTGTTGTTACGCTTAAATGTGTTGTCACGGCTGTAGTGGCAGCTTTGGTGTGTTAAGCTTAAACCAAGGTCAACTTAAATGTCTTGTGGCTGTAGTGTACAGCTTTGAATTGCTTGCCCATTGTTGAGTGTTGGAGCAGTATGGGAGTGGGTGCCATTTTTCTTTTCTCATTTTCTCCAGTTTTTTTGTTAGTTAGGAAGTAAGGTAAGAAGTCCTGTTGTTTATTTGTGTTTATTGTTGTAGGTCAATTAGGTTTTCCTTCTACCGGGTAGTGATCTTTTGTTTGTTTTGGCTTTACCTGCTCCTGAAGAACACGCTTCATATCTTTTTCTTTTGGAGCTGTTTGTTTAGGATTCTTTTTGCACTGTATTTATCACTTATTGTAAATAAATGTATTGGAAATCTTACTTTGTGTATTGTGTGCTGGGACTCAGATAGGTTAACTTTTCTTTGTCGCTGTTCATTTTTGCTTTAAAGTTACTTTTCCCTTTTTTTTGCATGCGTCTTCATAATCGTTGTTGTTGTTATTATACATTTTGTTTTTTGCCTCTGTCACAGTGTTTCTTAACCTGAATTAGCACTGTTCATAGGCAACACCAATAGGTGTCATGTCACACAAAATAAACATATGACCACTGGTGTACAGTATACATTACTTGGACTATTTAAATGTATTATTAAATAAAGAAAAAAAAAATCGTCGCGCTGCAATGGCAGTTTACCTGCCCAGATCAGCCGATCCTTTCTAGCGATCAATGGGCAGGTGCCTGCCTGTTCACATTCAACGACAATAGTAAAAGGCGCTCGGCGGCCATTTATAGCACATAGTGGACCTGTCTTTCACTTCGATGGTAACTAAAAAAAAATTCAAACTGCGATTTCTCACGATGGATATCCTCGCGCGATCGAGTGTAGATTGTGTTAAACACGATAAGAACAAAAAATTCTGCGTTTATTCCTTAAAACAGTCGGTATTTCCCATATTGCTTCTCCTTTGCAGCTGCCATTGGCGCACGTCACGATTATAAGCGCCTCCTATTGGCGTAGGTAATGTTTACGGCACGATTATCAAGTATGTGAGGCGAACGCAACGGAACAGTCAAATGAACCATAAATTAACATGGTGAGTAACATTTTATAAACAATATTGTCAATATTGTTTGTTTTCCCTCTATTTTGCTGACGAGAATTTCAAAATAAAGCCCTACCAGAGTCTCAATGCAACAACAGACAGTGATTGAACCGTGAATTTTGTGAACCGTTACATAATCCTATATAATTATAAATTCAATTGTTATTATACTTTACAATATTACTGTTTGTTGTTGTATTTTTCAAAACTTGAAACTTGAAACTTGTGTGTGTGTGTGTGTGTGTGTGTGTGTCAGGTGGATTTTTTTCATGTTTTTGAAATAAGTCTCTTGCTGCTCCCCCAGCCTGCATTTATTTGATTAAAATATAGTAGCCTAGGCTGTAAACTACAGTATTGTGATATATTATTACAATTTTAAATAACAGTTTCTATTTGGACATATATTAAAAGTATTATTTTAATTTTTTCCCCCTGATTTCTAATTGTGACGATCTCATAGCTTTATTTATGCAATTGTAAATGCAGTGAAAATACATTAATGCCACTTCTGTGTATGCACTGCAAAGATGGATTTTCCTTTAATGATTTAATTTGACTGGTGGCATTTGTGTTTTATAATGTGTAAGTGTCATTCATTGATTTATTGAGTGTGTGTGCGCGCTGCCAATGGACCCAACGGCCTGCTGGGAGTTGTAGTTTTGTTGTATGTTTTGTCCAATTTTCTTGTGCTCCTCCCTGTCCTAATCTAGGTGATGGGACCTACCAGCTGTTCCTCGTCAATGGCAAGAGGATCCAGTATTTAAGCAGAGCCGGAGAGAGAGAGAGAGAGAGAGACTGGGAGAGATTTCTTCTCCCAAGAGCCTGAGACTGTTGTGTGACCAGACTTGGAGTGTTGCTCTTGTTGGTGTATGTTAAGCTTAAGTGTGTTGTTACGCTTAAATGTGTTGTCACGGCTGTAGTGGCAGCTTTGGTGTGTTAAGCTTAAACCAAGGTCAACTTAAATGTCTTGTGGCTGTAGTGTACAGCTTTGAATTGCTTGCCCATTGTTGAGTGTTGGAGCAGTATGGGAGTGGGTGCCATTTTTCTTTTCTCATTTTCTCCAGTTTTTTTGTTAGTTAGGAAGTAAGGTAAGAAGTCCTGTTGTTTATTTGTGTTTATTGTTGTAGGTCAATTAGGTTTTCCTTCTACCGGGTAGTGATCTTTTGTTTGTTTTGGCTTTACCTGCTCCTGAAGAACACGCTTCATATCTTTTTCTTTTGGAGCTGTTTGTTTAGGATTCTTTTTGCACTGTATTTATCACTTATTGTAAATAAATGTATTGGAAATCTTACTTTGTGTATTGTGTGCTGGGACTCAGATAGGTTAACTTTTCTTTGTCGCTGTTCATTTTTGCTTTAAAGTTACTTTTCCCTTTTTTTTGCATGCGTCTTCATAATCGTTGTTGTTGTTATTATACATTTTTTTTTTTGCCTCTGTCACAGTGTTTCTTAACCTGAATTAGCACTGTTCATAGGCAACACCAATAGGTGTCATGTCACACAAAATAAACATATGACCACTGGTGTACAGTATACATTACTTGGACTATTTAAATGTATTATTAAATAAAGAAAAAAAAAAACCGTTGCGCTGCAATGGCAGTTTACCTGCCCAGATCAGCCGATCCTTTCTAGCGATCAATGGGCAGGTGCCTGCCTGTTCACATTCAACGACAATAGTAAAAGGCGCTCGGCGGCCATTTATAGCACATAGTGGACCTGTCTTTCACTTCGATGGTAACTAAAAAAAAATTCAAACTGCGATTTCTCACGATGGATATCCTCGCGCGATCGAGTGTAGATTGTGTTAAACACGATAAGAACAAAAAATTCTGCGTTTATTCCTTAAAACAGTCGGTATTTCCCATATTGCTTCTCCTTTGCAGCTGCCATTGGCGCACGTCACGATTATAAGCGCCTCCTATTGGCGTAGGTAATGTTTACGGCACGATTATCAAGTATGTGAGGCGAACGCAACGGAACAGTCAAATGAACCATAAATTAACATGGTGAGTAACATTTTATAAACAATATTGTCAATATTGTTTGTTTTCCCTCTATTTTGCTGACGAGAATTTCAAAATAAAGCCCTACCAGAGTCTCAATGCAACAACAGACAGTGATTGAACCGTGAATTTTGTGAACCGTTACATAATCCTATATAATTATAAATTCAATTGTTATTATACTTTACAATATTACTGTTTGTTGTTGTATTTTTCAAAACTTGAAACTTGAAACTTGTGTGTGTGTGTGTGTGTGTGTGTGTGTCAGGTGGATTTTTTTCATGTTTTTGAAATAAGTCTCTTGCTGCTCCCCCAGCCTGCATTTATTTGATTAAAATATAGTAGCCTAGGCTGTAAACTACAGTATTGTGATATATTATTACAATTTTAAATAACAGTTTCTATTTGGACATATATTAAAAGTATTATTTTAATTTTTTCCCCCTGATTTCTAATTGTGACGATCTCATAGCTTTATTTATGCAATTGTAAATGCAGTGAAAATACATTAATGCCACTTCTGTGTATGCACTGCAAAGATGGATTTTCCTTTAATGATTTAATTTGACTGGTGGACGTGTATGCATTTGTGTTTTATAATGTGTAAGTGTCATTCATTGATTTATTGAGTGTGTGTGTGCGCGCTGCCAATGGACCCAACGGCCTGCTGGGAGTTGTAGTTTTGTTGTATGTTTTGTCCAATTTTCTTGTGCTCCTCCCTGTCCTAATCTAGGTGATGGGACCTACCAGCTGTTCCTCGTCAATGGCAAGAGGATCCAGTATTTAAGCAGAGCCGGAGAGAGAGAGAGAGAGAGAGAGAGAGAGAGAGACTGGGAGAGATTTCTTCTCCCAAGAGCCTGAGACTGTTGTGTGACCAGACTTGGAGTGTTGCTCTTGTTGGTGTATGTTAAGCTTAAGTGTGTTGTTACGCTTAAATGTGTTGTCACGGCTGTAGTGGCAGCTTTGGTGTGTTAAGCTTAAACCAAGGTCAACTTAAATGTCTTGTGGCTGTAGTGTACAGCTTTGAATTGCTTGCCCATTGTTGAGTGTTGGAGCAGTATGGGAGTGGGTGCCATTTTTCTTTTCTCATTTTCTCCAGTTTTTTTGTTAGTTAGGAAGTAAGGTAAGAAGTCCTGTTGTTTATTTGTGTTTATTGTTGTAGGTCAATTAGGTTTTCCTTCTACCGGGTAGTGATCTTTTGTTTGTTTTGGCTTTACCTGCTCCTGAAGAACACGCTTCATATCTTTTTCTTTTGGAGCTGTTTGTTTAGGATTCTTTTTGCACTGTATTTATCACTTATTGTAAATAAATGTATTGGAAATCTTACTTTGTGTATTGTGTGCTGGGACTCAGATAGGTTAACTTTTCTTTGTCGCTGTTCATTTTTGCTTTAAAGTTACTTTTCCCTTTTTTTTGCATGCGTCTTCATAATCGTTGTTGTTGTTATTATACATTTTTTTTTTTGCCTCTGTCACAGTGTTTCTTAACCTGAATTAGCACTGTTCATAGGCAACACCAATAGGTGTCATGTCACACAAAATAAACATATGACCACTGGTGTACAGTATACATTACTTGGACTATTTAAATGTATTATTAAATAAAGAAAAAAAAAATCGTCGCGCTTCAATGGCAGTTTACCTGCCCAGATCAGCCGATCCTTTCTAGCGATCAATGGGCAGGTGCCTGCCTGTTCACATTCAACGACAATAGTAAAAGGCGCTCGGCGGCCATTTATAGCACATAGTGGACCTGTCTTTCACTTCGATGGTAACTAAAAAAAAATTCAAACTGCGATTTCTCACGATGGATATCCTCGCGCGATCGAGTGTAGATTGTGTTAAACACGATAAGAACAAAAAATTCTGCGTTTATTCCTTAAAACAGTCGGTATTTCCCATATTGCTTCTCCTTTGCAGCTGCCATTGGCGCACGTCACGATTATAAGCGCCTCCTATTGGCGTAGGTAATGTTTACGGCACGATTATCAAGTATGTGAGGCGAACGCAACGGAACAGTCAAATGAACCATAAATTAACATGGTGAGTAACATTTTATAAACAATATTGTCAATATTGTTTGTTTTCCCTCTATTTTGCTGACGAGAATTTCAAAATAAAGCCCTACCAGAGTCTCAATGCAACAACAGACAGTGATTGAACCGTGAATTTTGTGAACCGTTACATAATCCTATATAATTATAAATTCAATTGTTATTATACTTTACAATATTACTGTTTGTTGTTGTATTTTTCAAAACTTGAAACTTGAAACTTGTGTGTGTGTGTGTGTGTGTGTGTGTCAGGTGGATTTTTTTCATGTTTTTGAAATAAGTCTCTTGCTGCTCCCCCAGCCTGCATTTATTTGATTAAAATATAGTAGCCTAGGCTGTAAACTACAGTATTGTGATATATTATTACAATTTTAAATAACAGTTTCTATTTGGACATATATTAAAAGTATTATTTTAATTTTTTCCCCCTGATTTCTAATTGTGACGATCTCATAGCTTTATTTATGCAATTGTAAATGCAGTGAAAATACATTAATGCCACTTCTGTGTATGCACTGCAAAGATGGATTTTCCTTTAATGATTTAATTTGACTGGTGGACGTGTATGCATTTGTGTTTTATAATGTGTAAGTGTCATTCATTGATTTATTGAGTGTGTGTGTGCGCGCTGCCAATGGACCCAACGGCCTGCTGGGAGTTGTAGTTTTGTTGTATGTTTTGTCCAATTTTCTTGTGCTCCTCCCTGTCCTAATCTAGGTGATGGGACCTACCAGCTGTTCCTCGTCAATGGCAAGAGGATCCAGTATTTAAGCAGAGCCGGAGAGAGAGAGAGAGAGAGAGAGAGAGAGAGAGAGAGACTGGGAGAGATTTCTTCTCCCAAGAGCCTGAGACTGTTGTGTGACCAGACTTGGAGTGTTGCTCTTGTTGGTGTATGTTAAGCTTAAGTGTGTTGTTACGCTTAAATGTGTTGTCACGGCTGTAGTGGCAGCTTTGGTGTGTTAAGCTTAAACCAAGGTCAACTTAAATGTCTTGTGGCTGTAGTGTACAGCTTTGAATTGCTTGCCCATTGTTGAGTGTTGGAGCAGTATGGGAGTGGGTGCCATTTTTCTTTTCTCATTTTCTCCAGTTTTTTTGTTAGTTAGGAAGTAAGGTAAGAAGTCCTGTTGTTTATTTGTGTTTATTGTTGTAGGTCAATTAGGTTTTCCTTCTACCGGGTAGTGATCTTTTGTTTGTTTTGGCTTTACCTGCTCCTGAAGAACACGCTTCATATCTTTTTCTTTTGGAGCTGTTTGTTTAGGATTCTTTTTGCACTGTATTTATCACTTATTGTAAATAAATGTATTGGAAATCTTACTTTGTGTATTGTGTGCTGGGACTCAGATAGGTTAACTTTTCTTTGTCGCTGTTCATTTTTGCTTTAAAGTTACTTTTCCCTTTTTTTTGCATGCGTCTTCATAATCGTTGTTGTTGTTATTATACATTTTTTTTTTTGCCTCTGTCACAGTGTTTCTTAACCTGAATTAGCACTGTTCATAGGCAACACCAATAGGTGTCATGTCACACAAAATAAACATATGACCACTGGTGTACAGTATACATTACTTGGACTATTTAAATGTATTATTAAATAAAGAAAAAAAAAATCGTCGCGCTGCAATGGCAGTTTACCTGCCCAGATCAGCCGATCCTTTCTAGCGATCAATGGGCAGGTGCCTGCCTGTTCACATTCAACGACAATAGTAAAAGGCGCTCGGCGGCCATTTATAGCACATAGTGGACCTGTCTTTCACTTCGATGGTAACTAAAAAAAAATTCAAACTGCGATTTCTCACGATGGATATCCTCGCGCGATCGAGTGTAGATTGTGTTAAACACGATAAGAACAAAAAATTCTGCGTTTATTCCTTAAAACAGTCGGTATTTCCCATATTGCTTCTCCTTTGCAGCTGCCATTGGCGCACGTCACGATTATAAGCGCCTCCTATTGGCGTAGGTAATGTTTACGGCACGATTATCAAGTATGTGAGGCGAACGCAACGGAACAGTCAAATGAACCATAAATTAACATGGTGAGTAACATTTTATAAACAATATTGTCAATATTGTTTGTTTTCCCTCTATTTTGCTGACGAGAATTTCAAAATAAAGCCCTACCAGAGTCTCAATGCAACAACAGACAGTGATTGAACCGTGAATTTTGTGAACCGTTACATAATCCTATATAATTATAAATTCAATTGTTATTATACTTTACAATATTACTGTTTGTTGTTGTATTTTTCAAAACTTGAAACTTGAAACTTGTGTGTGTGTGTGTGTGTCAGGTGGATTTTTTTCATGTTTTTGAAATAAGTCTCTTGCTGCTCCCCCAGCCTGCATTTATTTGATTAAAATATAGTAGCCTAGGCTGTAAACTACAGTATTGTGATATATTATTACAATTTTAAATAACAGTTTCTATTTGGACATATATTAAAAGTATTATTTTAATTTTTTCCCCCTGATTTCTAATTGTGACGATCTCATAGCTTTATTTATGCAATTGTAAATGCAGTGAAAATACATTAATGCCACTTCTGTGTATGCACTGCAAAGATGGATTTTCCTTTAATGATTTAATTTGACTGGTGGACGTGTATGCATTTGTGTTTTATAATGTGTAAGTGTCATTCATTGATTTATTGAGTGTGTGTGTGCGCGCTGCCAATGGACCCAACGGCCTGCTGGGAGTTGTAGTTTTGTTGTATGTTTTGTCCAATTTTCTTGTGCTCCTCCCTGTCCTAATCTAGGTGATGGGACCTACCAGCTGTTCCTCGTCAATGGCAAGAGGATCCAGTATTTAAGCAGAGCCGGAGAGAGAGAGAGAGAGAGAGAGAGAGAGAGACTGGGAGAGATTTCTTCTCCCAAGAGCCTGAGACTGTTGTGTGACCAGACTTGGAGTGTTGCTCTTGTTGGTGTATGTTAAGCTTAAGTGTGTTGTTACGCTTAAATGTGTTGTCACGGCTGTAGTGGCAGCTTTGGTGTGTTAAGCTTAAACCAAGGTCAACTTAAATGTCTTGTGGCTGTAGTGTACAGCTTTGAATTGCTTGCCCATTGTTGAGTGTTGGAGCAGTATGGGAGTGGGTGCCATTTTTCTTTTCTCATTTTCTCCAGTTTTTTTGTTAGTTAGGAAGTAAGGTAAGAAGTCCTGTTGTTTATTTGTGTTTATTGTTGTAGGTCAATTAGGTTTTCCTTCTACCGGGTAGTGATCTTTTGTTTGTTTTGGCTTTACCTGCTCCTGAAGAACACGCTTCATATCTTTTTCTTTTGGAGCTGTTTGTTTAGGATTCTTTTTGCACTGTATTTATCACTTATTGTAAATAAATGTATTGGAAATCTTACTTTGTGTATTGTGTGCTGGGACTCAGATAGGTTAACTTTTCTTTGTCGCTGTTCATTTTTGCTTTAAAGTTACTTTTCCCTTTTTTTTGCATGCGTCTTCATAATCGTTGTTGTTGTTATTATACATTTTTTTTTTTGCCTCTGTCACAGTGTTTCTTAACCTGAATTAGCACTGTTCATAGGCAACACCAATAGGTGTCATGTCACACAAAATAAACATATGACCACTGGTGTACAGTATACATTACTTGGACTATTTAAATGTATTATTAAATAAAGAAAAAAAAAATCGTCGCGCTGCAATGGCAGTTTACCTGCCCAGATCAGCCGATCCTTTCTAGCGATCAATGGGCAGGTGCCTGCCTGTTCACATTCAACGACAATAGTAAAAGGCGCTCGGCGGCCATTTATAGCACATAGTGGACCTGTCTTTCACTTCGATGGTAACTAAAAAAAAATTCAAACTGCGATTTCTCACGATGGATATCCTCGCGCGATCGAGTGTAGATTGTGTTAAACACGATAAGAACAAAAAATTCTGCGTTTATTCCTTAAAACAGTCGGTATTTCCCATATTGCTTCTCCTTTGCAGCTGCCATTGGCGCACGTCACGATTATAAGCGCCTCCTATTGGCGTAGGTAATGTTTACGGCACGATTATCAAGTATGTGAGGCGAACGCAACGGAACAGTCAAATGAACCATAAATTAACATGGTGAGTAACATTTTATAAACAATATTGTCAATATTGTTTGTTTTCCCTCTATTTTGCTGACGAGAATTTCAAAATAAAGCCCTACCAGAGTCTCAATGCAACAACAGACAGTGATTGAACCGTGAATTTTGTGAACCGTTACATAATCCTATATAATTATAAATTCAATTGTTATTATACTTTACAATATTACTGTTTGTTGTTGTATTTTTCAAAACTTGAAACTTGAAACTTGTGTGTGTGTGTGTGTGTCAGGTGGATTTTTTTCATGTTTTTGAAATAAGTCTCTTGCTGCTCCCCCAGCCTGCATTTATTTGATTAAAATATAGTAGCCTAGGCTGTAAACTACAGTATTGTGATATATTATTACAATTTTAAATAACAGTTTCTATTTGGACATATATTAAAAGTATTATTTTAATTTTTTCCCCCTGATTTCTAATTGTGACGATCTCATAGCTTTATTTATGCAATTGTAAATGCAGTGAAAATACATTAATGCCACTTCTGTGTATGCACTGCAAAGATGGATTTTCCTTTAATGATTTAATTTGACTGGTGGACGTGTATGCATTTGTGTTTTATAATGTGTAAGTGTCATTCATTGATTTATTGAGTGTGTGTGTGCGCGCTGCCAATGGACCCAACGGCCTGCTGGGAGTTGTAGTTTTGTTGTATGTTTTGTCCAATTTTCTTGTGCTCCTCCCTGTCCTAATCTAGGTGATGGGACCTACCAGCTGTTCCTCGTCAATGGCAAGAGGATCCAGTATTTAAGCAGAGCCGGAGAGAGAGAGAGAGAGAGAGAGAGAGAGAGACTGGGAGAGATTTCTTCTCCCAAGAGCCTGAGACTGTTGTGTGACCAGACTTGGAGTGTTGCTCTTGTTGGTGTATGTTAAGCTTAAGTGTGTTGTTACGCTTAAATGTGTTGTCACGGCTGTAGTGGCAGCTTTGGTGTGTTAAGCTTAAACCAAGGTCAACTTAAATGTCTTGTGGCTGTAGTGTACAGCTTTGAATTGCTTGCCCATTGTTGAGTGTTGGAGCAGTATGGGAGTGGGTGCCATTTTTCTTTTCTCATTTTCTCCAGTTTTTTTGTTAGTTAGGAAGTAAGGTAAGAAGTCCTGTTGTTTATTTGTGTTTATTGTTGTAGGTCAATTAGGTTTTCCTTCTACCGGGTAGTGATCTTTTGTTTGTTTTGGCTTTACCTGCTCCTGAAGAACACGCTTCATATCTTTTTCTTTTGGAGCTGTTTGTTTAGGATTCTTTTTGCACTGTATTTATCACTTATTGTAAATAAATGTATTGGAAATCTTACTTTGTGTATTGTGTGCTGGGACTCAGATAGGTTAACTTTTCTTTGTCGCTGTTCATTTTTGCTTTAAAGTTACTTTTCCCTTTTTTTTGCATGCGTCTTCATAATCGTTGTTGTTGTTATTATACATTTTTTTTTTTGCCTCTGTCACAGTGTTTCTTAACCTGAATTAGCACTGTTCATAGGCAACACCAATAGGTGTCATGTCACACAAAATAAACATATGACCACTGGTGTACAGTATACATTACTTGGACTATTTAAATGTATTATTAAATAAAGAAAAAAAAAATCGTCGCGCTGCAATGGCAGTTTACCTGCCCAGATCAGCCGATCCTTTCTAGCGATCAATGGGCAGGTGCCTGCCTGTTCACATTCAACGACAATAGTAAAAGGCGCTCGGCGGCCATTTATAGCACATAGTGGACCTGTCTTTCACTTCGATGGTAACTAAAAAAAAATTCAAACTGCGATTTCTCACGATGGATATCCTCGCGCGATCGAGTGTAGATTGTGTTAAACACGATAAGAACAAAAAATTCTGCGTTTATTCCTTAAAACAGTCGGTATTTCCCATATTGCTTCTCCTTTGCAGCTGCCATTGGCGCACGTCACGATTATAAGCGCCTCCTATTGGCGTAGGTAATGTTTACGGCACGATTATCAAGTATGTGAGGCGAACGCAACGGAACAGTCAAATGAACCATAAATTAACATGGTGAGTAACATTTTATAAACAATATTGTCAATATTGTTTGTTTTCCCTCTATTTTGCTGACGAGAATTTCAAAATAAAGCCCTACCAGAGTCTCAATGCAACAACAGACAGTGATTGAACCGTGAATTTTGTGAACCGTTACATAATCCTATATAATTATAAATTCAATTGTTATTATACTTTACAATATTACTGTTTGTTGTTGTATTTTTCAAAACTTGAAACTTGAAACTTGTGTGTGTGTGTGTGTGTGTGTGTGTCAGGTGGATTTTTTTCATGTTTTTGAAATAAGTCTCTTGCTGCTCCCCCAGCCTGCATTTATTTGATTAAAATATAGTAGCCTAGGCTGTAAACTACAGTATTGTGATATATTATTACAATTTTAAATAACAGTTTCTATTTGGACATATATTAAAAGTATTATTTTAATTTTTTCCCCCTGATTTCTAATTGTGACGATCTCATAGCTTTATTTATGCAATTGTAAATGCAGTGAAAATACATTAATGCCACTTCTGTGTATGCACTGCAAAGATGGATTTTCCTTTAATGATTTAATTTGACTGGTGGACGTGTATGCATTTGTGTTTTATAATGTGTAAGTGTCATTCATTGATTTATTGAGTGTGTGTGTGCGCGCTGCCAATGGACCCAACGGCCTGCTGGGAGTTGTAGTTTTGTTGTATGTTTTGTCCAATTTTCTTGTGCTCCTCCCTGTCCTAATCTAGGTGATGGGACCTACCAGCTGTTCCTCGTCAATGGCAAGAGGATCCAGTATTTAAGCAGAGCCGGAGAGAGAGAGAGAGAGAGAGAGAGAGAGAGAGAGAGAGACTGGGAGAGATTTCTTCTCCCAAGAGCCTGAGACTGTTGTGTGACCAGACTTGGAGTGTTGCTCTTGTTGGTGTATGTTAAGCTTAAGTGTGTTGTTACGCTTAAATGTGTTGTCACGGCTGTAGTGGCAGCTTTGGTGTGTTAAGCTTAAACCAAGGTCAACTTAAATGTCTTGTGGCTGTAGTGTACAGCTTTGAATTGCTTGCCCATTGTTGAGTGTTGGAGCAGTATGGGAGTGGGTGCCATTTTTCTTTTCTCATTTTCTCCAGTTTTTTTGTTAGTTAGGAAGTAAGGTAAGAAGTCCTGTTGTTTATTTGTGTTTATTGTTGTAGGTCAATTAGGTTTTCCTTCTACCGGGTAGTGATCTTTTGTTTGTTTTGGCTTTACCTGCTCCTGAAGAACACGCTTCATATCTTTTTCTTTTGGAGCTGTTTGTTTAGGATTCTTTTTGCACTGTATTTATCACTTATTGTAAATAAATGTATTGGAAATCTTACTTTGTGTATTGTGTGCTGGGACTCAGATAGGTTAACTTTTCTTTGTCGCTGTTCATTTTTGCTTTAAAGTTACTTTTCCCTTTTTTTTGCATGCGTCTTCATAATCGTTGTTGTTGTTATTATACATTTTTTTTTTTGCCTCTGTCACAGTGTTTCTTAACCTGAATTAGCACTGTTCATAGGCAACACCAATAGGTGTCATGTCACACAAAATAAACATATGACCACTGGTGTACAGTATACATTACTTGGACTATTTAAATGTATTATTAAATAAAGAAAAAAAAAATCGTCGCGCTGCAATGGCAGTTTACCTGCCCAGATCAGCCGATCCTTTCTAGCGATCAATGGGCAGGTGCCTGCCTGTTCACATTCAACGACAATAGTAAAAGGCGCTCGGCGGCCATTTATAGCACATAGTGGACCTGTCTTTCACTTCGATGGTAACTAAAAAAAAATTCAAACTGCGATTTCTCACGATGGATATCCTCGCGCGATCGAGTGTAGATTGTGTTAAACACGATAAGAACAAAAAATTCTGCGTTTATTCCTTAAAACAGTCGGTATTTCCCATATTGCTTCTCCTTTGCAGCTGCCATTGGCGCACGTCACGATTATAAGCGCCTCCTATTGGCGTAGGTAATGTTTACGGCACGATTATCAAGTATGTGAGGCGAACGCAACGGAACAGTCAAATGAACCATAAATTAACATGGTGAGTAACATTTTATAAACAATATTGTCAATATTGTTTGTTTTCCCTCTATTTTGCTGACGAGAATTTCAAAATAAAGCCCTACCAGAGTCTCAATGCAACAACAGACAGTGATTGAACCGTGAATTTTGTGAACCGTTACATAATCCTATATAATTATAAATTCAATTGTTATTATACTTTACAATATTACTGTTTGTTGTTGTATTTTTCAAAACTTGAAACTTGAAACTTGTGTGTGTGTGTGTGTGTCAGGTGGATTTTTTTCATGTTTTTGAAATAAGTCTCTTGCTGCTCCCCCAGCCTGCATTTATTTGATTAAAATATAGTAGCCTAGGCTGTAAACTACAGTATTGTGATATATTATTACAATTTTAAATAACAGTTTCTATTTGGACATATATTAAAAGTATTATTTTAATTTTTTCCCCCTGATTTCTAATTGTGACGATCTCATAGCTTTATTTATGCAATTGTAAATGCAGTGAAAATACATTAATGCCACTTCTGTGTATGCACTGCAAAGATGGATTTTCCTTTAATGATTTAATTTGACTGGTGGACGTGTATGCATTTGTGTTTTATAATGTGTAAGTGTCATTCATTGATTTATTGAGTGTGTGTGTGCGCGCTGCCAATGGACCCAACGGCCTGCTGGGAGTTGTAGTTTTGTTGTATGTTTTGTCCAATTTTCTTGTGCTCCTCCCTGTCCTAATCTAGGTGATGGGACCTACCAGCTGTTCCTCGTCAATGGCAAGAGGATCCAGTATTTAAGCAGAGCCGGAGAGAGAGAGAGAGAGAGAGAGAGAGAGAGACTGGGAGAGATTTCTTCTCCCAAGAGCCTGAGACTGTTGTGTGACCAGACTTGGAGTGTTGCTCTTGTTGGTGTATGTTAAGCTTAAGTGTGTTGTTACGCTTAAATGTGTTGTCACGGCTGTAGTGGCAGCTTTGGTGTGTTAAGCTTAAACCAAGGTCAACTTAAATGTCTTGTGGCTGTAGTGTACAGCTTTGAATTGCTTGCCCATTGTTGAGTGTTGGAGCAGTATGGGAGTGGGTGCCATTTTTCTTTTCTCATTTTCTCCAGTTTTTTTGTTAGTTAGGAAGTAAGGTAAGAAGTCCTGTTGTTTATTTGTGTTTATTGTTGTAGGTCAATTAGGTTTTCCTTCTACCGGGTAGTGATCTTTTGTTTGTTTTGGCTTTACCTGCTCCTGAAGAACACGCTTCATATCTTTTTCTTTTGGAGCTGTTTGTTTAGGATTCTTTTTGCACTGTATTTATCACTTATTGTAAATAAATGTATTGGAAATCTTACTTTGTGTATTGTGTGCTGGGACTCAGATAGGTTAACTTTTCTTTGTCGCTGTTCATTTTTGCTTTAAAGTTACTTTTCCCTTTTTTTTGCATGCGTCTTCATAATCGTTGTTGTTGTTATTATACATTTTTTTTTTTGCCTCTGTCACAGTGTTTCTTAACCTGAATTAGCACTGTTCATAGGCAACACCAATAGGTGTCATGTCACACAAAATAAACATATGACCACTGGTGTACAGTATACATTACTTGGACTATTTAAATGTATTATTAAATAAAGAAAAAAAAAATCGTCGCGCTGCAATGGCAGTTTACCTGCCCAGATCAGCCGATCCTTTCTAGCGATCAATGGGCAGGTGCCTGCCTGTTCACATTCAACGACAATAGTAAAAGGCGCTCGGCGGCCATTTATAGCACATAGTGGACCTGTCTTTCACTTCGATGGTAACTAAAAAAAAATTCAAACTGCGATTTCTCACGATGGATATCCTCGCGCGATCGAGTGTAGATTGTGTTAAACACGATAAGAACAAAAAATTCTGCGTTTATTCCTTAAAACAGTCGGTATTTCCCATATTGCTTCTCCTTTGCAGCTGCCATTGGCGCACGTCACGATTATAAGCGCCTCCTATTGGCGTAGGTAATGTTTACGGCACGATTATCAAGTATGTGAGGCGAACGCAACGGAACAGTCAAATGAACCATAAATTAACATGGTGAGTAACATTTTATAAACAATATTGTCAATATTGTTTGTTTTCCCTCTATTTTGCTGACGAGAATTTCAAAATAAAGCCCTACCAGAGTCTCAATGCAACAACAGACAGTGATTGAACCGTGAATTTTGTGAACCGTTACATAATCCTATATAATTATAAATTCAATTGTTATTATACTTTACAATATTACTGTTTGTTGTTGTATTTTTCAAAACTTGAAACTTGAAACTTGTGTGTGTGTGTGTGTGTGTGTGTGTCAGGTGGATTTTTTTCATGTTTTTGAAATAAGTCTCTTGCTGCTCCCCCAGCCTGCATTTATTTGATTAAAATATAGTAGCCTAGGCTGTAAACTACAGTATTGTGATATATTATTACAATTTTAAATAACAGTTTCTATTTGGACATATATTAAAAGTATTATTTTAATTTTTTCCCCCTGATTTCTAATTGTGACGATCTCATAGCTTTATTTATGCAATTGTAAATGCAGTGAAAATACATTAATGCCACTTCTGTGTATGCACTGCAAAGATGGATTTTCCTTTAATGATTTAATTTGACTGGTGGACGTGTATGCATTTGTGTTTTATAATGTGTAAGTGTCATTCATTGATTTATTGAGTGTGTGTGTGCGCGCTGCCAATGGACCCAACGGCCTGCTGGGAGTTGTAGTTTTGTTGTATGTTTTGTCCAATTTTCTTGTGCTCCTCCCTGTCCTAATCTAGGTGATGGGACCTACCAGCTGTTCCTCGTCAATGGCAAGAGGATCCAGTATTTAAGCAGAGCCGGAGAGAGAGAGAGAGAGAGAGAGAGAGAGAGAGAGAGACTGGGAGAGATTTCTTCTCCCAAGAGCCTGAGACTGTTGTGTGACCAGACTTGGAGTGTTGCTCTTGTTGGTGTATGTTAAGCTTAAGTGTGTTGTTACGCTTAAATGTGTTGTCACGGCTGTAGTGGCAGCTTTGGTGTGTTAAGCTTAAACCAAGGTCAACTTAAATGTCTTGTGGCTGTAGTGTACAGCTTTGAATTGCTTGCCCATTGTTGAGTGTTGGAGCAGTATGGGAGTGGGTGCCATTTTTCTTTTCTCATTTTCTCCAGTTTTTTTGTTAGTTAGGAAGTAAGGTAAGAAGTCCTGTTGTTTATTTGTGTTTATTGTTGTAGGTCAATTAGGTTTTCCTTCTACCGGGTAGTGATCTTTTGTTTGTTTTGGCTTTACCTGCTCCTGAAGAACACGCTTCATATCTTTTTCTTTTGGAGCTGTTTGTTTAGGATTCTTTTTGCACTGTATTTATCACTTATTGTAAATAAATGTATTGGAAATCTTACTTTGTGTATTGTGTGCTGGGACTCAGATAGGTTAACTTTTCTTTGTCGCTGTTCATTTTTGCTTTAAAGTTACTTTTCCCTTTTTTTTGCATGCGTCTTCATAATCGTTGTTGTTGTTATTATACATTTTTTTTTTTGCCTCTGTCACAGTGTTTCTTAACCTGAATTAGCACTGTTCATAGGCAACACCAATAGGTGTCATGTCACACAAAATAAACATATGACCACTGGTGTACAGTATACATTACTTGGACTATTTAAATGTATTATTAAATAAAGAAAAAAAAAATCGTCGCGCTGCAATGGCAGTTTACCTGCCCAGATCAGCCGATCCTTTCTAGCGATCAATGGGCAGGTGCCTGCCTGTTCACATTCAACGACAATAGTAAAAGGCGCTCGGCGGCCATTTATAGCACATAGTGGACCTGTCTTTCACTTCGATGGTAACTAAAAAAAAATTCAAACTGCGATTTCTCACGATGGATATCCTCGCGCGATCGAGTGTAGATTGTGTTAAACACGATAAGAACAAAAAATTCTGCGTTTATTCCTTAAAACAGTCGGTATTTCCCATATTGCTTCTCCTTTGCAGCTGCCATTGGCGCACGTCACGATTATAAGCGCCTCCTATTGGCGTAGGTAATGTTTACGGCACGATTATCAAGTATGTGAGGCGAACGCAACGGAACAGTCAAATGAACCATAAATTAACATGGTGAGTAACATTTTATAAACAATATTGTCAATATTGTTTGTTTTCCCTCTATTTTGCTGACGAGAATTTCAAAATAAAGCCCTACCAGAGTCTCAATGCAACAACAGACAGTGATTGAACCGTGAATTTTGTGAACCGTTACATAATCCTATATAATTATAAATTCAATTGTTATTATACTTTACAATATTACTGTTTGTTGTTGTATTTTTCAAAACTTGAAACTTGAAACTTGTGTGTGTGTGTGTGTGTGTGTGTGTCAGGTGGATTTTTTTCATGTTTTTGAAATAAGTCTCTTGCTGCTCCCCCAGCCTGCATTTATTTGATTAAAATATAGTAGCCTAGGCTGTAAACTACAGTATTGTGATATATTATTACAATTTTAAATAACAGTTTCTATTTGGACATATATTAAAAGTATTATTTTAATTTTTTCCCCCTGATTTCTAATTGTGACGATCTCATAGCTTTATTTATGCAATTGTAAATGCAGTGAAAATACATTAATGCCACTTCTGTGTATGCACTGCAAAGATGGATTTTCCTTTAATGATTTAATTTGACTGGTGGACGTGTATGCATTTGTGTTTTATAATGTGTAAGTGTCATTCATTGATTTATTGAGTGTGTGTGTGCGCGCTGCCAATGGACCCAACGGCCTGCTGGGAGTTGTAGTTTTGTTGTATGTTTTGTCCAATTTTCTTGTGCTCCTCCCTGTCCTAATCTAGGTGATGGGACCTACCAGCTGTTCCTCGTCAATGGCAAGAGGATCCAGTATTTAAGCAGAGCCGGAGAGAGAGAGAGAGAGAGAGACTGGGAGAGATTTCTTCTCCCAAGAGCCTGAGACTGTTGTGTGACCAGACTTGGAGTGTTGCTCTTGTTGGTGTATGTTAAGCTTAAGTGTGTTGTTACGCTTAAATGTGTTGTCACGGCTGTAGTGGCAGCTTTGGTGTGTTAAGCTTAAACCAAGGTCAACTTAAATGTCTTGTGGCTGTAGTGTACAGCTTTGAATTGCTTGCCCATTGTTGAGTGTTGGAGCAGTATGGGAGTGGGTGCCATTTTTCTTTTCTCATTTTCTCCAGTTTTTTTGTTAGTTAGGAAGTAAGGTAAGAAGTCCTGTTGTTTATTTGTGTTTATTGTTGTAGGTCAATTAGGTTTTCCTTCTACCGGGTAGTGATCTTTTGTTTGTTTTGGCTTTACCTGCTCCTGAAGAACACGCTTCATATCTTTTTCTTTTGGAGCTGTTTGTTTAGGATTCTTTTTGCACTGTATTTATCACTTATTGTAAATAAATGTATTGGAAATCTTACTTTGTGTATTGTGTGCTGGGACTCAGATAGGTTAACTTTTCTTTGTCGCTGTTCATTTTTGCTTTAAAGTTACTTTTCCCTTTTTTTTGCATGCGTCTTCATAATCGTTGTTGTTGTTATTATACATTTTGTTTTTTGCCTCTGTCACAGTGTTTCTTAACCTGAATTAGCACTGTTCATAGGCAACACCAATAGGTGTCATGTCACACAAAATAAACATATGACCACTGGTGTACAGTATACATTACTTGGACTATTTAAATGTATTATTAAATAAAGAAAAAAAAAATCGTCGCGCTGCAATGGCAGTTTACCTGCCCAGATCAGCCGATCCTTTCTAGCGATCAATGGGCAGGTGCCTGCCTGTTCACATTCAACGACAATAGTAAAAGGCGCTCGGCGGCCATTTATAGCACATAGTGGACCTGTCTTTCACTTCGATGGTAACTAAAAAAAAATTCAAACTGCGATTTCTCACGATGGATATCCTCGCGCGATCGAGTGTAGATTGTGTTAAACACGATAAGAACAAAAAATTCTGCGTTTATTCCTTAAAACAGTCGGTATTTCCCATATTGCTTCTCCTTCGCAGCTGCCATTGGCGCACGTCACGATTATAAGCGCCTCCTATTGGCGTAGGTAATGTTTACGGCACGATTATCAAGTATGTGAGGCGAACGCAACGGAACAGTCAAATGAACCATAAATTAACATGGTGAGTAACATTTTATAAACAATATTGTCAATATTGTTTGTTTTCCCTCTATTTTGCTGACGAGAATTTCAAAATAAAGCCCTACCAGAGTCTCAATGCAACAACAGACAGTGATTGAACCGTGAATTTTGTGAACCGTTACATAATCCTATATAATTATAAATTCAATTGTTATTATACTTTACAATATTACTGTTTGTTGTTGTATTTTTCAAAACTTGAAACTTGAAACTTGTGTGTGTGTGTGTGTGTGTCAGGTGGATTTTTTTCATGTTTTTGAAATAAGTCTCTTGCTGCTCCCCCAGCCTGCATTTATTTGATTAAAATATAGTAGCCTAGGCTGTAAACTACAGTATTGTGATATATTATTACAATTTTAAATAACAGTTTCTATTTGGACATATATTAAAAGTATTATTTTAATTTTTTCCCCCTGATTTCTAATTGTGACGATCTCATAGCTTTATTTATGCAATTGTAAATGCAGTGAAAATACATTAATGCCACTTCTGTGTATGCACTGCAAAGATGGATTTTCCTTTAATGATTTAATTTGACTGGTGGACGTGTATGCATTTGTGTTTTATAATGTGTAAGTGTCATTCATTGATTTATTGAGTGTGTGTGTGCGCGCTGCCAATGGACCCAACGGCCTGCTGGGAGTTGTAGTTTTGTTGTATGTTTTGTCCAATTTTCTTGTGCTCCTCCCTGTCCTAATCTAGGTGATGGGACCTACCAGCTGTTCCTCGTCAATGGCAAGAGGATCCAGTATTTAAGCAGAGCCGGAGAGAGAGAGAGAGAGAGAGAGAGAGAGAGACTGGGAGAGATTTCTTCTCCCAAGAGCCTGAGACTGTTGTGTGACCAGACTTGGAGTGTTGCTCTTGTTGGTGTATGTTAAGCTTAAGTGTGTTGTTACGCTTAAATGTGTTGTCACGGCTGTAGTGGCAGCTTTGGTGTGTTAAGCTTAAACCAAGGTCAACTTAAATGTCTTGTGGCTGTAGTGTACAGCTTTGAATTGCTTGCCCATTGTTGAGTGTTGGAGCAGTATGGGAGTGGGTGCCATTTTTCTTTTCTCATTTTCTCCAGTTTTTTTGTTAGTTAGGAAGTAAGGTAAGAAGTCCTGTTGTTTATTTGTGTTTATTGTTGTAGGTCAATTAGGTTTTCCTTCTACCGGGTAGTGATCTTTTGTTTGTTTTGGCTTTACCTGCTCCTGAAGAACACGCTTCATATCTTTTTCTTTTGGAGCTGTTTGTTTAGGATTCTTTTTGCACTGTATTTATCACTTATTGTAAATAAATGTATTGGAAATCTTACTTTGTGTATTGTGTGCTGGGACTCAGATAGGTTAACTTTTCTTTGTCGCTGTTCATTTTTGCTTTAAAGTTACTTTTCCCTTTTTTTTGCATGCGTCTTCATAATCGTTGTTGTTGTTATTATACATTTTGTTTTTTGCCTCTGTCACAGTGTTTCTTAACCTGAATTAGCACTGTTCATAGGCAACACCAATAGGTGTCATGTCACACAAAATAAACATATGACCACTGGTGTACAGTATACATTACTTGGACTATTTAAATGTATTATTAAATAAAGAAAAAAAAAATCGTCGCGCTGCAATGGCAGTTTACCTGCCCAGATCAGCCGATCCTTTCTAGCGATCAATGGGCAGGTGCCTGCCTGTTCACATTCAACGACAATAGTAAAAGGCGCTCGGCGGCCATTTATAGCACATAGTGGACCTGTCTTTCACTTCGATGGTAACTAAAAAAAAATTCAAACTGCGATTTCTCACGATGGATATCCTCGCGCGATCGAGTGTAGATTGTGTTAAACACGATAAGAACAAAAAATTCTGCGTTTATTCCTTAAAACAGTCGGTATTTCCCATATTGCTTCTCCTTTGCAGCTGCCATTGGCGCACGTCACGATTATAAGCGCCTCCTATTGGCGTAGGTAATGTTTACGGCACGATTATCAAGTATGTGAGGCGAACGCAACGGAACAGTCAAATGAACCATAAATTAACATGGTGAGTAACATTTTATAAACAATATTGTCAATATTGTTTGTTTTCCCTCTATTTTGCTGACGAGAATTTCAAAATAAAGCCCTACCAGAGTCTCAATGCAACAACAGACAGTGATTGAACCGTGAATTTTGTGAACCGTTACATAATCCTATATAATTATAAATTCAATTGTTATTATACTTTACAATATTACTGTTTGTTGTTGTATTTTTCAAAACTTGAAACTTGAAACTTGTGTGTGTGTGTGTGTGTGTGTGTCAGGTGGATTTTTTTCATGTTTTTGAAATAAGTCTCTTGCTGCTCCCCCAGCCTGCATTTATTTGATTAAAATATAGTAGCCTAGGCTGTAAACTACAGTATTGTGATATATTATTACAATTTTAAATAACAGTTTCTATTTGGACATATATTAAAAGTATTATTTTAATTTTTTCCCCCTGATTTCTAATTGTGACGATCTCATAGCTTTATTTATGCAATTGTAAATGCAGTGAAAATACATTAATGCCACTTCTGTGTATGCACTGCAAAGATGGATTTTCCTTTAATGATTTAATTTGACTGGTGGACGTGTATGCATTTGTGTTTTATAATGTGTAAGTGTCATTCATTGATTTATTGAGTGTGTGTGTGCGCGCTGCCAATGGACCCAACGGCCTGCTGGGAGTTGTAGTTTTGTTGTATGTTTTGTCCAATTTTCTTGTGCTCCTCCCTGTCCTAATCTAGGTGATGGGACCTACCAGCTGTTCCTCGTCAATGGCAAGAGGATCCAGTATTTAAGCAGAGCCGGAGAGAGAGAGAGAGAGAGAGACTGGGAGAGATTTCTTCTCCCAAGAGCCTGAGACTGTTGTGTGACCAGACTTGGAGTGTTGCTCTTGTTGGTGTATGTTAAGCTTAAGTGTGTTGTTACGCTTAAATGTGTTGTCACGGCTGTAGTGGCAGCTTTGGTGTGTTAAGCTTAAACCAAGGTCAACTTAAATGTCTTGTGGCTGTAGTGTACAGCTTTGAATTGCTTGCCCATTGTTGAGTGTTGGAGCAGTATGGGAGTGGGTGCCATTTTTCTTTTCTCATTTTCTCCAGTTTTTTTGTTAGTTAGGAAGTAAGGTAAGAAGTCCTGTTGTTTATTTGTGTTTATTGTTGTAGGTCAATTAGGTTTTCCTTCTACCGGGTAGTGATCTTTTGTTTGTTTTGGCTTTACCTGCTCCTGAAGAACACGCTTCATATCTTTTTCTTTTGGAGCTGTTTGTTTAGGATTCTTTTTGCACTGTATTTATCACTTATTGTAAATAAATGTATTGGAAATCTTACTTTGTGTATTGTGTGCTGGGACTCAGATAGGTTAACTTTTCTTTGTCGCTGTTCATTTTTGCTTTAAAGTTACTTTTCCCTTTTTTTTGCATGCGTCTTCATAATCGTTGTTGTTGTTATTATACATTTTTTTTTTTGCCTCTGTCACAGTGTTTCTTAACCTGAATTAGCACTGTTCATAGGCAACACCAATAGGTGTCATGTCACACAAAATAAACATATGACCACTGGTGTACAGTATACATTACTTGGACTATTTAAATGTATTATTAAATAAAGAAAAAAAAAATCGTCGCGCTGCAATGGCAGTTTACCTGCCCAGATCAGCCGATCCTTTCTAGCGATCAATGGGCAGGTGCCTGCCTGTTCACATTCAACGACAATAGTAAAAGGCGCTCGGCGGCCATTTATAGCACATAGTGGACCTGTCTTTCACTTCGATGGTAACTAAAAAAAAATTCAAACTGCGATTTCTCACGATGGATATCCTCGCGCGATCGAGTGTAGATTGTGTTAAACACGATAAGAACAAAAAATTCTGCGTTTATTCCTTAAAACAGTCGGTATTTCCCATATTGCTTCTCCTTTGCAGCTGCCATTGGCGCACGTCACGATTATAAGCGCCTCCTATTGGCGTAGGTAATGTTTACGGCACGATTATCAAGTATGTGAGGCGAACGCAACGGAACAGTCAAATGAACCATAAATTAACATGGTGAGTAACATTTTATAAACAATATTGTCAATATTGTTTGTTTTCCCTCTATTTTGCTGACGAGAATTTCAAAATAAAGCCCTACCAGAGTCTCAATGCAACAACAGACAGTGATTGAACCGTGAATTTTGTGAACCGTTACATAATCCTATATAATTATAAATTCAATTGTTATTATACTTTACAATATTACTGTTTGTTGTTGTATTTTTCAAAACTTGAAACTTGAAACTTGTGTGTGTGTGTGTGTGTGTGTGTGTCAGGTGGATTTTTTTCATGTTTTTGAAATAAGTCTCTTGCTGCTCCCCCAGCCTGCATTTATTTGATTAAAATATAGTAGCCTAGGCTGTAAACTACAGTATTGTGATATATTATTACAATTTTAAATAACAGTTTCTATTTGGACATATATTAAAAGTATTATTTTAATTTTTTCCCCCTGATTTCTAATTGTGACGATCTCATAGCTTTATTTATGCAATTGTAAATGCAGTGAAAATACATTAATGCCACTTCTGTGTATGCACTGCAAAGATGGATTTTCCTTTAATGATTTAATTTGACTGGTGGACGTGTATGCATTTGTGTTTTATAATGTGTAAGTGTCATTCATTGATTTATTGAGTGTGTGTGTGCGCGCTGCCAATGGACCCAACGGCCTGCTGGGAGTTGTAGTTTTGTTGTATGTTTTGTCCAATTTTCTTGTGCTCCTCCCTGTCCTAATCTAGGTGATGGGACCTACCAGCTGTTCCTCGTCAATGGCAAGAGGATCCAGTATTTAAGCAGAGCCGGAGAGAGAGAGAGAGAGAGAGACTGGGAGAGATTTCTTCTCCCAAGAGCCTGAGACTGTTGTGTGACCAGACTTGGAGTGTTGCTCTTGTTGGTGTATGTTAAGCTTAAGTGTGTTGTTACGCTTAAATGTGTTGTCACGGCTGTAGTGGCAGCTTTGGTGTGTTAAGCTTAAACCAAGGTCAACTTAAATGTCTTGTGGCTGTAGTGTACAGCTTTGAATTGCTTGCCCATTGTTGAGTGTTGGAGCAGTATGGGAGTGGGTGCCATTTTTCTTTTCTCATTTTCTCCAGTTTTTTTGTTAGTTAGGAAGTAAGGTAAGAAGTCCTGTTGTTTATTTGTGTTTATTGTTGTAGGTCAATTAGGTTTTCCTTCTACCGGGTAGTGATCTTTTGTTTGTTTTGGCTTTACCTGCTCCTGAAGAACACGCTTCATATCTTTTTCTTTTGGAGCTGTTTGTTTAGGATTCTTTTTGCACTGTATTTATCACTTATTGTAAATAAATGTATTGGAAATCTTACTTTGTGTATTGTGTGCTGGGACTCAGATAGGTTAACTTTTCTTTGTCGCTGTTCATTTTTGCTTTAAAGTTACTTTTCCCTTTTTTTTGCATGCGTCTTCATAATCGTTGTTGTTGTTATTATACATTTTTTTTTTTGCCTCTGTCACAGTGTTTCTTAACCTGAATTAGCACTGTTCATAGGCAACACCAATAGGTGTCATGTCACACAAAATAAACATATGACCACTGGTGTACAGTATACATTACTTGGACTATTTAAATGTATTATTAAATAAAGAAAAAAAAAATCGTCGCGCTGCAATGGCAGTTTACCTGCCCAGATCAGCCGATCCTTTCTAGCGATCAATGGGCAGGTGCCTGCCTGTTCACATTCAACGACAATAGTAAAAGGCGCTCGGCGGCCATTTATAGCACATAGTGGACCTGTCTTTCACTTCGATGGTAACTAAAAAAAAATTCAAACTGCGATTTCTCACGATGGATATCCTCGCGCGATCGAGTGTAGATTGTGTTAAACACGATAAGAACAAAAAATTCTGCGTTTATTCCTTAAAACAGTCGGTATTTCCCATATTGCTTCTCCTTTGCAGCTGCCATTGGCGCACGTCACGATTATAAGCGCCTCCTATTGGCGTAGGTAATGTTTACGGCACGATTATCAAGTATGTGAGGCGAACGCAACGGAACAGTCAAATGAACCATAAATTAACATGGTGAGTAACATTTTATAAACAATATTGTCAATATTGTTTGTTTTCCCTCTATTTTGCTGACGAGAATTTCAAAATAAAGCCCTACCAGAGTCTCAATGCAACAACAGACAGTGATTGAACCGTGAATTTTGTGAACCGTTACATAATCCTATATAATTATAAATTCAATTGTTATTATACTTTACAATATTACTGTTTGTTGTTGTATTTTTCAAAACTTGAAACTTGAAACTTGTGTGTGTGTGTGTGTGTGTGTGTGTCAGGTGGATTTTTTTCATGTTTTTGAAATAAGTCTCTTGCTGCTCCCCCAGCCTGCATTTATTTGATTAAAATATAGTAGCCTAGGCTGTAAACTACAGTATTGTGATATATTATTACAATTTTAAATAACAGTTTCTATTTGGACATATATTAAAAGTATTATTTTAATTTTTTCCCCCTGATTTCTAATTGTGACGATCTCATAGCTTTATTTATGCAATTGTAAATGCAGTGAAAATACATTAATGCCACTTCTGTGTATGCACTGCAAAGATGGATTTTCCTTTAATGATTTAATTTGACTGGTGGACGTGTATGCATTTGTGTTTTATAATGTGTAAGTGTCATTCATTGATTTATTGAGTGTGTGTGTGCGCGCTGCCAATGGACCCAACGGCCTGCTGGGAGTTGTAGTTTTGTTGTATGTTTTGTCCAATTTTCTTGTGCTCCTCCCTGTCCTAATCTAGGTGATGGGACCTACCAGCTGTTCCTCGTCAATGGCAAGAGGATCCAGTATTTAAGCAGAGCCGGAGAGAGAGAGAGAGAGAGAGACTGGGAGAGATTTCTTCTCCCAAGAGCCTGAGACTGTTGTGTGACCAGACTTGGAGTGTTGCTCTTGTTGGTGTATGTTAAGCTTAAGTGTGTTGTTACGCTTAAATGTGTTGTCACGGCTGTAGTGGCAGCTTTGGTGTGTTAAGCTTAAACCAAGGTCAACTTAAATGTCTTGTGGCTGTAGTGTACAGCTTTGAATTGCTTGCCCATTGTTGAGTGTTGGAGCAGTATGGGAGTGGGTGCCATTTTTCTTTTCTCATTTTCTCCAGTTTTTTTGTTAGTTAGGAAGTAAGGTAAGAAGTCCTGTTGTTTATTTGTGTTTATTGTTGTAGGTCAATTAGGTTTTCCTTCTACCGGGTAGTGATCTTTTGTTTGTTTTGGCTTTACCTGCTCCTGAAGAACACGCTTCATATCTTTTTCTTTTGGAGCTGTTTGTTTAGGATTCTTTTTGCACTGTATTTATCACTTATTGTAAATAAATGTATTGGAAATCTTACTTTGTGTATTGTGTGCTGGGACTCAGATAGGTTAACTTTTCTTTGTCGCTGTTCATTTTTGCTTTAAAGTTACTTTTCCCTTTTTTTTGCATGCGTCTTCATAATCGTTGTTGTTGTTATTATACATTTTTTTTTTTGCCTCTGTCACAGTGTTTCTTAACCTGAATTAGCACTGTTCATAGGCAACACCAATAGGTGTCATGTCACACAAAATAAACATATCCTCCTGGGACCCAAGAATAGACTTTTGTCCACTGTAGTGGACATTATATTTTAGTGAATTTCTCTGACATCATACATGTCACATGACACAACATGGGTGTCCTGTAAAGAGCACATTCGGGGCTTTTCAGAGATACCAAATGTTTGGAGGTTTCACCATGAAAACAACTTCTCCTTGGTCTTTAAAAATGTCTGACATTAATTTAGTGATCAAATGTAGCATTCTTATGGAAATATGATAATATATTGTAATTATAATTTAAATTGGACTACTTTTCAAATTGTATTTCATAAAACAACATCTCAGGAAAATGTTATGGGGTTTCAAATAAAAAAAAAACTTTCTGTTCCAGAACAGGGCATTGATTTCAAACGTGTCCACTGTAGAGGACATCAGGACTTAAATCTTGTTTATCTGGCATTTTAGGAGACACAGCAAGTGAATATGGAAATAAATTATACATCAATATTCCTATGAAATATTAGATATTATTATTAAAATGTTGCCAATTATTACTCCAATTATTACACTTCTTTTTTCATTAAATGTTGCTCCAAGAACACTTTAATGTGCAAATTAGATACAGTGTATAGACACATTGCATTGAATGGGAATATTAATTTACGGCCATTTTACCCACATATTGCATAAAGTAAAATGGTGTATCAATTCATTCCGTTATTTCTTTCATAACATAGTTGAGAATAATCTTTATACAAATTTTGGTTGAAAAAATCCTGAAACCCCAAAATGTATTGGTGATTGAAAAAAAATCCCATTGTTTTTGCCTATACATATAATTTCTTGTCATTTTATTTTTTAAACAACTTAGTCCTGGCGTCCACTACAGAGGACATAGCATAACGTATGAATAAAATATTATTTTTCAAAAATGTTTTTTTACCATTTGTTTATTGTGCTCTAAACAGTGTGATGACATGGAAAAAAACTAAATTCAAAAAACTTTTTTTTTCTGGGTCTCAGGAGGATATGACCACTGGTGTACAGTATACATTACTTGGACTATTTAAATGTATTATTAAATAAAGAAAAAAAAAATCGTCGCGCTGCAATGGCAGTTTACCTGCCCAGATCAGCCGATCCTTTCTAGCGATCAATGGGCAGGTGCCTGCCTGTTCACATTCAACGACAATAGTAAAAGGCGCTCGGCGGCCATTTATAGCACATAGTGGACCTGTCTTTCACTTCGATGGTAACTAAAAAAAAATTCAAACTGCGATTTCTCACGATGGATATCCTCGCGCGATCGAGTGTAGATTGTGTTAAACACGATAAGAACAAAAAATTCTGCGTTTATTCCTTAAAACAGTCGGTATTTCCCATATTGCTTCTCCTTCGCAGCTGCCATTGGCGCACGTCACGATTATAAGCGCCTCCTATTGGCGTAGGTAATGTTTACGGCACGATTATCAAGTATGTGAGGCGAACGCAACGGAACAGTCAAATGAACCATAAATTAACATGGTGAGTAACATTTTATAAACAATATTGTCAATATTGTTTGTTTTCCCTCTATTTTGCTGACGAGAATTTCAAAATAAAGCCCTACCAGAGTCTCAATGCAACAACAGACAGTGATTGAACCGTGAATTTTGTGAACCGTTACATAATCCTATATAATTATAAATTCAATTGTTATTATACTTTACAATATTACTGTTTGTTGTTGTATTTTTCAAAACTTGAAACTTGAAACTTGTGTGTGTGTGTGTGTGTCAGGTGGATTTTTTTCATGTTTTTGAAATAAGTCTCTTGCTGCTCCCCCAGCCTGCATTTATTTGATTAAAATATAGTAGCCTAGGCTGTAAACTACAGTATTGTGATATATTATTACAATTTTAAATAACAGTTTCTATTTGGACATATATTAAAAGTATTATTTTAATTTTTTCCCCCTGATTTCTAATTGTGACGATCTCATAGCTTTATTTATGCAATTGTAAATGCAGTGAAAATACATTAATGCCACTTCTGTGTATGCACTGCAAAGATGGATTTTCCTTTAATGATTTAATTTGACTGGTGGCATTTGTGTTTTATAATGTGTAAGTGTCATTCATTGATTTATTGAGTGTGTGTGCGCGCTGCCAATGGACCCAACGGCCTGCTGGGAGTTGTAGTTTTGTTGTATGTTTTGTCCAATTTTCTTGTGCTCCTCCCTGTCCTAATCTAGGTGATGGGACCTACCAGCTGTTCCTCGTCAATGGCAAGAGGATCCAGTATTTAAGCAGAGCCGGAGAGAGAGAGAGAGAGAGAGACTGGGAGAGATTTCTTCTCCCAAGAGCCTGAGACTGTTGTGTGACCAGACTTGGAGTGTTGCTCTTGTTGGTGTATGTTAAGCTTAAGTGTGTTGTTACGCTTAAATGTGTTGTCACGGCTGTAGTGGCAGCTTTGGTGTGTTAAGCTTAAACCAAGGTCAACTTAAATGTCTTGTGGCTGTAGTGTACAGCTTTGAATTGCTTGCCCATTGTTGAGTGTTGGAGCAGTATGGGAGTGGGTGCCATTTTTCTTTTCTCATTTTCTCCAGTTTTTTTGTTAGTTAGGAAGTAAGGTAAGAAGTCCTGTTGTTTATTTGTGTTTATTGTTGTAGGTCAATTAGGTTTTCCTTCTACCGGGTAGTGATCTTTTGTTTGTTTTGGCTTTACCTGCTCCTGAAGAACACGCTTCATATCTTTTTCTTTTGGAGCTGTTTGTTTAGGATTCTTTTTGCACTGTATTTATCACTTATTGTAAATAAATGTATTGGAAATCTTACTTTGTGTATTGTGTGCTGGGACTCAGATAGGTTAACTTTTCTTTGTCGCTGTTCATTTTTGCTTTAAAGTTACTTTTCCCTTTTTTTTGCATGCGTCTTCATAATCGTTGTTGTTGTTATTATACATTTTGTTTTTTGCCTCTGTCACAGTGTTTCTTAACCTGAATTAGCACTGTTCATAGGCAACACCAATAGGTGTCATGTCACACAAAATAAACATATGACCACTGGTGTACAGTATACATTACTTGGACTATTTAAATGTATTATTAAATAAAGAAAAAAAAAACCGTTGCGCTGCAATGGCAGTTTACCTGCCCAGATCAGCCGATCCTTTCTAGCGATCAATGGGCAGGTGCCTGCCTGTTCACATTCAACGACAATAGTAGAAGGCGCTCGGCGGCCATTTATAGCACATAGTGGACCTGTCTTTCACTTCGATGGTAACTAAAAAAAAATTCAAACTGCGATTTCTCACGATGGATATCCTCGCGCGATCGAGTGTAGATTGTGTTAAACACGATAAGAACAAAAAATTCTGCGTTTATTCCTTAAAACAGTCGGTATTTCCCATATTGCTTCTCCTTCGCAGCTGCCATTGGCGCACGTCACGATTATAAGCGCCTCCTATTGGCGTAGGTAATGTTTACGGCACGATTATCAAGTATGTGAGGCGAACGCAACGGAACAGTCAAATGAACCATAAATTAACATGGTGAGTAACATTTTATAAACAATATTGTCAATATTGTTTGTTTTCCCTCTATTTTGCTGACGAGAATTTCAAAATAAAGCCCTACCAGAGTCTCAATGCAACAACAGACAGTGATTGAACCGTGAATTTTGTGAACCGTTACATAATCCTATATAATTATAAATTCAATTGTTATTATACTTTACAATATTACTGTTTGTTGTTGTATTTTTCAAAACTTGAAACTTGAAACTTGTGTGTGTGTGTGTGTGTGTCAGGTGGATTTTTTTCATGTTTTTGAAATAAGTCTCTTGCTGCTCCCCCAGCCTGCATTTATTTGATTAAAATATAGTAGCCTAGGCTGTAAACTACAGTATTGTGATATATTATTACAATTTTAAATAACAGTTTCTATTTGGACATATATTAAAAGTATTATTTTAATTTTTTCCCCCTGATTTCTAATTGTGACGATCTCATAGCTTTATTTATGCAATTGTAAATGCAGTGAAAATACATTAATGCCACTTCTGTGTATGCACTGCAAAGATGGATTTTCCTTTAATGATTTAATTTGACTGGTGGCATTTGTGTTTTATAATGTGTAAGTGTCATTCATTGATTTATTGAGTGTGTGTGCGCGCTGCCAATGGACCCAACGGCCTGCTGGGAGTTGTAGTTTTGTTGTATGTTTTGTCCAATTTTCTTGTGCTCCTCCCTGTCCTAATCTAGGTGATGGGACCTACCAGCTGTTCCTCGTCAATGGCAAGAGGATCCAGTATTTAAGCAGAGCCGGAGAGAGAGAGAGAGAGAGAGACTGGGAGAGATTTCTTCTCCCAAGAGCCTGAGACTGTTGTGTGACCAGACTTGGAGTGTTGCTCTTGTTGGTGTATGTTAAGCTTAAGTGTGTTGTTACGCTTAAATGTGTTGTCACGGCTGTAGTGGCAGCTTTGGTGTGTTAAGCTTAAACCAAGGTCAACTTAAATGTCTTGTGGCTGTAGTGTACAGCTTTGAATTGCTTGCCCATTGTTGAGTGTTGGAGCAGTATGGGAGTGGGTGCCATTTTTCTTTTCTCATTTTCTCCAGTTTTTTTGTTAGTTAGGAAGTAAGGTAAGAAGTCCTGTTGTTTATTTGTGTTTATTGTTGTAGGTCAATTAGGTTTTCCTTCTACCGGGTAGTGATCTTTTGTTTGTTTTGGCTTTACCTGCTCCTGAAGAACACGCTTCATATCTTTTTCTTTTGGAGCTGTTTGTTTAGGATTCTTTTTGCACTGTATTTATCACTTATTGTAAATAAATGTATTGGAAATCTTACTTTGTGTATTGTGTGCTGGGACTCAGATAGGTTAACTTTTCTTTGTCGCTGTTCATTTTTGCTTTAAAGTTACTTTTCCCTTTTTTTTGCATGCGTCTTCATAATCGTTGTTGTTGTTATTATACATTTTGTTTTTTGCCTCTGTCACAGTGTTTCTTAACCTGAATTAGCACTGTTCATAGGCAACACCAATAGGTGTCATGTCACACAAAATAAACATATGACCACTGGTGTACAGTATACATTACTTGGACTATTTAAATGTATTATTAAATAAAGAAGAAAAAAAACCGTTGCGCTGCAATGGCAGTTTACCTGCCCAGATCAGCCGATCCTTTCTAGCGATCAATGGGCAGGTGCCTGCCTGTTCACATTCAACGACAATAGTAAAAGGCGCTCGGCGGCCATTTATAGCACATAGTGGACCTGTCTTTCACTTCGATGGTAACTAAAAAAAAATTCAAACTGCGATTTCTCACGATGGATATCCTCGCGCGATCGAGTGTAGATTGTGTTAAACACGATAAGAACAAAAAATTCTGCGTTTATTCCTTAAAACAGTCGGTATTTCCCATATTGCTTCTCCTTTGCAGCTGCCATTGGCGCACGTCACGATTATAAGCGCCTCCTATTGGCGTAGGTAATGTTTACGGCACGATTATCAAGTATGTGAGGCGAACGCAACGGAACAGTCAAATGAACCATAAATTAACATGGTGAGTAACATTTTATAAACAATATTGTCAATATTGTTTGTTTTCCCTCTATTTTGCTGACGAGAATTTCAAAATAAAGCCCTACCAGAGTCTCAATGCAACAACAGACAGTGATTGAACCGTGAATTTTGTGAACCGTTACATAATCCTATATAATTATAAATTCAATTGTTATTATACTTTACAATATTACTGTTTGTTGTTGTATTTTTCAAAACTTGAAACTTGAAACTTGTGTGTGTGTGTGTGTGTGTGTGTGTGTGTCAGGTGGATTTTTTTCATGTTTTTGAAATAAGTCTCTTGCTGCTCCCCCAGCCTGCATTTATTTGATTAAAATATAGTAGCCTAGGCTGTAAACTACAGTATTGTGATATATTATTACAATTTTAAATAACAGTTTCTATTTGGACATATATTAAAAGTATTATTTTAATTTTTTCCCCCTGATTTCTAATTGTGACGATCTCATAGCTTTATTTATGCAATTGTAAATGCAGTGAAAATACATTAATGCCACTTCTGTGTATGCACTGCAAAGATGGATTTTCCTTTAATGATTTAATTTGACTGGTGGACGTGTATGCATTTGTGTTTTATAATGTGTAAGTGTCATTCATTGATTTATTGAGTGTGTGTGTGCGCGCTGCCAATGGACCCAACGGCCTGCTGGGAGTTGTAGTTTTGTTGTATGTTTTGTCCAATTTTCTTGTGCTCCTCCCTGTCCTAATCTAGGTGATGGGACCTACCAGCTGTTCCTCGTCAATGGCAAGAGGATCCAGTATTTAAGCAGAGCCGGAGAGAGAGAGAGAGAGAGAGACTGGGAGAGATTTCTTCTCCCAAGAGCCTGAGACTGTTGTGTGACCAGACTTGGAGTGTTGCTCTTGTTGGTGTATGTTAAGCTTAAGTGTGTTGTTACGCTTAAATGTGTTGTCACGGCTGTAGTGGCAGCTTTGGTGTGTTAAGCTTAAACCAAGGTCAACTTAAATGTCTTGTGGCTGTAGTGTACAGCTTTGAATTGCTTGCCCATTGTTGAGTGTTGGAGCAGTATGGGAGTGGGTGCCATTTTTCTTTTCTCATTTTCTCCAGTTTTTTTGTTAGTTAGGAAGTAAGGTAAGAAGTCCTGTTGTTTATTTGTGTTTATTGTTGTAGGTCAATTAGGTTTTCCTTCTACCGGGTAGTGATCTTTTGTTTGTTTTGGCTTTACCTGCTCCTGAAGAACACGCTTCATATCTTTTTCTTTTGGAGCTGTTTGTTTAGGATTCTTTTTGCACTGTATTTATCACTTATTGTAAATAAATGTATTGGAAATCTTACTTTGTGTATTGTGTGCTGGGACTCAGATAGGTTAACTTTTCTTTGTCGCTGTTCATTTTTGCTTTAAAGTTACTTTTCCCTTTTTTTTGCATGCGTCTTCATAATCATTGTTGTTGTTGTTGTTGTTATTATACATTTTTTTTTTTTGCCTCTGTCACAGTGTTTCTTAACCTGAATTAGCACTGTTCATAGGCAACACCAATAGGTGTCATGTCACACAAAATAAACATATGACCACTGGTGTACAGTATACATTACTTGGACTATTTAAATGTATTATTAAATAAAGAAAAAAAGATCGTCGTGACTTATAATAAATTGAAAACCAATATAATAATATATCACAATATGAAAAAAAAAATCTGTATTTTTGATCAAATAAATGCAGGCTTGATGAGCAGAAGAAACAGCTTTCAAAAACATTAAAAATAGTAATGTTTCCAAACTTTTGACCTGTTATATACATATATTTCTTGTATTATAGTGTCAATGCAGGCAGATCGATATTTTTGTTGAATATTAAATTTAATGTAAAATTTAATGTCCCCATTAAATGTAACATTATTGAGAAGAATATCCTTGAAAATACCGTCTAGCCATTTTCCATAACATAAGCTATACTTTTCAGGCTGACTTAAAATCATGAATGTACTGAGAGTTGCACACAGATATCAAACCATTGTTTTGCACAACATACACTGCAATTAATGAACTATATTTAACTACAACATATGAAAGATCCTGAGAACAGTTCAAATCTCCCTTCATTATAATATAGTATAATAATATACAACTTATATAGTGACTTATCTTTATATCAGTGTGATTTAATTGCATTCATAGCCAACAGATATTAGCCTAATATAATATTTATTTTAGTTTGAAGGACAGAATGCACCTAAATTATTCCGACTTGAGGAAGCATAAGAGAAAAACGTGTGTGTTTTAATGCTTTTGATTCAAAACCTGATGGTTACTGAGATACAGACCATGTGACAACTTGCCCCGATCTCCTCTAAATGGCATCATATAGTGCATGTACTGAACTTCCTGGTGTATTCAGACAGGTCTATTTACACTACCATTCAAATTAATATTGTATTCAGCGAGGACGCATTAAATTGATCAGAAGTGACAGTAAATACATTTATAATGTTAAGATGTCAAATAAACGCTGTTCTTTTAAACTTTTCTATTAATCAAAGAATCCTGAAAAATAAAATGAATCACGGTTTTCCACAAAAATATGAAGCTGTTTTCAACATTGAATTATAATGTTTATAATTTCATAATCATAAATGTTTCTTGAGCATCAAATCCTCATATTAGAGTGATTTGTGAAGGATCATGTGACACTGAAGACTGGAGTAATGATGCTGAAAATTCAGCTTTGATCACAGGAATAAATTATAGTTTACTATATATTCACATAGAAAACAGCTGATTTACATTATAATAATATTTCACTGTTTTTACTGTATTTTTGTGAATCAAATAAATGCAGCCTTGGTGAGAGGAAGAGACTCTTTCAAAATCATCAAATTCATTATCACCACATTATTATCACTGGGGTTATTTTAAACAGTTTAATCAGATATCAGATTTGATTTCAAAATGGACAAATATGAATGTGCAGATTTGCACACAGAACCAGATGTTTTCTCCACTAGATGGCGCTACAGACCCTCTGATCCTGAAGGATCTCCCGAGTGTGTCGATGCCCTGAACCTGACCTGATAAACCCGTTATATTTCTTTTTTTTTAACTTATAATATTTCATCTGAGTCTTTTAAGTTAACCCTTTTTTTTAAGAAGCTCAACAACAAATTTTAAAACCCATAATAATATTAGTAATACAATAGTTATGCATTTGTTGAATATTTAATCATTGTATCATGTCAGTGATTTGAATGTTTATTTCCCTGATGTTGAGACGCGCAGACACGCAGGACTGATGCTGATAGGTGCTGATGCTGGCTGGGGGCGGGGTCACCGGTCGTTGCCATGGGTACCGGGCGCTGTGCCAATGTATTTGCATGTATTCAAATAGCTCATGAATAATGAAGGACTCAGCAGCCGCCGCTGGGACACTGATGCTGAACTACAGGCCTCACTCTCCTCTGCACTGAGGACAGTCACTGAACACAACAGTGTGACATCACACCTGATGCCAGTCAGGAAAACAGTACAATACTTTCTCAACAAACACACATAAGATCCTGTTTTGATGCTGCAATCAGGAAAATGTTCAATAACAAGTGACCTGTGGCCAGATAGATGGATGGATGGATAGATCGATTTTTTTAGAACATATATATGTTTAATGAACTTGCAATAAAAGCTCCAATAAAAGAATGTACATAAGGAGGCTCACTGTATCTCACAGGAAATGACGTCACAGTTATGGAAACAGCTGACTGGAGGATGTCGGAAAGGGGCGTGTCCCCACGGAAAATAAATGATCTTTGTTATTCCATTTAAAGGGCCATTGGCTCAAAATGCATGGAAAAAATCAGTACATCACACAATTAGCCTATAACACATTAAAAAGATTTTTTTTAAATCATTTAAAAAAGTCTGAATATGATTTGAATATGAATGCATATGCAAATAGGCCTATATTACCCTTTAGTTTTTATTCTAATATCTTTTCTAATATTCAGATATATGTATTTGGTATATGTAGCCTACTGCTATTAACCAAAAAGTTTCAATTGATTTTTTTACGCGTGATATGATGTTTTCTTTGATTTAATTAATTGACAATCATCTGTTCACCAAAGGCATGCTTTAAGGATTTTATAGGTTTCTTGCTATTTTTTACAGTCTATGGTTTCTTGACATGTTTTCTACGGAAGCCCCCAGAGGCCATGCGTTATGATTTGAGTCTGTTTTGTTTGGTCGAAGTTCATCTCGATTCTGGAAGTTTCGTCTAAAGATGTTTTGTTGGCCTGGAGACAGTAAAAGACTCTTGAGAAGGAGTTTATGATGCAGTAAAACGGCAGATTGAATGATGATTGATTGACAGACGCTGATCAAAGGTTTGCGGATGACGAGAGAAATGGTGAGTGACGTATTTCTCTTTCGTGAAGCGCAATAATATTAACTTAAAACCATGAGAAAATAATTTTGTTATGCTGAAAACGCTATTACCTTGGGTTTCCGTAGTTCCCAATATGGAATTTTAACTATTTGTAACTGACAAAAAAAAACTGCTTTTGTAAAATGTTTTAAACACACACACACACACACACACACACACACACACACATACTTGTTTTTGTGGTATAGGAGGACACTGATGCCCAAACAAGTTTGGTGGTGGTATATGGGGACACCCCTTTCCCAATGCCCTACAGTGATGATACAAATATCAAAAATTTTGTTTTAATCTGCAGATCACAAATCTGACTTCAAATGTTCTATACACACAACAGAACAGAAAATATGACCATATGATATTTTGGTGGTACACAAGGACATTCCCGCCCATCCTAAAATGTTCCCGCCTATGACATAATTGTGATTTTTGGGGCCCGACTTGATTATGAGGACACTCTTTTTACAATACACTAAATATGTCATTTCAGTGGATTACAGGGACCAATGTGTTTTACTGGTACATGACCACACACACACACACAAACCTGACAACACAGTGTATTACCAAGACTAAGGTGATTTAAGAGGACTGGATCTTAAACACAATACACAACTGCATAATCCAACATTATAAGGACGAGTGTGTTTAATGGTACATGCCCACACACACACACAAACCTGACAACACAGTGTATTACCAAGACTAAGGTGATTTAAGAGTACCGGATCTCAAATACAATACACAAAACAACTTGCAACATTACAGGGACAGAGGTGTTTTAGAAGTGCTTTAATTATGACTTCAATAATATCATCATAAACATTGAGTTTTTACAGTTTTACCATGTAATACAATCATGACATGCCATTTTAAGGGGAAAGTGACATCCACAAACTTAAAAACATGGTCAATAAAACTTGCACAACTGTGTGATCTTTCAGAAAGCATACAGTATCATTACTGTTTTGACATATTAAAATGACAAGCAGATGAACCATTCAAAACTTCGAAAAGATTGACAAAACAGCCCTTGGAAACAGGCACAATTTAAAGATGTCATTAAACAGGCTTTGAAATGTATAAAATGAACTCACTCAACATGCAATAAATGCTGAAACCGACTTACAAGGGACGGTTTACCTAAAAAGACAATTCTGTTATTTCCAGAAAATGTAAACAGAATTGTCAAGTTTCAAAGCAGAATTACAGAGATAACAGGAAAAGTATTCAACAAAGTTAGTTTGGGCTGTACATCAGCTCTAGAAGAGTATAGTGTCATTAGAATACAACTATCATTGTAAGTACAAAAGCTCTCATGTGTTTAGAGATTACTAAAGCATGTATTCTTCCGTACAGAGAATGAGAGTGAGGCCGAACTTGAAAACCCACGGAAAGGATCCTCAGCGGTCTTACACTGCTGGCATTCAGTCAGTGTGGCCAGTTTTCCTTTGGTTATACACTCACCTAAAGGATTATTAGGAACACCTGTTCAATTTCTCATTAATGCAATTATCTAATCAACCAATCACATGGCAGTTGCTTCAATGCATTTAGGGGTGTGCATTTAGGGGTCAAGACAATCTCCTGAACTCCAAACTGAATGTCAGAATGGGAAAGAAAGGTGATTTAAGCAATTGAGCGTGGCATGGTTGTTGGTGCCAGACGGGCCGGTCTGAGTATTTCACAATCTGCTCAGTTACTGGGATTTTCACGCACAACCATTTCTAGGGTTTACAAAGAATGGTGTGAAAAGGGAAAAACATCCAGTATGCGGCAGTCCTGTGGGCGAAAATGCCTTGTTGATGCTAGAGGTCAGAGGAGAATGGGCCGACTGATTCAAGCTGATAGAAGAGCAACTTTGACTGAAATAACCACTCGTTACAACCGAGGTATGCAGCAAAGCATTTGTGAAGCCACAACACGCACAACCTTGAGGCGGATGGGCTACAACAGCAGAAGACCCCACCGGGTACCACTCATCTCCACTACAAATAGGAAAAAGAGGCTACAATTTGCACGAGCTCACCAAAATTGGACAGTTGAAGACTGGAAAAATGTTGCCTGGTCTGATGAGTCTGGATTTCTGTTGAGACATTCAGATGGTAGAGTCAGAATTTGGCGTAAACAGAATGAGAACATGGATCCATCATGCCTTGTTACCACTGTGCAGGCTGGTGGTGGTGGTGTAATGGTGTGGGGGATGTTTTCTTAGCACACTTTAGGCCCCTTAGTGCCAATTGGGCATCGTTTAAATGCCACGGCCTACCTGAGCATTGTTTCTGACCATGTCCATCCCTTTATGACCACCATGTACCCATCCTCTGATGGCTACTTCCAGCAGGATAATGCACCATGTCACAAAGCTCGAATCATTTCAAATTGGTTTCTTGAACATGACAATGAGTTCACTGTACTAAAATGGCCCCCACAGTCACCAGATCTCAACCCAATAGAGCATCTTTGGGATGTGGTGGAACGGGAGCTTCGTGCCCTGGATGTGCATCCCACAAATCTCCATCAACTGCAAGATGCTATCCTATCAATATGGGACAACATTTCTAAAGAATGCTTTCAGCACCTTGTTGAATCAATGCCACGTAGAATTAAGGCAGTTCTGAAGGCAAAAGGGGGTCAAACACAGTATTAGTATGGTGTTCCTAATAATCCTTTAGGTGAGTGTATGTGCCTTAAAATGTTCAATTACAGTTGTAACTTCAGCATTTTACCAGCACACTTTTTGTCCTTTCCACAAGGTTTTCAATTCCTGCCTCACGTTCATTCTCTGTACAGAAGAATACATGCTTTAGTAAACTAACTATATGAGAGCTCATGTACTTACAATGGTAGTCATATTCTGATTTAAACCTCAGGTACCTTGAGAAACTTCAGTGGTTTCTCGATGGGCATCTTCTGAACACCTGTAGGAAATCAGTTATAGACAGATCAGAAACTCAGATGTAACTCAAACCTGCATCTAGAACTTAAAACTGGTTATACATCTGATATCTAAAAATTACATTTCAAATGACATTCAAAACATTATTCTGGAGATGGAATGTTGTGTTAAACATCTTTTCAAAGTTTTTGACCAACATGAACATGATAAACTTATTGGTTTGGTACTGATTCCATTAATTTTGTTCTAGAAAAATTGTTATTTATAATAATATCTGATTATTGATAACTGATTTTTACAATTAATGGCAAAAGGAATGTTTAGAAATGTAATTGATATTATCTTCTGGCACACTATAGTATGATATATATATACATACACTATGAACAAAATTCTAAACGCTTTTGTTTTTGCTCCCATTTTTCATGAGCTGAACTAAAAGTTCTAAGACTTTTTCTATGTACACAAAAGACCTATTTCTCTCAAATATTGTTCACAAATCTGTCTAAATCGGTGTTAGTGAGCACTTCTCCTTTGCCGAGATAATCCATCCACCTCACAGGTGTGGCATATCAAGATACTGATTAGACAGCATGATTATTCACAGGTGTGCCTTAGGCTGGCCACAATAAAAGGCCACTCTAAAATGTGTAGTTTTGTGTGGTGTCGGGGGGTGTGGGGTGTCGGGGGTCTGGAAACAAGTCATTATCTGGTGTGACCATCTTTTGCCTCACGCAGTGCAACACATCTCCTTCGCATAGAGTTGATCAGGTTGTTGATTGTGGCCTGTAGAATGTTGGTCCACTCCTCTTCAATGGCTGTGTGAAGTTGCTGGATATTGGCAGGACCTGGAACACGCTGTCGTATACGCCGATTCAGAGCATCCCAAACATGCTCAATGGGTGACATGTCCGGTGGGTATGCTGGCCATGCAAGAACTGGGATGTTTTCAGCTTCCAGGAATTGTGTACAGATCTTTGCAGAATGGGGCTGTGTGTAGGGCTGGGTACCGAGTTCGATACTTTTTAGGTACCGACCGAATTGCCTCGATACTATCGAGTATCGAAAAATGACTTGTTTTTCGGTACCAGATTTCGATACCTAAGGGGTTAACTCGTCAACGTCAGTGCTCAACAAATACATATGAAATGCACAACGACACGCCTAAATTCGCTCACGCACATACACGCAAACTCTACACACACGAGACGCACGGAACTCTCCGCACATACTCTAATGAGACGCGCGCGCGCACACAAACTGTCCACGCACATTCTCATGAGACGCGAGCCTATGGACGCGAGCACACACACACAAACTCGCGCACATACTCAATGACACGCAAGCACACACACTCACAATACCCTAAAGATGTGGAAAAGTCGATCAAAAGTGTGGCTACATTTCTCCAGGCTCGATGCCAACAGCGCGCGATGCAGTATTTGTGGTAAAATAATGGCTGCAAAGACGGTACCGCGACAGATATGATGAAGCCCTTGACAGTGCACGGAGTAAACATAAGAGCAGAAAGTTGCTGCGTCTTCGACTGGTAAATGAAGAGATACCTTGTTGATCACTCTGACTGTGTTTATATTGCAATAATGACCTACTGAATGTACACTGCCGTTCAAAAACGTGTTGGTCAGAATTTTTTTTCAGTAAGCATGCATTAAAGTGATCAAAAATGACCTTCCAAAAACTGTTTTCATATTTCAGCTTTGACAACACAGGAATAAATTACATTTTGAAATATATTCAAATAAGATTTTAAATTGTAATACTATTCCACAATATTACAAGTTTTACTGTATTTTTGATGAAATAAATTCAGCTTTGGTGAGCATGAGCTCTTTATAAAAAAAAATATTTTGTACCTTATGTATATGTATAAGGAATATTTTGTTCCTTTGTGCTTTTTTTGTTCCTTTGTGCACTGGCTAAGGAGCATGAGTCAAACTGAAAAAATAAAACCAAAGTTTTTCTGAGGTAATGTGTTATGTAATCTTGTTAAAATGGATTTCATAAAATTGGTATCGAAAAAAGTATCGATCAGGAACCGTTATCGAAATCAAGGTATCGGTATCGGTATTGGTATCGAAATTTTTTAAACGATACCCAGCCCTAATTATCATGCTGCAACATGAGGTGATGGTCGTGGATGAATGGCACAACAATGGGCCTTAGGATCTCATCACGGTATCTCTGTGCATTCAAAGTGCCATCAATAAAATGCACCTGCGTTCGTTGTCCATAACATACGCCTGCACATACCATAACCCCACCATGGGCCACTCGATCCCCAACTTTGACATCAGTAAACCGCTCACCCACACGACGCCATACACGCTGTCTGTCTATGGGGTGAGATTTCGGTCACAATTCTGCACGCGCAAGATCACATTTTGAGCGTGGAAAGGGGCATTTCGCACGCGCGTGAACTGAGTTTTGCGGAGAAATGTTCGTCTCGCAGATAAGAAAATATTGCGAGCGAACGAAAATCAATTTTGCATTTAAAATAAGTATTTGGATGTGCGCGGACGTTCTCTTTCGCGTGTGCAAAGTTTCACTTTCTTGCTCCTTTCATACCAGCCGTGAGCGCTCTCTAAGCGCAGACGGCTCGCTTGCTCAACACAACCCAGCGTTACAATATGCCATAATTCCAGCCAATCAGAGATGAGACTGCTAAATTCTGATTGGCTGGCTTGAAAACCAATCACAAGACTCCCTGCATCACCTACTGCGGATTCAGAGAACTAGTGCAGTTGAGAGTAAAGTTGGCAGTAAATTCACAGATTCGAACTTCCCGGGTCAATAACTCGTGAGCTAAACGTTGTTACTGCACAAATGACACCTCTTTTTATAACAACACTTATTTTGTATAAATATCGTTTTGCATATATTCTTTATGATTATTATTTATGAAAAATATTCAATAATTTCACTGTAATTCACTGTATTGTTGGCAAATTCAGTTCACATCACTGCTGTCCTGATGGTTATACAACAACACTTATTTTGGTAAAATATATAGGCCTATTTTAAATTGTATATACAATTGTACTGTAAATGTATAATTTTTATGAAAATATTAAATAACTTCACTGTAATTCACTGTATTGTTGCCTAATTTAGTTCACACATCACTGCTGTCCTGAAGGTTATACTACAACACTTATTTTGGGAAAATATATATTTTAAATTTTATACAATTGTAAATGTATAATTTTTATGATTTTTATGAAACATATCTTTACTGTAATTCACTGTATTGTTGCTAAATTCAGTTTACACATCACTGCTGTCCTGATGGTTATACAACAATCGAATCTGTGAATTTACTGCCAACTTTACTCAACTGCACTAGTTCTCTTCCGACAAACATTATTTTTCTGGTCCCTTTTGTACAAACACAATTTTTCTCCCAGTAGGTGTTTTATATGGAACAATAGTAATATCATTCATAATAAAAAATCTTTGTACATGGAGAATTGGGTCCAACACAACATTTTAATTGTTAGCCAACTAATTGACAAAAATGGGCAATTTTACACCTACCCTAATTTTATTTCAAAATATGGTTTATTTGTAAATGAAAAAGAATTTAACAAAGTAATTAAGGCTATTCCTAATGGCATACTAATATTAAACAAATTTTCAGATGTAGATATCAATAATACATCTTTACAAAATCCTCAACTCTTTGTAAATGGTCTCTCTTTATTTGATAAAGGTTTTAATAACAACTTTATAAGAAACTCCTTTAATGTTGGATCCAGTCCTCCATGTAAATCAAAGTGGCTTAAACCTTATTGTATATCTTGGCGCAACATTTGGACTATGCCCTATAAGTTTATTATTTCTAATAAAGTCAAAGAAGTAATGTACAAAATTATTCATAGATGCTATCCTGTAAATGCAACCATTAGTAGATATATTCACGCTGTTTGTGATAAGTGCACTTTTTGTAACACATCACTTGAAGACAGAAAAAGGGCAATATAAAAATAAATGTTCAATTTCTTTTTGGACTGACTTTAAAATAGATATGACAAAAAAATTGAACAGATGTCTTGATTTAGACCCTCATGACATTTTACTTTGTTTCAAAAACCCTTTTTTTTCTGAAAAACAAAATTATATAATTAATCTTTTTATCATTTTGGCGAAATTTTATATTCATAAGACAAGAATAAAACAAAAGAAAACCTCCTACGGTATATTGCCTTCTATAACACTGATCTAACAATATATTTTGAAACTCTTTCAAACATGAGATCACAAAATAAAAAGCTTATAAAAACAATACAAATATTAAAGCTTTTCAAATACATATAAATGCCCTGATATTTTATACTTATATTTTTGTATTTGTTCTTATGTTTGTTTATTTTATAATAATAATTATTATTATTATTATTATTATTTTGGTAAAATATTTTGAGCTGTATTGTCAATACTTTGTAACCATTTTTTTATTTTTTTTGCATTGTACTGAAATGTTTTTGTATTTGAACTGACTAAATAAAAAAAAAATAAAAAATAAAAAAACTAGTTCTCTTCCGCAGTAGGTGATGCAGGGAGTCTTGTGATTGGTTTTCAAGCCAGCCAATCAGAATTTAGCAGTCTCATCTCTGATTGGCTGGAATTATGGCATATTGTAACGCTGGGTTGTGTTGAGCAAGCGAGCCGTCTGCGCTTAGAGAGCGCTCACGGCTGGTATGAAAGGAGCAAGAAAGTGAAACTTTGCACACGCGAAAGAGAACGTCCGCGCACATCCAAATACTTATTTTAAATGCAAAATTGATTTTCGTTCGCTCGCAATATTTTCTTATCTGCGAGACGAACATTTCTCCGCAAAACTCAGTTCACGCGCGTGCGAAATGCCCTTTTCCACGCTCAAAATGTGATCTTGCGCGCGCAGAATTGTGACCGAAATCTCACCCCATATCTGTCATCTGCCCTGTACAGTGAAAACCAGGATTCATCCATGAAGAGAACACCTCTCCAAAGTGCCATACCCCATCGAATGTGAGCATTTGCCCACGCAGGTCGTTTACAACGACCAACTGCAGGTCGAGACCCAGATGAGGACGATGAGCATGCAGATGAGCTTCCCTGAGACGGTTTTTGACAGTTTGTGCAGAAATTCTTTGGTTATGCAAACCGATTGTTGCAGCAGCTGTCCGGGTGGCTGGCCTCAGACGGTGTTGGAGGTGAAGATGCTGGATGTGGAAGTCCTGGGCTGGTGTGGTTACACGTGGTCTGCAGTTGTGAGGCCGGTTGGATGTACTGCTAAATTCTCTGAAAAGCCTTTGGAGACGGCTATGGTAGAGAAATGAACATTCAATTCACGGGCAACAGCAGCTGGACATTCCTGCTGTCAGCATGCCAATTGCACGCTCCCTCAAAACTTGCGACATCTGTGGCATTGTGCTGTGTGATAAAACTGCACATTTTAGAGTGGCCTTTTATTGTGGCCAGCCTAAGGCACACCTGTGCAATAATCATGCTGTCTAATCAGTATCTTGATATGTCACACCTGTGAGGTGGATGGATTAACTCGGCAAAGGAGAAGTGCTCACTAACACAGATTTAGACAGATTTGTGAACAATATTTGAGAGAAATAGGCCTTTTGGGTACATAGAAAAAGTCTTAGAACTTTGAGTTAGATCTATAATTTTGTTCAGTGTATATAACTGGCTTAAAACCATTTTTCTTTGGTGAAAATACTAACGTAAAATTGCACTACAATATATATTGGTTTAAAATTATAATAAACATGTTCATAAACACAAACTTGTTATGCTGGGTACACACCAAAAGATAATCAGGCTGATTTTGGGCCGATTTGCCCCTTCTGACAATCCTAGCTGTGTCCCGATTATCTTGATGGGTATAGATTATCTTATCAGATTTTCCCTTGGTGTGAGGTGTGTTAAGAGTGTCCGAACCTGATCAGAAGAACGTCGGAGCCGCCCTGATCGCGAATCGCAAATATTCAACATGTTGAATATTTACGATCAGAAATCCTGAAATGTGGGGGGAAGCCCGAGGACAAACGCGCGCATGCTCTGGAGATTATCACGTGAAAGGAAACAATATCCAATCAGAAAGCGAGATGAAGGAAGACGGAAGCATAAGAAACGCAGTCATGGCGGCACAAAGTGAAATTGATGTGGACAGCAGAGATGGAGGATCAGCTTGTTGATTTGTGGCACAAATGTTTACACAACGTGTTGCGTAAAACTTTTCCAAACACTATCATCGCAATTGCTTCCTGCATATCGTCCGCCATGCTTATTCTGAGGTCTCTAGAGTGTTAACAGTCAAGACTCTGGTTGCATGGTCTTTAAGGTTGGGTATCTAGAACCGGTTCCAAAATGCCAAAAACCGGGGATTCGATAAGACACGCACACTTCGATTCCGCTTATCGATTCCTTACTTTGGTGATGCTCACATGCGTGAGGTGAATGGCAGTGAGCATTTGTTTACAGTTGTATTGATCTGCCAGGACCTGCCTGCCGCACATGCGCTGTACGTTATATTTACGATGGCGGAGCGCAGCAGACGTTCAAAAGTTTGGTTAAGCTTTTCAAAAAAAGATGAAAATACAGCGAATTGTATCACATGCAAGAAAGACATTTCATGCAAGGAAGGAAGCACCTCCAATATGATGAAACATTTGCTGCAACACGGTGTCAATTTGAAGGAATGCAGCGCATTTGATTCGGTGCGATCTCTCAACAGCAGTACCACAGGTTTCCACACACCAGATAAAGCTACTAGCAGCAGCAATAGCAGTCTCTCACACTCAGGTACAAAACTAGAGCCGCATAATTCTGGATAAAATGAGAACCAGTTTTGTTTAAAATAGAGATCATGAATAAATACATCAGACAATTAATACGAGTCGAGTCTATAATTCCTTAAAGTGTTATATATATATACAGTATATTGTAAATTAAGATGCATTGTCACAGTTTTACTGGTAATAGCCTAAATGTAACAAGAATAAAAGGTAGAAAAATGTATTTGCTCTCTTTTTTCTCTCCAATAAATCGAAACCAAGAATCGTTAACCGGATTCGAGAAGCAGAATCGGAATCGTTCAAATTTAAACGATACCCAACCCTAATGGTCTTTTCACATCATGGCACACCACACACTATAGGAGCAAAACGGTTAAATCTAGGATTTTTTGTCCTCATGTTTGTGGTCTATCACATTTTGAAAATCTTATAAGATGTAAAAAATCTTTTGGTGTGTACCCAGCATTAGTTGACACATACCAACATTACTGGAGACGCCTGCAGCTCCAGCAGGAACATCACCTTCAGAACCGCTTTCATCAGGATCACTGGCATCAGAGTCCGTCATACTGATCTCATCTTAAAGAAAAAGAGACATTTAAAACAAGAACATCTTCAGTTTAACCTGTATTCAGAAGACATTTATGAAACATGACAAATTGTTTAATAATAATAATCATATTGATAACAACTATAATACTTCACTAAGATCACTATTATTAGAATTATCGCCTAGACAGTGATATACTAATACTGTCAATGAAAAATTAATATTTTATAATGAGTATATTATTTTACAATAAGAGGTTATAATACTTTCTTAATTTCTTCACTTAAGCTGTTATACTGGGAGAAACCTGCAGTTTAAGTGAAAACAGGTTTATAAACGCATCTTATTGCAAAATTGTATTACCACAAAAAATGTGGATATAATGCGAATGTGAAAATAGAGAGTAACTGGTGCTGGTTGCGTTCCCAAATGCATGTTAAACTTATGGCACATGCAGAGATGGAGTTCACTGCATTCATTCCCTGTGAAACGAGGCATGGAAAAAGCCAGATCATGAGCTGATCGAGCAAGCAAAGTGTGCTCTTCAGTTTGGAACACGCAGCACAACAGACTACAGACTTACTTTCTTATCGTCTTTTGCGATTTGATAAGGGCATTAAGCCATGTTGTGCTTTTGATTTTAATATGTTTGAGAGATGCTTTGCCAAAGCAATTGTGCAAAAAACAAAGACAATTTATGTTATTATGAGGCGTAAAAATATTTTCGGTTCTTTTGGTTCAAACTGTGGAGGGACAGATTAGACTGTGGTGGGTCACTAAAGTAAAGGTAATTAATGGTAACACTATGAATTTTACTCCTCCCAAAAATGCCAAATAATAAACAGGTGAGAGCGTATTTTAGGCTATATGACACGTTATAGTGAGATATGACAGCGCTTCTGCAACACACATCACTGCAGATGAGTAGCTGAGGATCTCTTCAGCATGCTGATGCACAAAATACAAACTAAAAATAAATTAAAGTAAGTCGCAGATGCTCAACACACAGTCATCTTCATTAAAAGTAGTGAGAATAAATGATTTTACCAGTGCTGATGCTACTCTCTCTCCCTATTGATCTTAAAATTAGCTGATGATACAAAAAAATGCTGCTCATAGCGGTAGCTTTCGATGACGTGAACACCGTTAAATCTGATATAGCGCGGGAATTGAAGATCGGATTTATGTCCGTTTTGTGAAGACACATTTATGTGGCCAAGTGTAAATGGAATTGTTTTGACAATGAAATGACCAGGTGTAAAACAGCCCCAAAGATGATGTGAAAAAGTTCTTACTAGACTAGCATTTCCTAAAATGATGCAATGCTCTTTTTATTACCATCTCAACACAGTCTTGATCCTCCAATGATGACTGTTCCTTCTCAGGGCTCACCTGAAAGCAAGGTAAAGAGAGAAAAAATAAACATCTATTAGAGACAAAGGATTCAGAGATTCTCCAAATGAAGCAGCACAGATACTTGACTCCATTAACACTGACTGATCACTGTCATAAAACATACAATTAAAACAATTTCACATTATCAATGATATACTTGAGCAAAAGAAGGCTGATGACGCCAAACTAATTCAGGTATAATGGGACATTTCAAACCACTCAGTATTAATACTGATCAAATTAATAAGATGAATAGTGACTTAAGATTTAAAACACTGTGACATAAGTTGTAATCAAGTATAAAGTTAAAACCCTATAAATATATGGTCATAACCAATCAGGGATGCATGAAAATAAATGCTCATTATTAATGATATCATTGTCAATCCGATAAGAAAATTCGGCCGCTATATTAACACTAATAAATAATGGATTACTTCCTTCAGCTTCAGATGTGCGCTGTTCACCATGATGGTTTTGAAATGTTTGAATCACAAATCTGTGAAATCAGCGCATTGTTACAGGGAGAGTTCGCTTGTGGAATTGTAAGTTGTAATATTTTTTATTTTTGTTATATATCTGATTTATCTCATATAGGATGCATTTGGCTGAGTTAATGAGTGCTGCAGTAAACACTTCACTGTAGGCCTACCGGTGGTCAGCAAAACATTAATTATGATTGGGACTGTCATATATACATAACACTATAATGAGCAAACTATTGCATTAAAAACGTTGTGAATTCTTTGGGTTTAGTTGCTGTGTTTCAGCGTGTAGTCCTGGGAGGAGCGCATCCACAACAGGAGTTTCACTATGTAATAGTTGATTACTATTAATAATAGCTCAAATTAATCTGTGCATGATTTTGTGCAAGTATAAGTTGTAATATTGTGTTTATTTTGTATAAATATCTAATTTATCATATATAGGTTGTGTTCCGTTGAGCTAAAACCATCTAACAAAGCCTCAGTTTAGGGGTGTTCCTTCAGCTCTTTAGGCCATTTCATTTTAAGTTTAATGTTGTCTAATAACTTGTTTGCATTTTAATTTCATTTGATTTATTATTATTATTATTATTATTAAGGCAATAGATGTTTTGGTAAAACTTCACAATACATATGTTATTGCATTAACTAACATGAACTAACAGAGAGAAAAACTTTTGTTAATGTGAGTTAATAAAATATGCGAGTTCATGTTCGTTCACAGTGTATTAAATTAACAGATACAACACTGGATCCTAAAATGTCTTGGAAAATGTTGAGATTAACGTTAAGTAAGATAAACATTAAGTAAATTATGTAGAAGTATTTTTCATTCATTGTTAGTTCATGTTAACTAATACTAACAAGATGAAACCTTTTTATAAAGTATTGCCATTTTTTTATAAAGAAAGTTGGAAATATGAATGTAAAATTAATTTTAGAAGCTAAGAAACCTTACACTGGTTCAAACTAGGCCACTGTACTGTATATGTTTGATTTATGTTGAAGTGTTTGGGACATTGGCTTTAAAATCGGCATGAAACGGAAGTTGAGATTGTCATTTTTTCCTTGTTGTGATTTATATCCGAGTGAAACTGCTTCTGAAATTAGAAAAATTTCGTCCTTCGGGAATTGATTGGATCGTTGGAGGTTGGGCGTTGCAAACAAAATGGAGGCAGATTTGAATGCCAGTTAACATTCAGTTGTGGAGGATTTCTCTCCACCGGACTCCCCCACCGTTACCCTCACATGAAGGATTTTTTTATTGAGGACAGCGACGAGAACGAGGACAAGCAGCTAAATTTTCAGGCAGGAATCAGACCATATTTATATGAGCCTCCCGCGAAACGAGACAAACACCAATAGCCACACCCTCATGGGCTCTGGCCACACGCTTTCGCCATGGCACGTGACTGAAAGAGAAGAGAGGTCGTTTCGAGGGGGGAGGGAAGGGTAATGTATTTGATTAAAGATTATAAGGGTACATGAATTTTGAAAAAATAATGAAGTGCACAGATAAATCATTTATAATAAACACTACAATATTACATATAAAAATAAGATTTGTCAAATTTAATTTCATGCCGACTTTAAATGATGTGCGTTTCGTTTTTGTAATCAGGCTTTCAAAGTATATCAAATTTTGGATTTAGATTCATCGGCTAATATATCAGATATCGGCTTTCGAATATAAAGAATGATCAGTTATCAAAATCGGCCCAAATGTTCATATCGCTGTATCCCTAATTTGATTTCCAAAAACAAAAAACAAAACAATACCTTCTGTACATCTCTGACTTCTGACTGGGACGGGGACGGACTCTTCATTTCGAGAGTGGAGGGTTCAACCTCACAGAGAGTCTGCAAAACATAACATTAGACATGAAACAGTGGTGTAAATGTGTGAACACTAGATCTCACAGATGTCTCTGCTTCGTTTGCTTGTTCTCTTCCAGCACAACTCTCACTTACCTTGTCTAGTCCCACAGTCAGAGCAGCACAACCGTCTCTGCCTGATGACAACTGGCTCCTATGGCTCATCTGAGAATATGAAATTAAGCGTTACATACAGAAACACTTCACCTAAGAGTTTAAAAAAAGCATTATAAATGGAATATATAAAGGATAATGTACAGTCAGCCAGTAATTAATACAAAGTAAACTGACAGGATAATAAGGGTCCTGATACACAGCTACCTATTAATAAATATTTGCACATGAAATACTGATTTGAGATAATATACAAGATTACAAAATAGTTAAAGTTTTCAAATCAATATTTCAATATTTAAATGTTACCACAAGGTAATGTTCACGGCTTTTATGCATCACATTACATGTGTTTTCATTACAGTGTGTCAGGTTGTGTGTAGCTTTACACCAGTTTTATGAGGACACCGTTTTATGAGGACATCCTAAGAGCATGTTCCTGATGTTTGACTTGACTGAAGAATCTCAGTGTGTTGTGTAAGTTTAACAGAATCCTGGTCTATGAGGACACTAGATTTATGAGGACATCATAAGAACATGATCCTGATGTTTGACTTTGACTGAAGAATCTCAGTGTGTTGTGTAAGTTTAACAGAATCCTGGTCTATGAGGACACTAGATTTATGAGGACATCATAAGAACATGATCCTGATGTTTGACTTTGACTGAGTGTGTTGTGTAAGTTTAACAGAATACTGGTCTATGAGGACACTAGATTTACTGGGACACTGGTAACTAGATACATTTGGACAGCACTGAGTTCAAGTGTGTGTATGTATGAGAGTGATACGAGACATTGCGCCTGTGCTAGATGTACAGTAAGTGATCGTGACTCACTTCTTACACACACAATCATAATTCAGGGACTGATAACTGTGGCAAATAATCTGTTTCTGAGGAAACAGAGTTATTACATTAACTTATTGGATACCTTTAGAGTTGCTGTATCTTGTTCAGGTTTCATCTGATTCTTCAGAGGTATCATCTGGAAAAAAAAGTAGTAAAAATATATAAAAAAGACAAATAAATACTAATTTTAGTATCACTTATTGAAAGCCAAACAGAGGTTGCTATTTTTTACCAACTTCTTCAATGATTATATTTAATCTGACAAGCACAAATAGTTTTCGCTATTGGTATTAGCCACAATGAGCTGTGAATTATGGGTTATCAGTATCGATCCTAATATTCCATATGTGTGTCCCGGTAAAACTAGTGTCCTCATAGACCAGGATTCTGTCAAACTTACACAACACACTGAGATTCTCCTGTCAAGTTAAACATCAGGACATTGCTCTTATGATGTCCTCATAAAACGGTGTCCTCATAAAACAGGTGTAAGACACACACACACTTGACACACTGTAACGAACATGCATATAATGTGATGCATTAAAGCCATGAACATTAACTTGTAGGGCTGCACAATGTATTGCTTTATCATTCATACCCATCTGTGGTAGTGACATTGCAGTATAGGCCTCTGTGAAGTCAGGCTATATAAAGACTCTGCCGTGTTATTTTACAGTTGATTACTCAAGTTCTGTACCTAAATGCTGTTAGACTTAGCTGGAATATATGAGGCATTGTTTATTTCACATCTTTGTTCATTTATTTTTTATCTCTGCTTGCAATTTATTATTTTCTATGCAGATGCAAACCCCTACAAAATCACACCAATCATTCTAGAATTATTAATTATTTCCAAATAGAGCTATTCAAGTCATTTGGTGAAATTGCTTTTCATATTGAAAAACTTTTGTTAATGTGAGTTAATAAAATATGCGAGTTCATGTTAGTTCACAGTGTATTAAATTAACAGATTCAACACTGGATCCTAAAATGTCTTGGAAAATGTTGAGATTAACATTAAAGGAGTCATAACCTAGTATTACATTGGATACCTACTGCTGTATTATAGTCTTTCAGGCCCTTCTAAAAAAGAAAAGTGGAAAAAAAATAAACACAGACCTACTTTTACCCTTATTTCTGAAGGCATTATTGTCTCGCGAGATCAATGCGATGTTTTGGCTGTCGTGGACGCTCTATATGGCTCTGCACGCCAGTTGAAAGGGTTGTTGGGACAGCGTCATTAAAAATGAATTTCATCCACTGGTCCCTGATAGTTTCGTCCGATTTTGGGAGATAAAACACATTTACATGTTTTTTATGGCAATCAACCACAGAGCAAGTCCGGTGTGCACTCGCTTTCTCCATCTTTCTCGACTGAACTGAATATGAGGGGGAGAGGGGAAGGGGGGCTTCCTGCTGCGGTGTCCATATATGGTATATCCTACTACCTCATGACGTCAAGAGGGAGCTGAAATCAAAATCTCGTATTTGAGTGCGCGTGCACGCGCGCTGGTTTATTTACCCTGAGGTAAACAAACGCTTCACTTTTAAATATCGGCTTCCCGGCCAGTGTATAATCGTTAGTCGATCATAACATACATTGATTCTCGTGGAAAAGTGAAAATTGCAGGTTATGACTCCTTTAAGTAAGATAAACATTAAGTAAATCCTGTAGAAGTATTGTTCATTCATTGTTAGTACATGTTAACTAATACTAACAAGATGAAACCTTTTTGTAAAGTGTTGTCATTTTTTTATAAAGAAAGTTGGAAATATGAATGTAAAATTAATTAAAAAAGTTAAGGAATCTTACATTAGGCCACTGTACTGTATATGTTTGATTTATGTTGAAGTGTTTGGGACATTGGCTTTAAATGATGTGCGTTTCGTTTTTGTAATCAGGCTTTCAAAGTATATCAAATTTTGGATTTAGATTCATCGGCTAATATATCAGATATCGGCTTTCGAATATAAAGAATGATCAGTTATCGAAAAACAAAACAATACCTTCTGTACATCTCTGACTTCTGACTGGGACGGGGACGGACTCTTCATTTCGAGAGTGGAGGGTTCGACCTCACAGAGAGTCTGCAAAACATAACATTAGACATGAAACAGTGGTGTAAATATGTGAACACTAGATCTCACAGATGTCTCTGCTTCGTTTGCTTGTTCTCTTCCAGCACAACTCTCACTTACCTTGTCTAGTCCCACAGTCAGAGCAGCACAACCGTCTCTGCCTGATGACAACTGGCTCCTATGGCTCATCTGAGAATATGAAATTAAGCGTTACATACAGAAACACTTCACCTAAGAGTTTAAAAAAAGCATTATAAATGGAATATATAAAGGATAATGTACAGTCAGCCAGTAATTAATACAAAATAATCATAGACAGGATAATAAGGGTCCTGATACACAGCTACCTATTAATAAATATTTGCACATGAAATACTGATTTGAGATTTTCAAATCAATATTTCAATATTTAAATGTTACCACAAGGTAATGTTCACGGCTTTTATGCATCACATTACATGTGTTTTCATTACAGTGTGTCAGGTTG
>CM038627.1:2763181-2788181 GCA_021554675.1 Leuciscus idus
GCCACTTTAGTAACACTTACACACACCAAATTTTACAGTTTTATTCCCATCTATATTCTGAAGGTTTTATTGAGGGGTTTCTTCATACATCATTCAGCCAACTTTATAGAACATTTTATTCCTAAAAACATGATGAATATGTATTTTTCATGACTCTTAACAGTTTTTTCTGATCTATACAGTGATAAAAAGAGATCCCATCAGTAAAAACCTTTACCCTTTACCCTCTTTTTTAGTAAAAATTTTTACCCTGGCTTTATCCAACGTTCAGATTTATTTTCTGGAAATGTATGCAAATTAGTGCAGATTTAATTAAATACCGTCTGATTTGCATGTTTACACATAACGAAGTTTCAGAAAACTTGTAAAACTTAACAACTGTTTTAATGTATTGTGATTAATCAACTGTGGAAGTGTGTTGATCTCTATTAGTTAAACATCACCTTAATTCTGCACCGCTTCACCGTATCCCTCTCTTCAGTGTGTGTGTGTGTGTGTGTGTGTGTTGGGTCAAACTATTTCTGCTGACCGCTCTGGATCCTCTGGAGACACACAGAACGAGGTCGAGCTCGAGAGTTTCTGTCTCTCGTCTGTGTGTGTGTTAATAGGAGATCTACAGTTTTAATAGACCATTTTCACAGAGCTTTTCATTATCTTTTTTTAAACCATGAAATGAGACCCAGAGGGCAAATACTGATGGTACGGCACACACACGTACACGTACACACACACACACACACACACACACACACACACTGCTCTTAAATCAGTCACTTTCTCCAATGACGTCGCCCATACTGTTTCATTCGGTGAAAATACACAGATATAGACAGACAGAGCTCTGAAACACTAAAGTTAATGTCACTCGTATTTTTATACATAGTATAGTAATATAGTCTATAAATACTACACACTTACACTACCATTCAAAAGTATTCAGTAAAGATGCATTAAACTGATCAAAAGTGACAGTAAAGGCATTTATAATGTTACAAAATATTCTATTTCAAATAAATGCTGTTCTTTAGAACTTTCTATTCATGTAGAAATAATCCTGAAAAATAAAATGTATCAGAGTTTAGCTTTTTTTTAACATTGATAATAATCATAAATGTTTCTTGAGCATCAACACATTTCTGAAGGACCTTTTTTGGATCACATGACAACAGTGTGAAATATTTATTGTTGTTTACTGCATACTTTCACATGCTATATATACTTTTTTTAAAACTATAAGTAGTTCATACAGGTGTCCAGTCCATATGCCAGACGGTAAACACAGGTGGCTCAAACGCACGGGTCATCTGCTTCCAAATATAATATAGTGATGAGAAAGCAGAAACTGACCCCATACAGGCCCACAGCTCAGCCGAATCTATTTATGACTTATTCTGCACACCTGTACAGTTTACCAAGACTTCAGGAGCGTGAATCCAACACCTGCCATATACACTCACCTAAAGGATTATTAGGAACACCTGTTCAATTTCTCATTAATGCAATTATCTAATCAACCAATCACATGGCAGTTGCTTCAATGCATTTAGGGGTGTGGTCCTGGTCAAGACAATCTCCTGAACTCCAAACTGAATGTCAGAATGGGAAAGAAAGGTGATTTAAGCAATTTTGAGCGTGGCATGGTTGTTGGTGCCGGACGGGCCGGTCTGAGTATTTCACAATCTGCTCAGTTACTGGGATTTTCACGCACAACCATTTCTAGGGTTTACAAAGAATGGTGTGAAAAGGGAAAAACATCCAGTATGCGGCAGTCCTGTGGGCGAAAATGCCTTGTTGATGCTAGAGGTCAGAGGAGAATGGGCCGACTGATTCAAGCTGATAGAAGAGCAACTTTGACTGAAATAACCACTCGTTACAACCGAGGTATGCAGCAAAGCATTTGTGAAGCCACAACACGCACAACCTTGAGGCGGATGGGCTACAACAGCAGAAGACCCCACCGGGTACCACTCATCTCCACTACAAATAGGAAAAAGAGGCTACAATTTGCACGAGCTCACCAAAATTGGACAGTTGAAGACTGGAAAAATGTTCCCTGGTCTAATGAGTCTCGATTTCTGTTGAGACATTCAGATGGTAGAGTCAGAATTTGGCGTAAACAGAATGAGAACATGGATCCATCATGCCTTGTTACCACTGTGCAGGCTGGTGGTGGTGGTGTAATGGTGTGGGGGATGTTTTCTTGGCACACTTTAGGCCCCTTAGTGCCAATTGGGCATCGTTTAAATGCCACGGCCTACCTGAGCATTGCTTCTGACTATGTCCATCCCTTATGACCACCATGTACCCATCCTCTGATGGCTACTTCCAGCAGGATAATGCACCATGTTACAAAGCTCGAATCATTTCAAATTGGTTTCTTGAACATGACAATGAGTTCACTATACTAAAATGGCCCCCACAGTCACCAGATCTCAACCCAATAGAGCATCTTTGGGATGTGGTGGAACGGGAGCTTCGTGCCCTGGATGTGCATCCCACAAATCTCCATCAACTGCAAGATGCTATCCTATCAATATGGGCCAACATTTCTAAAGAATGCTTTCAGCACCTTATTGAATCAATGCCACGTAGAATTAAGGCAGTTCTGAAGGCGAAAGGGGGTCAAACACAGTATTAGTATGGTGTTAATAATCCTTTAGGTGAGTGTATACTGTATATTTTAATATATATTTATATAGTGTATATTCATCCATCCATCCAATATCAATCCATCCATCCATCCATCCTTCAGATATTGAATATAATAGAAGTGAATTTACCATTTTTACTCAACATTTCTTTACACAATTATATATATATATATATACTTTTATTTATTTAAAAATGTACTTAACAAGAAAACACGTATTTTTGCATGCAGCGCGCCCAGTGTAAATTACTCTTCTGAACCGGTTCTTTGTCAAAAACACAGTGCAGCCCAATTCAATTTACTGTTTTTCCGTTTCTTTGTGAATCAGAAAATTACTGCTTCACGGCTAACTTTAATTCGGTAACACTTTTACAATAAGGTCCATTAGTTAACTGCATTAGTTGACATGAACTAAGAATGAACAATACTTCAATACAGCATTTATTAATCTTACTTGATATTAATTTCAACATTTACTACTATGTTATTAAAATCAAAGGTTATATTTGTTAACATTAGTTAATGCACTGTGAACTAACATGAACAAACAATGAACAGCTCTACTTTTATTAACAAAGATGAATAAATACAGTAACAAATGTATTGCTCATTATAAGTTTGTGTTAGTTAATACATTAACTAAAGTTCACTAATGAACCTTATTGTAAAATGTTTCCTTTAATTATTTTTAAACCGTATGGATGATTACTTTGTGGTTTCCCAAATTCATGAATGTGTAGCCTATGTCAGGCCACAAATCCACAAAAAACTATGCATGAGTGTTTGTCAGCCCTCGTCGTCCTCATGCCACCCGATAAATCATCTTCTAGATCCTGAGATATGATGGACAGGAGGGGGAACGTGAAACCCTGCGGGCCCTCAGGAGCCCCAGCTGAGGGGACGTTTTCTTGACATGCTGGAAAGGTTTTAAGCAGCGGGCGGTAGAAAAGAGATGAAGTTTGATGACGAGGAGGAGATGAGCACTAAAGCGCCATTACTGAGTTCAGAAAACACTGAGACGATTACACCGTGTCCTAACCAGACGCGATGCGATAAGATTCCAGCGACAAATAATGTGTCTGTCCACACTAATTGCGAAGCGACTGCGAAATGTGTCAAAATCAACCAAAACCCACAGCCAATCAGAACAGTGTGTGGGCGGAGTCAGCCAATCAGAACAGCGTGTGGGCGGAGTCTCGCAGCACTGCGAGTAATCTTGACGGCACTCGCAAGAAAATGGATAAGTAGCTAGTACATAATCAAATTCACAAATATTACACCATTTAAACATTATTAAAAACACATAGACTACTGAGTTACTAAAACAATCTTTGTCAAAGAATACACTTGTTTGTTCACAGTTTGAACGTTCTTGTTTCCATTTGTTTAATTTCAAGATCTGAGGTGAATTATCCATTGTTGCTTTTACAGCCTCAAAGCTGGAGCACTAAATGATATTAAGAGTCTCATTACACGCTTTTAACATTAAATAAAGCACATAAACAATACCTGAGATTATCATCACCACACTTTGTGTTTGTTGTTCCAGCGTGACGTCGAAGAAAAATAGAAACCGTTTCTAAACTAGAATCGTCGCGTCGCGTTTAGTTAAGACACGGTGTTAGAAAAACTCACTAACACTAAATGTTGAAGTTGCTGCATGAACAAAAATACTGCTGTTATTTTATCCAAATAGATGCTGTTTACAGATCGTAACATTAGAATGTTTTAGTCACGCCAATAAAGCTCAATAGAATTGAATGTGTGTAGAGAGAGAGAGGAGGGAAGATACAGCAAGATATGAGGTGAAACGGGAACAGAACGTGTTCAGATCTATTGACTGTGTTGTGCCGAGTAAATGAAGCATTTCTGATGAGGTAATGTCTTCTCTGCTTAAAGAATTAACGACAGCATGTCGTTTAACATCCAGTGCATTTACAGTTAATGGCGTGCTCGTGTTTAATTGCACATTCCCTCCAGCGCTCTCTCTCACAAGAGCGAATAACTCACATTTATATAGTTTATCATGAGAAAAAGACCTCAGTAATCTCACGTTTCAGAAGAAATCTCAAAAACAAGCCTCAAACATTTATCAGCAAATAATCTGAGACGCTTTCCACATTGATTTTGTAGCTCTATACTAGTGCTGTCCGCATCTGATTAAAATATGTGTAGATATATTATAACACATTATGTGCGTGTTTGTTTGTATGTACATATACAACACTGGTGATGAACATTTATTGGTGATGTCGTGTTTAATAATGTTTGAACATCATTTAGAGGGTCTGAACACATTCAATAAAATGTGTTTGAATGATGTGAAGTGGGAAAACTTGTATGATTATAACTCATGCCTGATTCATATTTCACCCCAAAATCAAAAGAGATTATATTTTGCATAAAAACGCCTATTTTAAGATCATGAAGACTTTATGCATTATTTTAATGAAAATTAAGCATATTTGCATTGCTGGACATTTTAATGTTGAGTTATTCTTATTAGATTCACAGTATTTTCTCAGTAATTTATAGTGATACTTCATTATGGTAAGAAAGTCAATCATTTTTTTATTAAATCAAACTAAATGCAGTAAAACAAATACAAACATGATTATTATTATTAATTATTATTATTATTATTATTATTATTAATACAGTAATCTCATTACAATAGAATGAAACTGGTATGAAGAATTGTGCTATTATTATGAATAATCATAATAATAAATACTTTAGTTATAATTATAATACCATTACATTCAGAGCCGCCTTAACCCAATGTTAGGCCCCGGGGCTGAGAGGTTTTGTAGGCCCCCCATCCCCTCGATTTATAGAGTTTCATTTTTAAAAAAGTGTAAAAGCCTATCTAGGTAATCTACATCACAAAATGCATTAGTTTCTTTCGAGACCTACAACAGTGAGTTTTTTTATATTGTTTTTAATTTTAATATTGTTATTAACATATCACTGAGCACATAAACACAAGACACTTTATTTAACAACCATACCAAGGAACTAAATTTCAACTTTATGCAAATGAGAAGCGATTTTCGCGAACGACAACCAATAGGAAAGAAGCCTTTTAGTGGAGCTCAGCTCCCGTCACCGTCTCGAGTGAAGTGCAGGCAAGACAGAAGAGTTAAAGGGCGATTTCACTGTTTTATATTATTTGACTGTAACTAACCAAAAACATGGATATAATAAAATAATGCATGGAAAAGAAACTGTCGACAGTCAGTGAGTTTAATTCATACATTTATAGTTCGAGTGTTGTAGTTTTATGATGCAAGTTTAGCACTGCTGCAGTTTATTTTACAGTTTCCCCTGCATTATGTTGACTATTAGGGACAAGAAAATGTATTATTTGTCAAATTCGGATGACGTTTTAGTAATTTATGACAGTATGAGTGAGTTTAATTTGTAGATTGATCGATCGTTAATCTAGTAAATTATTTAATCCCTGAACACTGCTGTGTGGTAATATAAAAACACTCTCCCAACAGCATACTGTTTCTTTTGAGCCTAATTCCTAGTCAAATTAAAATTATATAGTTGTATAATATCACTTGTGATGGTGTTTTGTATAGATGTGGCCAGACGAGCAGTCTAACGCCTCATTCGCGCCGCGGGACCTCTAGACGCGCGTAAACGCGTCTTTGCATTGACATTGAAATCACTCGCGCCAGACGCTCTATTCGCGTTTTGTGTGAACGCACCATAACAGTAACATTAGAGCGACAGCACTAACGTCCACAAGCGACTAGCGACATACAGCGACAAAATCTGACAAGTTAAAACAATATGACCTTTTCAGCTCATCATGAACCCGAACATGGGAGGCCCCTGAACTTGGGAGGCCCCTGGGCTTCAGCCCAGGTAAGCCCGTGCATTAATGCGGCCTTGATTACATTAATTATTAATAATATATAATTGTAAAATGTTTCATACTAGTTTGATTCTACTGTATTTAAGGGGAAATTGTGCTTATTTGTCATAAAAAATGTCGCAATACAAAAAAACGCTCTTCTTTATTCAAAATATAATGTATTTATTGAATTGATTTTGGTCTGTAATATGAACTGATTCTGTTCAAAACAGAATCTCTTAAGATTCCAAATAAAGCGGAAAATGACATTAAAGTTCTGACGCCTGAATGTCACGAATCTTCAGAATTCTGAGCATTACCATGGCGACAGATAAACGTCAGATTACACACACACAACAGAGAGAGAGAGAGAGACACTCTAAATGAACAGCAGAGTCTGAACGTACATCATCAGACCGCATTACAAAAGTCATCGTGTGTCTCATAAAAGAAGCGTGAACTTGAGCAAACACACACTCTCGATGCTTATTAATCAGAGCGGCTCATTTGCATTCGGGCCCAGACGAGGGCAGCCATACAGACGAGGGCCTCGCTGTGACCTTGACCTCTAGGGCCCTTCTCGCTCAAACGTTCCCACGGTTCGGGACGAGCTCCACAAAAGCACTCGGGACGAGCGTTCGACTGAATATTTACGTTCAGAGCCGTCTAGACACACATTGTCTGTCCACAAACGTCCAGCGGCCCCCTTCTGAGATTAATAATCACCAACTCCCTGAACTTCTCTAGCGTAGCGCTGGAAATGAAGCGCGGCTCGAGATCCGAGCCTGAAATACTGGTTTAATTTGAGGAAAGCTGCGAGGGGACTGAAGGTTAGAGGCGTTTGTGTGTCATGATGCTCAGGTTTAGTCAGTGTTAACTTTCACTTTTCAGAATTTGGACACGTTTCTCTCAGCATTACACACTCATTCAAACATTCACACAGTCCAGCATAACTATTCAGTTTAATATAAACATTGGTGTATTGATCATGTTTCTCGTTGAGGTGAAGTGCTGATCATTTCTGGGTAACACTTTATTTTACAGTGTCCTTGTTACATATGTTACATGTACTTACCATAGTAATAACAGTAAATTATGCATAATTACATGCAACTAACACTCAACCAAACCCTAATCCTACCCTAACCCTATAGTAAGTACATGTAGTTGCTTAATATTACTCAGTACTTATATATATAATTACACTGTAACAATGACACCTTAAAATAAAGTGTGAATGTAAATAATTTATCCGTGCACATTGTTATTGTTTTAAATTTAAATCTTGAATAACAATAAGTTCCTCTCGCAGCATCTCTTCTCTTTCTCTGATGATGTGGGCGGGGCAACCTGTCACTCACACGAGATCAGCCAATGGCAAACCACAACCATCCAATCAGTTCCTCACAGACACAATCAAGCCCCGCCCACATTTGTTCTTGTTACTGAAGCCGTTTCACTCGGATAAACTTCCCGATAGGGAAGAAAATCTTTTTTAGTATATACAATACCATTCAAAAGTTTGGGGTCGGTATGATTTAAAAAAAAATGTTTCTTCTGCTCACCAAGACTGCATTTATTTGATCAAAAGTACAGTACAAATTGTGAAATATTATTCTAATGTAAATCATGTGTTTTCTATGTGAATATATAGTAAAGTGTAATTTATTCCTGTGATCAAAACTGAATTTTCAGCATCATTACTCCAGTCTTCAGTGTCACATGATCCTTCACAAATCATTCTAATATGATGATTTGATGCGAAACATTTATGATTATTATCAATGTTGAATTCATATTATTATGGAAACTGTGATGCATTTTATTTTTAAGGATTCCTTGATGAATAGAAAGTTCAAAAGAATAGCATTTATTGGATATAGAAACCTTTAGTAAGATTATAAATGTCTTTACTGTCACTTTTGATCAATTTAATGCATCCTTGCTGAATAAAAGTATCAATTTCTTAAAGTACACGGACAGCTGACCTTTAAAGCATTATATTATGTTTCTTAAAGCTTTAATGTTTGTTGTTTTGCCACTTTTACACATTTAATCCATCATTCAATGTCTATAAAAACAAAATTACATTTTTGACGGTTCAAGTTTCTTCTTCTTATTATTATTTCAAGCCCATTTAGTTTTTCATTTCTTTTCAGCACATAAAGGGTGCAGTCAGCATCTCTCATCCACTTCCTGTTCCTGCTGTGATCTGATTGGCTGCCGTTATGCGCAGGAGGATGCTGTGACATCATTACTATTTAGTGTGTTTTGTGCATCACATTTGGCGAATGCGATGGTCCTGCGACCCCCAAACACGCACAGCGTCCGTTGACGCGTGATACACTGAATTTATAGCTTGTGTTTCGCAGGGGGCGGAGCTTAAGAGTCATTTGCATGTGTGTTTGTCATTGCATCTGTTCAGACTGAATGGCATATGTTCAGCCAGTGAAGAGTATGCAAATGGACACATGCACCGATCCAGACACTATTCTGTCTTCGCGACACACACACACACACACACACACGGATGGTTTTAATGGGTTTCATTCAGACCCAGACAGACACCCCCCTCCCCTAAAACTACCCCAGACATGAACCCCAAACCCCTCATGTTCAAGTGCAAACCCCCTTCACACCCTAATCACACACACACACACACCGGCACAGACAAACTCAAGTCAGGCACAAGCGACATTTTTGCTGTTCTGTAACCACACACACACACGCATGCACGCTCACACACACACACACACATTTACTTAGCTATCTAAATGGGGACATTCCTAGACGTAATGGTTTTTATACTGTACTACAAACTGTATATTCTCTCTCCTTACACTAACATGACCGCTAAACCTACCCATCACACACACACTAACCTGACCCCTAAACCTACCCATCACACACACACACACACACACTAACATGACCGCTAAACCTACTCATCACACAAACACTAACCCGATCCCTAAACCTTCTCATCTCACACACACACACACACACACACACACACACACACACACACACACACACACACACACACACATACACACACACACACACACACACACACACACACACACTCACACTAACCCAACCCCTAAACCTACCTATCACACACACACACACACACACACACACACACACACACACACACACACTAACCCGACCCCTAAACCTACTCATCACACACACACACACTCACACTAACCCGACCCCTAAACCTACCCATCACACACACACACACACACACACACACACACACACACACACACACACACACACACACACACACTAACTCTACTCCTAAATCTACCCACCACACACACACTAACTCTACCCCTAAATCTACTCATCACACACACACACACACTCTAACCCGACCCCTAAACCTACCCATCACACACACACACACACTGACACACACACTAACCCGACCCCTAAACCAACCCATCACACACACACACACACACACACACACACACACACACACACACACACACACACACACACTAACTCTACCCCTAAACCTACACATCACACACACACACTCTAACCCGACCCTAAACCTACTTGTCACACAAAACTTTCTGCATTTTTACATGTTTAAAAAACCTTTAATTACTTTATTTTTATAACAGATTTACAAGTGAGGACGTCCCTTAAGGAGGATTTAGGAGATTTTGTCAGTTTTAGTCACTTCTAGCGTACAAATATGTCCCCAAAATATAGTTAAGTAGGTACACACACACACACACACACATTAACTCATAAACACACATTCACACACACGCATACACACTCACTCACTCACTCACACACACTCACTCACTCACTCGCACACACGCATACACACACACACACACACACACACACCCCTTATACACAAGCACACACACACGTACACACACGTACACACACACACACACACACACACACCTTATACACAAGCACACACACACACACCACCATTGCACAATGTATATTAACAATACATACTGTATGTTGATTATATAAATAGTGTTGTTTGCAGTCATGCATCATCACTGTCATTCATGCTGTCAGTATCGCATGTTAGTGTCAGTGATGTTCAAACAGTAAAGAAGAGTGTGTGCATCGTCAGAATTTGGTGTAGAAACTAAACAATTTTACAATTAATACCAAGAATCCAGTCGTGCATGTGCACCATTTTAAAAAGAGTTGTATAACACAACATGAGGATCGGGGACAGTGAAGCACAGTGAAGTTGAGTTCGGGCGACTGATGAATAAAGCGGATGTTTGAGTTTCATCTCTGTCCTCAAACCCACAGGAGGACGTCAAAGCCTCCGTGTTTCCACAAGGGGAACGAAACACACGGATTCTGTCCTACATCTCTGACAGCTTCACTTCATCTATAAATAAACGTGTCGCGGCAGAATTAGAAACTAATTTAAAACTGTCTTAGACCCAGTTCATTTCAAGTCCCTGACAGTGGACAGAACATCACGCTTACACTTTTCCTGAAGCCGTAGGTTTAGATGAGATCTCAACAGCGACTCAAACTCTGCTCAGATATGAAAGTCTTCAATCAAAGGTCAAAGGTCACAGATCTCAGGCTGAACTCGGGCTGCACCATTTGGAGAAGAAAAAAAAAAAAGATAAAATGTCTCCTTTTTTCTTTCTGATAAAAATTCAAATTGCAATTTAAAAATTATAAATCGATTTTACAATTATTATTATTATTATTATTATTATTATTACTAAATTGCAATATTAAAATAAGAAATATTACTGTTGTATTATTTTACTGTAAATAAACATCTAGTATTTAAAAATATATAACAATAATATTAATAAATTACTATTATTATCATTTTATTATTATTACTAAATTAAAATATAAAAAAAGAAATATTACTGTTGTATTATTTTACTGTAAATAAACATCTAGTATTTAAAAATATATAACAATAATATTAATAAATTACTATCATTTTATTATTGTTACTAAATTAAAATATTAAGATAAGAAATATTACTGTTGTAGTTTACTGTTAAATAAACACCTAGAATTTAAAAATATATAATAATATTAATAAATTACTATTATTATCATTTTATTATTATTACTAAATTAAAATATTAAACAAAAATAATACATATTACAGTTGTATTGTTTTACTGTAAAATAAAAAATCTAGTACTTGAGAAAAATATAATAAAAATATAATTTTAAATAATATAAAAACAATAAAAATGACTCTAAAACCATTTATTTAAATGAATTACAGCCTTTGTTATTTGATAATCACACTAATCTGTATCGTGATGTATTTCAGTCAATCACACGGCCCGAATGATCTGAGCCACATTGATTTTATAGCTCTACTACTAGCCTATATGACATCTCTTGACTCATTTGTGTCTGTCTTTATTTATTTCTTAAGAGAAACATATTGATATTTCATTAAAACACAACTGAGGCCTCCATTAAGCATTGTGAAGCATCGTAAACATGCTTCTAAATCACAATCTATGAGGCTCATCTATTGTTTTCTATCATGATCAACCACATGCACTTTCCGAGCAAACTAACTAATTACTCTCAGTCCTCCTATTAGACGGTCCCGTTTCGGTCTCCCTCCCTCTCATTGGTCTTTACAGGGAGTGATTTGCATACGAGGGGCCTCCCGTCTCGCCATGCCTCACTTTCCATATGTCAGCGACAGAAAATGCGTCTGTGAATGGATTGTTTCTCCCGTCGAGTGATTTGCATGCGTTCAGGAGCGATCAGCTGCTTTCTCCGACCCCTCCCCCCGTCTTCAGCTAAATCAAGGATATGCAAATGCAATTAGACAGAGTTTATGAACCGCTAACGGTCGCACAGATGGCAAACGGTGGAAGGCGACGCCATCTTTTGGAGGGAAACGGCTGGTTGGCAGAAGTAGCCGCCATTTTGTGTGTTGTGGTGCCAGCCAGATGCTCTTCCCAGCGCCGGGCGAACGCTGGCAGACGGGCACTGAGATGCGCTCTGTTTAAAGAGAGCGTTAAAACAAAGAGGCCAGACATAATGAGGCCACAAATCAGTGCGTGGGAACACAGAAAAACTGAAGATTCATCTGTACAAGAGCCACCATTATGTACTTAAATGGTGAAGTGTGTGCCGAACTCTTTCTTTGAATACTTTCCCCTAATATTCACTTTAAATCAGTGATTGACTTCTTGAAAAGTGATGCTTTTAAAACACTGATCTCAACTCAACTTTGATTTATAAAGCACTTTCAAAACCGTTAGAATGGACCAAAGTGCTGTCCATAAATAGTAAATAACTCTAAAATAGAAACATAAAATAACATCAAAACATGACAGCAAGAAAATCATGCAGTTCTCAGACCTAATCAAACGCTAAAATAACTAAGTCTTCAAGTCCTTTTTAAAAATATCCATGCTTGACGAGGATTTTAAAGATAATGGAGACACGTTCTCAAGCGCAGGAGCCGCAGTGATTCTGTTTGTTTGAGCAACCGGACAAGTTTGTTTGCCAACTAATCATGTTGGGGCGGGCCTGTTTGACCAATGGCAGACAGTGTCACAGAAGTAACACTTCTCACTTAGTTTTTGTTTGTTTGTTTGTTTGTTTTTGACTCTTGAGTAAGCAACCACCTGGAAACCCCCCAGAACACCTTAGCAATCAAAGCCCACCTCCACCTTAGCCCGTATTCAACTTATTTTTTAAATTACAGTGTTTAACAGTGGCATTTGTGGTGAAAAACTACATTACCCACAATGCTGTACCAAAAATTCCACCAATCACAAGCAAACCAAGATCTCTTTAGCTCCGCCCACTCCCATGAAGCACTGCGAATGACGTAATCGAGTCAATCTTCCTATGCTTCAGTATACTTGTATGTATATGCATATTTTGCAATAAACTTAAAATATATTGTTTCTATAGATAGAATCGCCATTTTTAAATGCATAGTTTTATATTCCTCCATTGTTTTTAATTCGATTACGTCATTCGCAATGCTTCATGGGATTGTAGTTCTTTCCCTCACTAAAGCCGATAAGTTCAGTCTTGTCTTGTCTGATTTACAAATACTTTTTTGCTTCAAATCAAGTTTGTAATGTTATGATAATAATTCATTACATTTATATAGTGCTTTTCTGGGCACTGAAAGTGTTTTACATAGAAGGGGGAATCTCCTCAACCACCACCAGTGTTATGATTCTTGGCTTGGTTCATGGCTCATTACGCTCGGTAAATAGTCCCCAGCTCGGTAACTTCCAACGTGACCGGGACTAAGTTTGTCTAACCTATTAGACCTATTTTCAGGCGCTGCGTCATATCATTACGCCTGCTGGACTCATGGTACGGCAGGAAAGTTTCTTGATTATTACGCAGGAATGAGAGTATAGTTCCTAGCCATATCAGCCTAGAAAATCGCAACTTTTCATTTTCCGTCGGTCTTAGTACACGATGTAACTACAGAAGAGTCAAGTTTTAAATAGGAAAAATATCGAAACTCTTTGGTCATTTTTTTGAGAGAGATGCTAATGGTCCTGTCCGATTCAATGATCTATGCTAAGCTATGCTAAAAGTGGTACCGCCAGACCCGGAGATCGGCTGAATGGATTCGAAAACGGTAAGACTCAACTGTTTAACTCTGGGGAGCTGTAAAATGAGCCTATTTCCAAAAAAAGTGGAGTATCACTTTAAAGATTTTTTTCATGGGGAAAAAATGTATGGAAAAAATACTTCCAGAACCAACACTAACACACTCTATTTTACAAGCAACACACACTCTAACATACAACATAAAAATGAAGTTGTGCAATTCTGTTTGGTGCCACAGGAATGACACACGTCACATTTTAAGAAGGCTAATTATCTTTTGAGTCTGACCGAGTGAGAGCGAGAGCTGTATTGAGTGTAATTTATTAATAATGTGTTGATTGGAACAGTATCTTTGTAATGAAACTCGATCGCGTCGTAAAACCCAGCGCTGGTCCGCTCACCTCGGCTGATTCTCCTGTGAGATCGCTTTCTCTTTCCCATATCAATCTCTCGGGCTGTTCTCCCGGTCTCCTCATCCCTCTCTTCCCAGTCTCCTCATCCCACTCTTCCCGTTCTCCTCATCCCACTCTTCCCAGTCTCCGCAGAGGACGAGAGTCTGTGAACTTCACATGTCTATCTCTCCATCTCTCTCGCACGGCCTTCTCTGCGGACACAGAAAAGAGAAGGTCAGATTGCTCGATATGCCTGAAATGCTTCATGCAGATAGTTACAGTAAATTAAATGTGTGTATTTCTAAATACAAATAGGGGAAAGAAGTGTATGTGTGTGAATGTGTTCGTGTTTTTTTGGGGGGTGGGGGGGTAATAATTATATATTTATATATTTCGCCGATATACCGATAGCCGATTGTTCAGAATGATTATCTGCCGATACCAATTTCATAACAATAGTTAATAGAAAAATAAAATAAAAACTGAAATGTTTGCATGCAACTTTATTGCACATAAGGTAGTTTTCATAAACACTTTGTCTTCATGGCAAATTTATTCAAAAACCTACATTTATAATTAACAGTAAATAATCTCTCTAGTGTTATTACAGCTAACTAATGAACTGTGGATGACTTTCCTAAGTGCAAGATTAAGGCCCCGCCCCGTCCACACTACTGCGTTTTAGTTTAGAAACGGAGAATTAAAACGAATACGATCTCCGTCCACACCAGCGTTTTAGTTGCGTATTAGAATTGATCTCCGTCCACATTAAAACGACTGAAAACGCGGATCACGTGACCATTCACCAACACTGGGCATGCGCGTGCCGGTGTAAACACAACTTCATTGATAAAATTATCCCACCATGCGCTGGTTCTTCCCGGGTTAACCCAAAACCGCCGCTCCATGTACGGTCGGTACCGCCGCTGCACACGGGAATTGTCACAGATCGCTCGAATAATAGCTTGCCTCCGGCACATGTAGGCAGTTATAGCATTGTAAAATGCAGAATTTACTTGCACAACAGCTGCTAGCAAAGATATACGCCATGACTGATGACACCCAATCATAGAGCCGAGCGTGAGCCTCTACTATGTCATCGTTTCTAAAGTCCTCCGTTTTGACCCGTCCAGACTAAAACGCCCGCCGGAGATTCAAAACGAAAAACGGGTCGGCAGCGTTTCTAAACTTCTCCGTTTTGGGTCTCCGTTTTTGCCGTTTTAGTGTGGACGGGAGGTGCAAACGTAGCAAAAGGTCTCCGTTTTTAAACGAAAACGCAATAGTGTGGACGGGGCCTAAGTGACATCGTTCACAAGCGGTTTTACTGACGTCTTTCCACGCTTGAAACACTGATTTAGTGATTTATATTTCAGTTAATTCTACTGTATCTCGTTCATGCATGTTTTTTCATGCTATAACTTGTAGTAAAGTGGAAGAAAAGACTGACTGCGACATTACAGCGATTCGTCACATTTAAGAGTGTCAAAATGTGATTTATTGTTCGAATTTCGTGAGATAAAATGGACGAAATTTTGGACGGAGTCTTTGTTTCTTATCACAAGTATCAAAGCACAAAGCTCTTTGCGATTATTGGAATTTAATGCGTTATTGTCACGATAACTCGCCCTAAATTCAACACGAGAGAGATTTTCTTCACACACAGTTGCATGTGTTAAACAGACACATTGAATATCTAAGGCTGTAATTACAGCTTATGATCGCAGTGACTACAATATAAGGATGATATTGGATCGTTTTATGTCGATCCAAAGTCATCTGAAGTCTTCTCACATGATCAAGACTCAACTATTCTTAGTCTAACGCTCAGATTTTTCCTAGTATCATCCTCAGATTCGATCTAGAACGCGGTCAGACTTTCTGTTGTGTTTGTCGTTTTTGAAAGCATTATTATTGAGTTTTTATATCATATATTGACACAGTTGTCTCCTGTAGAGCTTCTTCACTGCTGAAATTAATGCATTTTGCAACATTAACTGTTAATGTCCTGCTTATCACTGCTTTGAAACAATCTGTATCTGTACAGAGCGCTGAAGAAATGCATTAAGTGTGAGCTTTTTCTTTATCATAGTAATTAGTAGTTCAATTTTACATTTATACATGATGCTTTTACATTGCATTCAAGGTATACATTTTCATTCTTGCATTCATAAATTGGTGGATATGAGGAGACAGGAATGGGAAGCATTAGTTATGCATGCATGTTTTCTACTGTACGATTCTCTGGCGAGTGTAAGACGTGTTTTCTGTGAACTTAAACACACACACACACACACACACACACACACACACGTTCTGGACCGTAAGAGCTTTTTATTTGTTTCCCCGCTGGTTGGCATTTATAATTTGTATCCATAGTAACGACCCTGTTCTCCGGCTCCCTCTGCCACGGAGAAGGAAGGAACGAAGCTGAAGCCGACTGCGATTGGTCTGAATATTTGGGGTCAGTTTCTGCTGATGCTGATCGTCTGAATGCATCAGATAAGCTAGTTAGATGCAGGTGGCCAGAGAGCAGAATAAAAGAGCTTAGCAGCTCATTTCAGTAGTTTATCTGTGTCCAACTGTACAGACATGAAACTGCATCCGCAACCATATTATGAAGAATTTCTGAGTAAAACTGCATATTCACTGCAAACATCAGCAGGTCCTCAGAGGCTGAAGGTCACGTCCACCCTCCAGAACATCTCTGCATCTCCAGTGCTAATGCTTCTTTAGCAAATATAGCTTTTCTTTACTACTATATACAATATATATATATTTTTTTTTTTTTACCTTTATTTAACCAGGAAGAGACTCATTGAGATTTAAAATCTCTTTTTCAAGAGTGTCCTGGCCAAGACAACTCATATTAACTTTGATATGAAATGGGTCTTGTTAAAAGGCATTCAATTACATGAAGTATTGGCAGGATAGCAATAGCTAAACAGAAATTTGACTATTAAGATTATTTCACATAAAAGAAATAAACACCATCATAACGTCTTTTCTGATTTGGAGCAAGTTATTCAATGAAGACAAAAAAAAAGTATTTAGGATATTGTGCATTGATGAATCATTCGCATTATAACCAATTTTGAGTTTAAATGCATCTCATATGCGTCATTTTAATAACAGTAACATACTGTAAAGATTACAGGAAAGAACTGTAAATTCAAAGCTGCTCTTGTTTTGCTGCTTGTACAGGTGTGCTGCATAATTTTACAGTATAATTGTAGTTTATGATTTACAGTACTCTTGTAAATTGTACCGAAATTGCCAGTAAGTTGCTGTAAATTTTACAGCAATTTTTTACAGTGTATTCTAAAAGTTCATTATTTTGATTATTGGGTGTAATAGAGTAGTAGGTCAACATGAAATGTTTAAAAAGCATTATTATATTATTGCAGCACCTCTATTCCCAGTCTGTCTGAAACGCTCGGATTGAGTTCTGGTTTCAACTAAGCTCCTCCCACAAAAACTTGAAGTGCTCTGATTGGCCAGCTTACCTAGTGCGTTGTGATTGGCCAAGTGTGTGTCGGAAATATAACGGCCCGTACCATAATCTCTTCAGCCTCTTTTAAACACAGTTAATAATGTTGTTGGTTATACCGTATCAGTTCGAGCCTGAAAGAGCAGATGATCAAGCTGACTGATCTGAACCAAACTTGCACGACTTGAGCTGGATATTTTCAGTCTTACTATACAGTTTTACTCTGCCAGGTTCAGGAAGCTGTTCTCTGAAACATGCAATTTGCAAAAGCAAACTTGTGTGTTATACTGCTCAGGAATAGCATTATAGATAAACCGTAACCTCCCAGACAGCAACAGATGTGGATTCCACACGCAGGCCGGATCTGGGCCAGATCTGGACCGACACTATGTTTAACCTCTGAAAGCAAAAGCGCATCCAAACACACAGCGTCTCCGCGGCATGATGACGGTTCCCTGAATCCTCCTCGTCTTTGTGTACGCCTTTGGGACGGCATTATGCCTATATTTCACATTGTGTTGTGGATGTTTGAGGACGTATTATCCGGATCAGTGTTCTCTATTAGACAGAATAAATCGCTTTGTGCAAGACTATGAGCTTTGTAAGTTTGCAGATCATATACACACACAAACAGATACAAGGAAAACATTGAAAGCATCATATAACCCCTTTAAAAATCGCAGCGACAGCTTTATTACGAGTAGAAAAAACATGATTCCCTTGATTTTTAAAAAATATTTTATTTATATTTTTTATATACTTTACTTTCTCTTTTTTTTTTTTTTTTTATACTTGCACATATTTTATATGACTGATAACGTGTTATCGAAAACACCAGCGAGGACATCATCATATATTGCCATACTCTACCGGTCAAAAGTTCGAAAAAAAAAAACCCTGCATTTATTTGATCAAGAATACAGTAAAAACAGTTCAATATTATTACACATTAAAAGAACAGTTTTTTTATTTAAAAACATATTAAAATGCAATTTATTCCATGTGATCAAAGCTGAATTTTTGTCAAAACACCAGCAATGACATCATCATATCATATTTCATATCCTCATACTCTACTGTAAAAATTGTTTTAAGTTTTTGTCTCTTCTGCTCACGAAAGCTGCTTTCATTTAATCAAGAATACAGTAAAAACAGTGAAACATATTACAAATTAAAATAACTGTTTTCTATGTGACTATATTTAAAAATGTATTTTATTCCATGTGATGCAAATCTGAATTTTTGTCCAAAACACCAGTAAGAACATCATCAACGTCAGCCGATAGATTTCTCTGTATGTCTGTAAAGGCTCGCAGAGAAAACACATTTCTTGATGCGGAAGCTGTGTGTGTGAAGATGTGTGTGTGTGTGTGTGTGTGTGTGTGTGTGTGTGTGTGTGTGTGTGTGTGTGTGTGTCTGTGTGTGTGTGTGTGTGTGTGTGTGTGTCGCTGTGTGTGTGTCGCTGGGAAATCACCTGCGCCTCGAGTCCTTCAAGAGGAGTTTTCAAAAGCTCGGCTCAGTCCTTCAGTACATTAACACCCTATACATCTCCTCACAATACACACGCTGATCGCCCTGAGCATCCTCGCATTGAACTAATTACAGCCAGACATTTCCATCTGAATTATACGGGAGCGGAAGAAAGGAGCATGGGAGGAGAGACGCGCCGGGCCGTATTTACTGTGAAAGGACAGGCTTGTGTCTTTGAGTTGCAGGAACATAAAGAAGGGTAAACAAGGAACCGGAGAGCTAATTGAGCGGAACGCTATTCCCTGCGGAGAGAGGGAAAACCAGGAGAACACTGGAAGAGACTGATGAGCATTATGGCACTGATCGCTAAACATATCGTTTTTGATTTCTTTAATTTTTTTAAAAGGTTAGTTCACCCAAAAAAGAAAATTCGGTAACACTTTATTTTACAGTGTCCTTGTTACATGTACTTACCATAGTATAATAACAGTAAATTATGCATAATTACATGCAACTAACCCTAAACCAAACCCTAATCCTACTCTAACCCTATAGTAAGTACATGTAGTTGCTTAATATTACAAATATATAATTACACTGTAACAATGACACCTTTTCTGTCATCATTTACTTCAACTAAACCTGCATGAACTTCTGTTGAACATAAAGGAAGGTATTTTGAAGAATGTTGGAAACAGTTGCTCGTCCTGTGGAAAATACTATGGAGGTCAAAGGGGACCAGAAACATTCTTCAAAATATCATCTTTTGTGTTCAGCAGGAGAAAGAAATTCATACAGGTTTAGAACATCTTGATGTTGAGTAAATGTTGACAGGATTTTCATTTTTGGGTGAACCGTCCCTTCAAGACCAGTTCAAACCAAGAACAATAACTATAATGATATTATATTAGTGTTTACACACCAGTGAATGATAACTTATGTTACTAAATGTTCGAGCTCTTTAAAGCAGGATGGATTCTGATTGGCTGTCATCAGCTGGAAAAAACTGTGAAATATTATTATAATGTAAATCATCTGTTTTCTATGTGAATATACAGTAAAGTGTAATGTATTCCTGTGATCAAAGCTGTATTTTCAGCATCATTACTCCAGTCTTCAGTGTCACATGATCCTTCACAAATCATTCTAATATGATGATTTGATGATCAAGAAACATTTATGATTATTATCAATGTTGAAAACAGCTTCATATTTTTGTGAAAACCGTGATGCAATTTATTTTTCAGGATTCTTTGATAAATAGAAAGTTCAGAAGAACAGCATTTATTTGACATCTTTAGTAAGATTATAAATGTCTTTACTGTCACTTCTGATCAGTTTAATGCATCCTTGCTGAATAAAAGTATATATTTCTTACAGTACACGGACAGCTGACCTTTAAAGCATTATATAATGTTTCTTAAAGCTTTAATGTTTGTTGTTTTGCCGCTTTTACACATTTAATCCATCATTCAATAACTTTGAACGGTAGTGTACGTCATATGCTCGTATTATAATATTTATACACAAAACATGTAATGCAAAGAAATCACGATGTAAAATATTTTCATACAACGAGGCCTCTTGGTTTTACAGGTCTTATATGCTTAATTTTCTAATTCATTAAAGTTAAGCGGATTTTAAAATGAAATATCCGCCCTGACATCATCAAATGTTTGTCATTTTTGTGTTTCCAGATTTTCACTTTTTGTTCAGTGTGAAGCAACTCTTGTCAACAGTTATTCCTGGAGCCAGAAATGATATTCCAAACATTTTCCCATATTCAAAAGTGGACCAAATTCACCGTTTCAACAGTCCACATACACACACACACACACACACACACACACACAGCTGGACCCCTATTATTTGGCCATAGATCAGAGATCTCATTGAATGTGTCGCAGTGAGTTGCTGTGTTGGTCAGACACCCGTCCTGTGTGTGTGTGTGTGTGTGTGTGTGTGTGTGTGTGTGTGTGTGTGTGTGTGTGTGTGTCTATGGAGTCTCACAAGGCCAAGTTTAAGCGGACAGATGGATGATGGAAAACAATGAATAACATTTACTGCTTGATGAACTTTAATACACTAATTTGATTTTAGTTTTATTCATTTCTGAAATAGAATTAGGATGTTAATGCAGTGTTTAAATTATTTTTTTATTTTTTTTGTCTCTTGATTTAGTTTGATCAATATCTCTCCGGATCTAGAGTCAGAAGAAACTATACAGTGAAAAATTATTTGTTGTATAAACAATTTTCACTCAAATTGCTAGTAAATTTCATAAATGAAGAAACGGCCAGTAATTTTGAAATAGTATTTTCCTGTATATTTCCTGTATTTTATTTACATGTTTTAATGTGTATGTATGCTATTAAAAACTTTTGCTGATATTAAATAATCTTTTGCTGCTTGCTGAACCTTTTGAGCATTTTTAATGATGTTTATCAGGTTTGATTTCGCACTTTAAAAAGCAAATGTAGGATTTTTCTTCGGGATCAGGTTTAGTGCCATTAGTAGATTTAGTCATATTATATCATATTTGTACTTGAATTGATCCAGTTATTAAAGCAATATGCCACAAGATGATACCACTTAAATCACTGCAACTACTTTTAGTCGCAATATGATAAAAGACAATAATGTTTATGAAACGACATAGTGTTTGGCTCATCCAATCAGAATTAGATGATCTAAAACATTTATCAATGCGAATCAGTGAATCATAAACACAAACTGAGCTGAAGCTTCATGCATGAAACACAGACAATCTCTCTCTCTCTCTCTCTCTCTCTCTCTCTCTCTCTCTCTCTCTCTCGTCAGACAGCTCGTTAATTTGCAGAACTTGGATGTGTTTGTGTGTGTCTCTCTCTGTCGTATATATTAGCGGTGTGACATGACCCTGGCGGGCCGAGGGGTGTTTTGTGTCTGGATGGCCGTGGGAAAAAGAAGCCCACTCTTTTCACAGCTGCACAGCACCAGTGGAGGCCCCGGGCCCCGACTCTCTCTCTCTCTCTCTCTCTCTCTCTCTCTCTCTCTCTCTCGCCCTGCAGAAATACTGCTCATTATTCAACCTCTAGTTTGCATAGAAATGTTAAAGAGGACCCGAACAACACCAGCCTCAAACACGCTCGCTTCTTTCTTTAGCCGATTGTGTATTCGGAAAGAGTCGTTTGACAGTTTAGCTGATTTTGTGCCAGTGAATTTTAAAGGGGTGGTTGATTATGATTTGACTTTTCTAACTGTAGTTAGTGTGTAATGTTGCTGTTTGAGCATAAACAACATCTGCAAAGTTACGACGCTCAAAGTTCAAAGCAAAGGGAGATATTTGCTTTTAAAGAAATCGCTTTTTAAGGACTACAACAAACGGCTGGTAAAGACTACACCACATTCCTCCCGGGTTAGTGACATCACCAACCCTAGAATTTACATAAACTCCGCCCCCTAAACACATGATTTATAGATTATCAAGACAGAATATGCTAATCAACTAGAAGATAACTACACATAAGCTTCATAAATTCATCAACTAACCATTCAGAAATGTTGTCTACATGTTGTCACTTCTTCTTGAGTCTCTCCATCTTTCTGACTCCGGTTTGAACATTAATGGCTAAAAGTGTTTGAAATGTTCAGTGCATGTGTGTGTGAGGTAAAAGGACACAAGCTCTTGAAGCTCCGCCCCCTGTGCCGGGAGCAGCAGCTCATTTGCATTTAAAGCGACAGACACAAAACGGTGCGTTTTTGCTCACCCTCAAAAAGTGACAATTTTAACATGCTATATAAAAATATCTGTGGGGTATTTTGAGCTAAAACTTCACACACACACTCTGGGGACATCAGAGACTTATTTTACATCTTGTGAAAAGGGCATTATACCAGCCTTTTAATAATCGTGTGATTTTGTTATTGTTCTTCAACACTAAAATAAGACTGTTTTCAGTTTAGCTGGTTGTGCATGTGGAAAGATTTGTTTGTGAAAGTGAATTTTAATCCTTTTTGAATTTTTGTTGTTTAGCGCTAAAATAACTTATTTCAAAAAAAAAAATGTTTTATCCAGTTTAGATGTTTGTGAATGAGGAGTAAGTAAATTTGAATAATTATGGGTTTTTTATTGTTCTTGAGTGCTAAAATAACACTGTTTGTAGTTTAGCTGTAAGTGCATTCAGAAAAGTAACTTGTGGAAGTAAATTTGAAGAATTATGGGTTTTTGTTGTTCTTTAACACTAAAATATCACTGTTTTTAGTTTGTCCATTCAGAAAAAGTCATTTGTGGGAGTGAATTTTTATAATTTTTGGGTTTTGTTGTCTCTCGTTTCTCTTTAGCACTAAAATAACACTTTTCAGTTAGCGTCTGAAAAAGTTTCTTGTGAAAGTTCATTTTAATCATTTTAATTATTTTTGTTGTTCTTTAGCACTAAATAACACTGTTTTATATAGTTTAGCTGTTTGTACATGAGGAAACGTCATTTCTGGAAGTAAATTGAATAATTATTGAATAATTGAATAATAATTTTTATTGTTCTTGAGTGCTAAAATAACACTGTCTGTAGTTTAGCTGTCAGTGCATTCAGAAAAGTAATTTGTGGAAAAAAATCTTAATCTTTTTTTTTTTTTTATCATTTGTAACCATGTCTTCAGTTTAGCTGCATTCAGAGAGATTTGTTTGTGGAAGTAAGTTTTAATCGTTGAATTATTGTTATCTTTTTATATTTAGCTGTTTGTGCACGAGGAAAGAGTCATTTCTGGAAGTAAATTTGAACAATTATGGGTTTTTGTCATTTTTCTTGTTCTTTAGCTCTAGAAATAAGAGTGTTCTCAGTTTAGATGTTTGTTGTGCATTGGGAAAGTGTGGTTTGTGGAAGTGAATGTTAATAATTGTGGTAATTGTTAATAAGTCCCTCTGGGTCTCTTGATTCTTCACGTGATCTTCTGCTTGTTTACTGCATCGGTTTCACACCAAACCGCATAATGTTGAGATCATATTGTAAAAAAGCATCAAAGTCCTCCTTAGGTTATAGATCGTCTTCACTGTCTATTTAGAATATTTCTGTATTCTGCAGGTAATGATATTTGTTTGGTTCACGTTTGGTTGGTTCACGAGTTTTTCTGAGTGACCTTTAGTCTTAACTCATCATTGAGTTTATTCTGCTGTTTTAAACACACTTTTTGCTCATATCAGCGATAAAATAAACCATAAATCTGGCATTATGCATTAATAGCACAAACTGGCGTTAGATCCAGAGAAATGAAAACACAACACAAACGCTATACATCATCACAAACAACATGTAAATGGCAAACATTAACATCCTAATTCTATTTTAGAAATATACTGTGAATAAAACAACCAAATTAGGCAAATTGTAGCATAAAACTATTTATGAGATGCATATATGACGCTGTCTGTATTTCCAGCTTTTCTTGAATGGCAGCGGATTAAAGATTGTAGTTTTACCTGAAGTGTGTGTGAGCTGAAGTGTAGAGTTCGGCATCGCTGACACACTTCTTCCACATGCTGAAATTAGAGAGAC
>CM038627.1:2793181-2905681 GCA_021554675.1 Leuciscus idus
ACATTTTTTCATCCCTTTTTTGATTCGATTTCACCTGAAGGATTTTTGTGTTGATTCACACGGACTTTCATCTGAGAAAGAAGAGTTTTATAATAATCATTTATAGTTTCATATTTACGAACATTTTTTCGGTTCTCGGACTCAAATCGTCTTTTAAACGTCAGATATGGAGAGAAAAACAATGTTTAATATTCTTTATGATGGATCAAACCTCTCGCTTCCTTGCAAATATAAGTTATAAAACACAGGGCAAAATAGCTACACATAAATTAATGAATTAATTAAATGAAGACAACACTAATGTTGAAGATATACATTTCCCTGCTCTTTAGACAGAAAAGTTGCATTTTGTATTTCTTGGATAATCTAAACCCCCGAAATATCACATAAAAGTGAGTCTTTAAAAGTGGAGAACAGAAATACGAGTTAAACTGCAGTCTAAAGTGTGCATTTCTCACGAGCGATGCATCAGATATCAAATATCACAGAAACGTGTGTGTGTGTGTGTGTGCGCGCGCCTACTAAATTTCCTTTCCTTTTAATATTTTTAATTTTCCCATCATCTATTACTGTTAAAGGAGTCTGTGATCTTCCGTATTTTCAGCAAAGTTTAAATATACAGGCGTATAGCCTATAATATTTTAAATAAATATGAACCTAAATCACCTAAATTACCACTGCCAAACAATGAAACTAAAAAGACACGAATTACCTGCTCAAAAACAGCTGATGTGGAACGAAGACATTCATAAAAAAAAATAAAAAAAATACATGTTTGATTTGCAGTCCGTGCAAAAATGTCTTCCTCAAAAAGAAATAAACTGGCCTATAATGCATGATAAAACATGTTTGATTTGAACAGAAGACTGAAGGCCTCACAGCACCTGTTGCTGGACACACACGACATGAAGATTCCCTTTACAGACACTATGACCAAATATTGCGTAAATATCTGCTTCTCATAAGTGAATATTTCTGTGATTTTTGTGTCAAAATAAATAAATGTAGACTTAAAAAAATATGGCAAATAAAAAAAAAACACAATTGTTTAATGAAAGTAAAAAATATTTTTAAAATGATATAATAAATGACATTTATTTATAGGCTACAATTAATGGAAATGCATTAAAGCAAGACGCCTCTTTTTATCAAGAAACGCAGGAAAACGACTGTCATTATTCCTCTGTGTCTTTTGTTCCCTTCAGATAATCCTCACCGAGAGAAGAACCGTGTGAAAGAAAAACAGCGCAAACAAGAGAGCGAGAAAAATGAGGCCTGAAGAAAGAAGTCAACATCAAGTTCAACAACGAGCTGTTCCTCATTATCATGACAATATTGTCTGGGAGCCGCGAGGGGCCACAGACACACACACACACACACACACACACACACACACACACACGAGTCTGGAGACATGTTCCCATCAGGAGCCCGAACTCGAGGCCGCAGACACACACACACACACACACACACTGGACATTCCTGCATTATTCCTTCCGTATGGAATTAAAATGCGTGAATTCATACACAAACTGTATGATCTATTGCATGACACAAATATTCAATGCAAAGAGCAGAAAACACTGCAGAACAGCACAAACACACGATGCATGAGCTCAGGGTGCACCATTATTAAAAGCAATATTGCAACAACTGAGAACAGAAATGCGAATAAAGAAACGCATCTTTACCTAAAACGAGTCATTATGTAAATGCACAAGCAATTGCATTACGAACATCAAAAGTTCAAGAGAGTCCATAATTAACACGTGCAAAAATAATAAATGCACGCATGCATTCGGGTGTGTGTCAGTGCATGAAACTGTTCACAGAGCAGAACTGGTTTCATGTGCAGGCTAGAGTTCTGATGAAAGAGTAAAGTGTGAGAGCTCACCGTGTCTTCATGTCTCCAGCTTCTAATGAAAGTTGTAGGAGAAGCAGCTCTGAGCCTCTGCAGAATCTAATCGCTCCTCCATTTCAGCTTCGTTTGCTTTTGTTCCAGCTCTGCGTGCGCGAGCCTCTTTCTCTCTTTCCTTTCATTCATTTACATCCTTTAGCGGTTTTGTTCGTCAGCAAACAAGCGCCGAGCGCGAGAGCTGAAAGAATGATGGACTGGGCGCGAGAGAATGAAATAGAGAACAGAAGGGGAGGGGCAGAGAGAGAGGGAGAGAGAGAGAGAGAGGCAGGCACAAAGCGAGCATCCATTCCCATGGAAAAGGCTCATTGCAGCAGATTGTGTGTGTGTGTGTGTGTGTGTGTGTGTGTGTGTGTGTGTGTGTGTTGCCAGGGAAAACTGCACGTTTTATTAATGCATCTCTAATATAATGGCTTGATGCAAGGCTTCTCTTTACTAACTCTCTCAAATGACTTTGTGACAAGAAAACACACTGCTCTATGTAAGCATCTCGCGCGTTATAGGAACAGGTGCATCATATGCATGAAATCAAATGCATTTACCGAGGCATTAAGAATGACACGCGGAGCCAAACATGCTTCATGTGTGTAACAGTAACAGTACACACACATGCATGACTCGCCATGTTGAATAAGCCATCATCAGCACGAGCGCGAGCTCCGGTTGGTCGGTGTGGTGTGTGTGATTCACGCGGCGCGCGCGCGCTCGTTCAAAAAGGTGCTGCGCGCGCGTAACGCGAACGCGAGGAGAGAGTGTAATTTATGCATAAATGATATGATGCATGGATAAATAAACTATGCATGGATAAAATGACAGAAAATAAAGCAGTTGTAGCTTCATTATTATGCTATTCAACGAAATGGTATAGCCTAGGCTAAATACAAAATAACTAAATATCACAATGCATCAGTGCTGTTAAAATGCTCAAGGGTACTTTGTATTTCTTAAAAAGAGTTTCTTTTGATTGCAATCATTATTTTAGATTTTATTTGCTATTTTAATTGTGCAAATTTCCCGATTTCTATGTGTGATTTCTATCATTTAAGACGAATGCATCAGATTGAATTCGAGGCGCGTTCACAGGCTCTGTCATAAACGAGTATTCTTTAGTTCAATTCCTTTAAAATCGCGTGGAGATTTTAAAGAAACTTTAAGATTCACACGGTCACGCGCATTTGTTTATGAGGGTTCAGTTAAACCGATGAATCTTTTTCTTTTCAAATATACACGACGCTACATTATTATATTATATTATATATTCAACATGATCTTCTTTCAACAGCATTATATCATGTTAACTATTCACATTGCAATATGAAACGTTATATAAAATGTTCAATTCAATCATCATAAAACGGTAGCAATAAACAATTAAATCACGTCGTTTATTGAACTGATAATGTGAATTCAGAATCATTTTGGTATTTTCATGAACGTACATCAATAGAAAGATGCTGGCAGCGTTTAACTGTAAATACACTGATTTCACATTTTTATCGTAATGCATCTGATCTCATATCATCATATCAGATAATATATCATATCATCATAATGCTGAAGGCCTCGGAATAGATCAACACAATATAAAGAGCGCTTTAGAGAGAGAGATGACATCATTCTGCACTGTATCTAATTAACAAACATTAACTCTCACTCCAGCCTTTTATTGCATATGTTTTTATTACATATTTATATGCTATATATTTAGTTTTGTTTCATTTATGTTTTGAGCTCAGCAATATCTGTTAGATTAATATACAATACAATAGTAGCCTAGTTAGTTATTGAGATAATAAAAATCCCATATTTAAAAGCGTCACACATTTATAAATAGACTATTCTAAATATTATTATATAGCCTAGCATTATATTAATTATTTCAATAATATAATAGACACTTTTTAGTTTGTTTTATCAAAAAATGTGCCAGCTTTTAAAATTTTACTTCTCCGTGAACAATTAATGTTATTAAATTAATATTATCTCGTTTACGTGCTCGTCCTTTTTTTCAGAGATAAATGAAGAATACAGATTCTGACGTAATTTACATTATTAAGTGTTTTGATCCACTCTAAGATCTTGATCGAGTGTATTTTCAGAAATTCTGCTGGTCTCGTGTTTAAAAAACACGAATCTAAAAATACTCGCGTGATCATGAACATCTTATTTGATCATGTACAAGATGGTTATGAAAACGACGTTTCCGTTTTTACGATGTTTTAAGAGAAAAAAAAAAAACTCGAGTTTATCAATGAAAAAAATATGATTTAACTTCATAATACAACGATTTATCCTCTGAACAACCCCCGCCAACCACACACAGACACACATGTACACACTCACACACACATAGACGTATACACACTCACACAAAATCAAAACACCGTCATCATAAAGTCATGGTTTGAATGTGATGTCAGTCACACCATCATCATCTCTGACTCTTCAGCTTACACACACACACACACACACACACACACACACACACACACACACACACACACACACACACACACACACACACACACACACACACACACACACACACACACATCCTCTCTTTTCATTCACAAGCTCAAAGAAGCATACAGAATATGCAAGAAATATTAGATTATGTCTATTGGATCCAGATTGTGTGTGTGTGTGTGTGTGTGTGTGTGTGTGTGTGTGTGTGTGTGTGTGTGTGTGTGTGTGTGTGAAGCTGAAGAGTTTGATGATGATGATGGTGTGACTGACATCACATTCAAACCATTGTGTGAGTGTGTTTCATACAGGAAAACTCTCCCTATACTTATGTCTCAATATTCATAACAGATTACTTGAGTGTATATTAATCTACTCTCTTAATTTTGATTAAAAACGAAAAAAAATTTTTGATGAAGCCGGTTTTAAATCTCAGGAAAATTACCTTTCCACTGTTTAAATATGGAGCACAAAACATTATACTTTTTACTACATTAATAATGTGTTTTAAACTATTCTTTTTGCCATTTATAATAGTAAAGTGCTGGTCAGAGTTATTTGCCCATGATGCCGTTATTTCAGAAACATGGCATCACGGATTCGATCAAATACCAGATAATATCGAATCCTGACAATCTCTGCTGGAACTCTTATAACCGTGTCTGGATCTTCCGTGATACAAACACAGACATCAAAATCAACACAGAAATGTGTCAGTGAGCACAAAACCAAGCGTCTGCAATGGCCATCCCAGTCCCTGACCTGAACCCTGTAGAGGAGGAGTGGGATGAACTGAGGAGGAGAAGCGCCAACATGGATCTGGGAATCTGGAGGATCTGGAGAGATTCTGTATGGAAGAATGAAGGATCTGGAGAGATTCTGTATGGAGGAATGAAGGATCTGGAGAGATTCTGTATGGAGGAATGAAGGATCTGGAGAGATTCTGTATGGAGGAATGAAGGATCTGGAGAGATTCTGTATGGAGGAATGAAGGATCTGGAGAGATTCTGTATGGAGGAATGAAGGATCTGGAGAGATTCTGTATGGATGAATGAAGGATCTGGAGAGATTCTGTATGGAGGAATGAAGGATCTGGAGAGTTTCTGTATGGAGGAATGAAGATCTGGAGAGATTGAAGGATCTGGAGAGATTCTGTATGGAGGAATGAAGGATCTGGAGAGAATTAAGGATATGGAGAGATTCTGTATGGAGGAATGAAGGATCTGGAGAGAATGAAGGATATGGAGAGATTCTGTATGGAGGAATGAAGGATCTGGAGAGTTTCTGTATGGAGGAATGAAGATCTGGAGAGATTGAAGGATCTGGAGAGATTCTGTATGGAGGAATGAAGATCTGGAGAGATTGAAGGATCTGGAGAGATTCTGTATGGAGGAATGAAGGATCTGGAGAGATTGAAGGATCTGGAGAGATTCTGTATGGAGGAATGAAGGATCTGGAGAGATTGAAGGATCTGAAGAGATTCTGTATGTAGGAATGAAGGATCTGGAGAGATTCTGTATGGAGGAATGAAGGATCTGGAGAGATTGAAGGATCTGGAGAGATTCTGTATGGAGGAATGAAGGATCTGGAGAGATTGAAGGATCTGGAGAGATTCTGTATGGAGGAATGAAGGATCTGGAGAGATTGAAGGATCTGGAGAGATTCTGTATGGAGGAATGGTCTCTGATCTCCAAACTCATCCGGCATTATAAGAGAAGTCTCAGAGCTGTTATCTTGGAAAAAGGAGATTGCAAAAAGTATTTAATAAAAGGGGGGAAATAATTGTTCCCAATGTGTTTTGGAGAAAAACATTTATTTCATAATGAGATTTTTCCCCCACTTTCAATTGTTTTACTTCAATAAAAGGTTAGATTTTTGCTAAATGTTTTTGATAAAATATCAAAAGGATTAAAAATGCAGATTTATTTTTTACAGCCATCTTTGATCATATTTACCAAGGGGGACCAATAATTCTGACCAGCACTTAAGTTATACAGTAGTTATAGAAGACAATTCTTAATCATATTTCGTGATATATCCCTTTTTTCTTTGCAGTAACTCATTGTACACATATTCTGTTGACTGACTGGTGTATCATTTGATTGTAATTTGAAAAATAATGTTGAAATTGTTCTTGCTTTTGTTATTCCCAAGAATGATTTTAGTCCACATGCATCAGAGATTAGGATATTTATATGTATTTGACATTGTTTTGTTTAATGCATCTATTTTATTAACGCAAACACTATTCAGTTTATATTCTTCTAAATATGTGTAAAACAAACGGCATTAATGGACATTCCCTGCAAATCTGCACTAGAGTTTTTAACCTCCCACCTTCATACATTAATCTCAGCGAAATATTAAAATGCAAATAACAGAACAGCTGCATCCCATCTGAACATTAAACACACGTTTATGCCTTTACACACTCACCTGTTCACTTCACACCTGTGATCTGCACCTGAGAGCTCAAGTCTAATGAATTACGGTTATTTCAGCCATCATGCATTAAATATCATAAAGCCGCTTACACTAAATGCTCATTAAAAATACTGACCAATCACAACATTGCGATGTGAAGTATGTGATGCAGGTTTACTGTACATGCATCGCTTGGAGCTTTACATCATGCTTTCTTATTCTGTTCATACAGTGTGTGACTTAACCGGATGTTTTTTACACTCCATTAACCAGTTCAAGTGATGCATTTGACTGTGTGTGTGTGTCTTTAATTCACTCTTGCTTTCATACCGATAGAAACACACAGCAGGAGACGAAATGCTGTGCATTACAGCAGTGTGCATCATTCAGGCTAAACATGCTCAGATCTTATTAAAAAACAGAGACCACACACACACACACACACACACACACTCTCACACACACACACACACACACTCTCACACACGCACACACACACACACACACTCACACACACACACACTCACACACACACACACACACACTCTGTCACTCACGCACACACACACACACACACACACACTCTCACTCTTGCACACGCACACACACACACACTCTCTCTCTCTCTCTCTCTCTCTCTCTCTCTCTCTCTCTCACACACACACACACACACACACTCTCTCTCTCTCTCTCTCTCTCTCTCTCTCTCTCTCTCTCTCACACACACACACACACAGGGTGTCTGGGAAATATTCACGTCTGTTTTTTGTGCATACAATTTGTGCAAATTACAAAAAATTACATTACTAAAATATCAAGCAAAAATTTACAGAAATTATTTGTACAAGAGGAAAAAATTACAGTTTCTCCATGTTCTCTAAACTCACTGAATCACACATTATAATATAATCATATTAAAATCGTACGCTTGGCTTCTTCCCTCAGTGGTTTTCTAAGAGCTGCAGATGTAGAATAAATCAGTTTAATAAATACAATTTCTACATTCGTGAAGTGTTTTACTATTTTTGCTGTTCATTTAATGGCAGATACTTTTTCATTGCATTCTATATAATAATAATTATGATGATCCAAAATTACAACCTGTTGTTGATTTTATTAAAAAACAGAGGCCATAAGCAGAAGTCCACCATGACACTAGACCATAATGCAGAAATGATCACCATGTTTCTCTACAAACATCCCAACAAACACAAACCACTGAATACATTTAAACTGCAGCTTTTCAGCCGTTTTACAGTGAGAGTAAACTGAGGTGTTATGGTGTTCGGCTCATTATCATTAACAGCTGAACGAGGCTCCTCATTGGATGTGAGCGGCTGTCACATGATCACATGCTGAACTCTCATTGCACACAGACCTTTACAAATCATATACACTGAATTAAAACATAATTTGCAAGTTTGCACTATCATAAAATGACTTCCAAAAACATGTTGCATGAAAACACAGAAACAATGCATGAACATGCACATGTAAAAATAGCAAATGAGATAAATGTTTAAATGTCTAAATAACGTCTCCTAGACAGCAATGAGACTTTAGCTGAAGTCTCTATGTTTCTCCTGAGCAAAAGACCTCAATAATCTCACCGATCTCAGCAATGTCTCACACTGAAAGTCTGCATTCAAAGCTCAAAGATCTCATTATAATTTAATGTGCATCATCATCATCATCATCATCATTTTAACACAAGTGAGATGTTCTTCAAAGAGTTTAAAGATCACAGACCTAAACCTTTACGATTCTTTAAGCTGATAAAACAAGCAAACATTTAACAACCCTGCCGAGCTCTTCACATCTTTTCCACCTCTTATTAATAATCCCTTAATAGTAGTTTACATTATTATCATCTGATTGTCAAGCAGTGAAGTCAGTAAAGAAGCACTTACTGTACAAAGTGTGTCTCAGATGTGATCAGTCTCTCGTCCTCGAGAAGCTCTCAGTGTTTCTCACAGCTCTGCTCTTTTCATTGACTCAGGCGGGAGAATATGTTAATGAGGAGGGAATGAGAATATGCTAATGAGGGGTGAATGAGAATATGTTAATGAGGGGTGAATGAGAATAGCAGGGGCCAAACTCACGTCTGGGATCCCAGACTCCGGCGGTCAAGTTCAAGCTCAAGTCTGATCAGAGACCCAGAGAACACAAACCTAGCGCCGGTCCTTCAGTCCTTCAGTGCTTCAGTGCTGACACCGCAAACAGCTGGAAATAAACCATATGATCAAAAGATAACATCTTTATTGCAAAAAATGTGCATGTTTTGATTGAAAACACTTTCAATTTCACAAACGATGACTTGCAGAATACAGCACTGGAATTATCATTATGCTTACATGCATTGATCTAAATTATGATGCAGTTCTTCATAAATAAAGAAGTAAACAGAGTAAATGGAATTATTTTTTTTTATTTTTTTTTTGCCCATATATATTTTTATTGGATACAGCGTTCAAACAATCTTTGCAACATAATACAATATAAGTCTCCATTTTGTGTTTTCAGAGTGAACAATTCTTCAAAACAAATGTCTTCTTGTAGTTTCATCCCATATCCCTCCCCCCAACTCCGGTAAGTAAATGGAATTATTGTACAAAATATCTGAGCTTATGTTTATAATAATTATAATAATAATTATATATAATTCATTGAAAAAATCTCTAAGCATCTGCCATAAAATGAACAGCAAAAATAGTAAACACTTCACAAATGTAGAAATTGTATTTATTATATATATCTATTCTTTTATTCATCTAAGCAGCACTTAGAAAACCACACTGAGGGAGGCCAAGCGTACTATATTAATATGTTTATGTTATAATTTGTGATTCAGTGAGTTTTGAGAACATGGAAAAACGTCTAGGTTACGACTGTCACCTCTGTTCCCTGAGAACAGTGAACGAGACACTGCGTCGATGACGCTATTGGGGAACCGCGTGAACCGGTGTCTGAAAAACTGTCCAATCACGGTGTGGTGAACAAACGAGTCCTACTGAAGAGATGAGTCCGAGCTTAGGACCCAAGCAATCCGATTGGTTCAAAACACGTTTTATGGTTTTAAGTGCCTGGTTACAAATCATACAAAATCACTTTATTATAGAAGACGATTGTACTACGTTATAACGAGTCATTAATGTATTTTAACTTATACGTTTCATATTCTAGTATTTAACCGAAGCTATAGATTGTGAAATTAAACATTTCTCGTTGTTAGTGTGTTTTTTAGTTAGCTTAGATAGTAGCATAGCATACAGCTAACGTTATCCGATGACCGTGCTAGCTGAGCTTATACTGCCCTGATACTGCCTTACCGTACTCTCAGCAATCCGTAATGCAATTATAATTATGTCATTATTTTTTATCGTAATAATCAGCACAATATGTTACAAGTACACTTTTTTTTTAAATTAAAAGAACCATAAAATAATGTTTATTTGTGTATATTACTATGTTTCTTATTAACAGTTTACAGCTCACGTTACGCTACAAGTTATCGCAAGAACAGATTTAGATCAGGCATACTACTGGCACACTAATGGGGTCCTAAGCTCGGACTCATCTCTTCAATAGGACTCATTTGTTCACCACAACGGTAATCGATATTGACCGGCGACAGCCTATGACGTCACTACTAGTGCGGCCCGGAAGTATAAGAGGGGCGCCTAGAGAACATGTCATCCACTCGCGTCTGAAGGGACTTTTTTTTTTTATTGCAATAACAATAGGGGAATACAGAGATATGCAAAACACTTGAGTCTATACAGATTCACAACTCTTCATCTTGCATCAGAAAATCAATCATACAACTAATACATCAATTATCCTTAATAATTTTTTTAAATAAAATTAAAATTTTTGTTATATTATCCATTTCCAATAAACCGGTATCACAATCCATAAACAAGACCATTACATTAGTTACTGTGACAAATTTGTAAAACACCTCAAAAATAAACATAGAAACTTTGGACCAAAATAACTTGGTATACTTACAACTACAAAATAAATGTACAATTGTTTCTGTTTCCTCTTTACAAAAACAACATAATGGAGAAACCCCTTCTTTAAACTTACTGATAAAAATCATTACATGGATAATTATCTATTTATTATTTTAAAGTGAGTTTCTTTGACTTTATTAGGAATTACATATTTATTAATATCTGACCACAGAATCTGAAAAAGAAGGGAATGCAAATCCTGTTTCCATTTTCATCAATGCCTTCGCTGAAACGCTTTTTTCTGTAGTTAATATTTCTCTAATATAAATATTATTAAAATTTTTTATCCTTCCAGTAATAGAAAGGCCTCCAACAGTGTGAGTCGGAAGAGAACCAATTACAGAATTATACATCTTTTCAATTTTGATAAGGTGAAGTAGTTTCGGGGGGAATAGCGTCTGAAGGGACTGTTCAGTGGGAATCCCGGAGGATAACGACACCAGGACTCGTTCCTGCTCTCAGGGACCAGAGGTTACAGTCCAGAATTAAGAGCCGAGTTATCTAAGAGGAAAACTCTCACATTCTGCACAGTCAGGTCTCTCAAGAGTTGATCACGCATGCTCTTCGCCCAAACAATACACACACAAGTTGTGGGTCACCGTGATTTTGCACATATTATGTTGATCCTGGAATAACATTCCTGTCCCAAAATGTAGTCCTTACCCTCTATCCCCTAAACCTAACCCTACCCATAACTTTCCCCTATAATCCGAGGGAAATGAGAGGTGAATAACACTGATGTTGAAGCACCTCACCCTGGGTCTAAGCCTAAACTTGACATAAACTGTAAACTTGTCCCTCGAATCTGATTGGTTGATTGGAAAGTTGTTCCAGGATCAACAAAGATGTCGATCCAGGAACATGTGGTACTTGGTGAAATCACGTTCACCAAAGTTGTGTGTTTCATCTGGTGTCAGAAACCTGAGACACACACTTCCTGAAACGCTTATCACTTGCCATAACTGTTCTTACCTTTTACAGGTGAGTGCAAATCAGACAAAACAGTCCCTGAAGACGAAGAGTGGATGACACGTTCTCTAGGCGCCCCTTTTATACCTTTCGAAAGGGAACTGTCCATTTTTATCAAAACCAAGAAACTTTCCTCTCGTTCAAATCGTTCCGTGATATTTCAGTAATGTAGTTTTTGTGATTTGCAGTTGTAGAGAGAGAGAGAGAGAGGAGAGAGAGAGAGAGAGTGTGTGTGTGTGTGTGTGTGTGTGTGTGTGAGAGAGAGAGAGAGAGAGAGAGAGAGGAGAGAGAGAGGAGAGAGAGAGAGAGAGAGAGAGAGAGAGAGAGAGTGTGTGTGTGTGTGTGAGAGAGAGAGAGAGAGTGTGTGTGTGTGTGTCCACAAAGATGGCAATATCTCAAATCCTTGACCTTTGTTGGGACATTTTTTGGTCCCTGTGAGGAAAACAGCTTATAAATCTTCTTCTTATAAATCACACTGAATCATACAGAATGAGTTTTTTGAAAATGTAAAAACGCCATTGAAACAAAATCATAAAACATGAAAACACAACATGAGTGTGTGTGTGTGTGTGTGTGTGTGTGTGTGTGTGTGTGTGTGTGTGTGTGTGTTGTGTGTGTGTGTGTGTGTGTGTGTGTGTGTGTGTGTGTGTGTGTGTGTGTGTGTGTGTGTGTGTGTCTGCAGTTTTTGTCAATGTCTATGTCTGAAGTCTGTCTGTGTGGACTAATACACCACATTCACCCACACACGCACACGCACACACACACACACACACACACACACACACACACACACACACACACACACACTCACACACACCCACACACACACACACACTTATACTGTATAATGTTTTTCATAAAAATTTTGAGGGGTGAAATATGACATGAGATTCACTTTGTGATTTCAGCTGATTTAAAGAATGGTTAGACAACATTTGAGATCGGCAGATTGTTCATATGCTCAAATATCATGTTTTTAACTAGAGACAAAATGAAGATGATCTACTGGAAAACTCTTTAAAATATTCAAATATTCCATGTGATGAATCTGTTCTGGAGCTGAACTGGATGCAGATGTCAGAAGACTGCAAGAGCTGATTGAAATTTCACACAATTTAAGAGTAAATCAATCAGGACTCAATCTTTCTCCTTAAGAGAAATAATAAAAAAACAGTAGTTTCTTCTGAAAGTCTGTGTGAGAGATCTTGAGCTGAAAGCTTCATGTCTTCTTCCTCTGGGTGTCTTTCTCTTCTTCAACTCATTCAAATTCCATTTTAAAACAGAGGTCAAGCCCAGAAACTCACTCGTCTGGTTTCTCATGTGTTCAGTGTTGAATAATTGTCACTGGAGGAAAGATTCTGCTCATTCTGCACACTTTAACACTTCACACTGTATCAGCGGCTCATAAGTTGATCTTAATTTTACTCTCGGTAACACTTTATTTTACAGTGTCCTTGTTACACATGTTACATGTACTTACCATAGTAATAACAGTAAATTATGCATAATTACATGCAACTAACCCTCAACCAAACCCTAATCCTACCCTAACCCTATAGTAAGTACATGTAGTTGCTTAATATTACTCAGTACTCAAATATATAATTACACTGTAACACTGACACCTTAAAAATAAAGTGTAACCAAACACTTTATTTCTCCGGCTTCCTCACAGGGATAGTGTCAAGCGAGCTGAGAGATCATTTTCGCAGCGTTCCCATAGTTTTCTCAGCAAATTAAACATATATTCAGAGCGAGGTCGGGAGGTCACGGAGCCAGACACCATTCGGCGCGGGACAATGCAGAGGGAAGTGTGTGTGAACATGCCAATTACAGCCTGGGGAGACGAGCGCCGGGACGGTGAATATGAAGAGGAACGTTTCCCACGATCAGAGATGATGAGACATACGCCAGTCGTTCACTTCATCCCCAGTTCAGCCAACACAGGAACACCAGTATACACTAAATGTGAGATTTATGCAGTTGGACTGCGTATGAAATATCCATCCTTTCGCACCATTACACAGTTTTAACATAAACAAAGTAACCTAACTAATGAACTTTAAGGGTTAATTCACCCACAAATGAAAACTCTGTCAGTAATTACTCACCCTCATGTCTTTCCAAACACGTAAGACTTTAGTTCATCTTCAAAACACAAATGAAGATATTTTTTTATGAAATCTGAGATATTTCTGTCCCTCCATTGACAGTCTACGCAACTACTTTGACACTTCAGAAAGTTCATTTTCTGAACTTTTTTCATATTTATTTTTTATTTATTTTTTATTTGGTTTACTGTAAAAAATAAATCATGAGTCTTGTCATTTTCATTTAAAAAAATGAAATTTTACATGATTTATTCAGGTAGATTCCATGAATGAAATCAAGCTTTAACTACTCAAAAATATTATGTGTAATATTGTTACCATAATTTTTTTAAGTAAATAGCAGTAAAATTTTTTACAGTGTTGTGTTGTTTTTTTAATTTTTAATTTTTAAAAAAAATAAATAATAAATGATAACAATAACATCACACAAGCACTACTTCACAAAACACACATTCTGGAAGGAGAGACGTGCAAGGTGTCTATGTATATATATATGTATGTAGATGTGTATGTTTGTATGTATGTGTATGTATATGTGTATATATGTGTGTATGTGGTGATATGAATGTTCATCCATATTGATTTATGTATTAGGTTGTTTTTGTATATTTGTTTATTTGTTTACCCATTGGTTTTCTTTCATATTATGCATTCTTTTCTTGCTTGTCGTCATTTTCTCTTGTCGTATTTGTCTGATACTTGCTTTTTCAACATATACGTATATATGTCTGTATTTGGTTTTCTTGTTATCTTTATGTACTTATCTGTATTGTATTGTTTGCTTAATTAAAACAAAAACAAAAAAGAACTTTCATAAAGAGATCGTGAAACTAATCCATATGAATTGAGCCGTTTAGTCCAGATTTAATGAAGAGACTTGATCGCTTTATATGATGACAGATTTAATTTAGGCTTTTATTCAAATATAAACATTCATCAACTCACACATCAGTTGTAGTACACGGAAGCTCAAACATGTTCGCTTGATGTGCGAGAACCAATGAGGTTCATTCTCATGTTACGCATCACGTTTGAACTTCTGCAAGAGCCAATGAGGTTCATTCTCGTGTTACGCAGCACGTTTGAGCTTCAGCAAGAACCAATGAGGTCATTCTGGTGTTACGCATCACTTTTGAACTTCAGCAAGAACCAATGAGGTTCATTCTTGTGTTATGCATCACGTTTAAACTTCAGCAAGAACCAATGAGGTTCATTCTCATGTTACGCATCACGTTTGAGCTTCAGCAAGAACCAACGAGGTTCATTCTCGTGTTACGCATCACGTTTGAATTTCAGCAAGAACCAATGAGGTTCATTCTCGTGTTACGCATCACGTTTGATCTTCAGCAAGAACCAATGATGTTCATTCTCGTGTTACGCAGCACGTTTGAGCTTCAGCAAGAGCCAACGAGGTTCATTCTCGTGTTACGCATCACGTTTGAATTTCAGCAAGAACCAATGAGGTTCATTCTTGTGTTACGCATCATGTTTGAATTTCAGCAAGAACCAATGAGGTTCATTCTCGTGTTACGCATCACTTTTGAACTTCAGCAAGAACCAATGAGGTTAATTCTCGTGTTACGCATCACGTTTGAATTTCAGCAAGAACCAATGAGGTTCATTCTCGTGTTACGCATCACTTTTGAACTTCAGCAAGAACCAATGAGGTTCATTCTCATGTTATGCATCACGTTTGAGCTTCAGCAAGAACCAATGAGGTTCATTCTCGTGTTACGCATCACGTTTGAGCTTCAGCAAGAACCAATGAGGTTCATTCTCGTGTTACGCATCACGTTTGAGCTTCAGCAAGAACCAATGAGGTTCATTCTCGTGTTACGCATCACGTTTGAGCTTCAGCAAGAGCCAACGAGGTTCATTCTCGTGTTACGCATCACGTTTGAATTTCAGCAAGAACCAATGAGGTTCATTCTTGTGTTACGCATCATGTTTGAATTTCAGCAAGAACCAATGAGGTTCATTCTCGTGTTACGCATCACTTTTGAACTTCAGCAAGAACCAATGAGGTTAATTCTCGTGTTACGCATCACGTTTGAATTTCAGCAAGAACCAATGAGGTTCATTCTCGTGTTACGCATCACTTTTGAACTTCAGCAAGAACCAATGAGGTTCATTCTCGTGTTATGCATCACGTTTGAGCTTCAGCAAGAACCAATGAGGTTCATTCTCGTGTTACGCATCACGTTTGAGCTTCAGCAAGAACCAATGAGGTTCATTCTCGTGTTACGCATCACGTTTGAGCTTCAGCAAGAACCAATGAGGTTCATTCTCGTGTTACGCATCACGTTTGAGCTTCAGCAAGAGCCAACGAGGTTCATTCTCGTGTTACGCATCACGTTTGAATTTCAGCAAGAACCAATGAGGTTCATTCTTGTGTTACGCATCATGTTTGAATTTCAGCAAGAACCAATGAGGTTCATTCTCGTGTTACGCATCACTTTTGAACTTCAGCAAGAACCAATGAGGTTAATTCTCGTGTTACGCATCACGTTTGAATTTCAGCAAGAACCAATGAGGTTCATTCTCGTGTTACGCATCACTTTTGAACTTCAGCAAGAACCAATGAGGTTCATTCTCATGTTATGCATCACGTTTGAGCTTCAGCAAGAACCAATGAGGTTCATTCTCGTGTTACGCATCACGTTTGAGCTTCAGCAAGAACCAATGAGGTTCATTCTCGTGTTACGCAGCACGTTTGAGCTTCAGCAAGTTTGCTGAATGGAGGGACAGAAATATCTCAGATTCCATTAAAATATCTTCATTTGTGTTTTAAAGATGAACGAAAGACTTGGAACAACATGAGGATGAGTTAATGATGAATTTTTTTCCATTTTTGGGTGAATTAACCCTTTAATGTTATGCATTTTTGTCAGTCATGCAGATATTAAATGGCTAAGCTTTCTGTAATTGTACTGCTAATAAACTGAATGTGTTTTAAACACAATAACCATATTTATCATCAGTCAATCAATTAATCAATCAATCCAATTTGTTTCTCATATTTCTCATATTGTTTCTCATATTGAATATTGCTTGTTCCACAGCTAGACATATTTCAACCGAATTTATGCTCATTCTGAGCAATTTGATTAATATGATTAATTAAATAAAATCAAATACAAATACAATTAGTTAATAATAAACTATACTTTTTTTTTTAACTGAAATGTAGTTGTTTTCACAATTTGAATCAATGCCTTTTGAATGATTATTTAAATCCAATAGTTAATTTTTTTGAGTGCAGAGTGCAGAAATTTGACCGGTTTCATTTATGTATGTCTGACAAATATGCATGTTAAATGTTAAAACTGTTATATTATATGTAATTAAAATACATACATCTTAAATTGAGGCCTAAATATTCTATAATTAATATAAAAAATATGCTATAAAGCTGTGTTTATATAAAACACATTGTAATAACTTTTTCATCATGTACATTAGTTGTTGGTTTATGTCTGTGGATTCTGTAGGAAAGAAAAGCCACAAAAAAGTATCCTTGACAGCAATGATATTAAATGATATAATATTTCATTTAACATGAATCTCCTAAAGAATTTCAGAAGAGATCTCAGACGTGTCTCAAACTGTGGGCAGATTTGTCATCAAAACACTAAGATATCAGACATTCAATTCTTGCAGTACATAATATATATTTCAGTAAACAAATGATATTTTAGGCGTTTTAACAAGCGGAGTGTGTCGTGTTTATCGATCCGATCAGAATGAAGATCACTAGTGTAATTAGTGCAATAACGGCAGGATTAGAGACTCAACAAAAGCTCTTCAGAAGAGCGAATCACACACTAATCACAGGTCAGCTGACCTATTGATCTGAGGGGTCAGAGGTCAAGCCTGTTGATGGACTCATTCCACGAGTGTGAGGGATAAGATCGTTTTCTCTCAAAGTTCATTAAATATGAATCACTTCAGCTGTGACTGAATTTTTGTACAGTGATATTTTTCTTTCTGTCTTCTAACTTACTGTAAAGAACAGGAAACCTTGAACTATCATTTTATTGTAGGAAACTGTTATATATGAGAAGTTGTTTCTTATGGTCACCAAAGGCTGCATTTATTTAATCAAAAATACAGTAACATTTTGAAATATTATTACAATTTAAAATAAGTGTTTTCTATGTGAATATACAGTAAAGTGTAATGTATTCCTGTGATCAAAGCTGAATTTTCAGCATCATTACTCCAGTCTTCAGTGTCACATGATCCTTCACAAATCAGTATAATATGATGATTTGATGCTCAAGAAACATTCATTATTATTATCAATGTTTAAAACAGCTTCATATTTTTGTGGAAACCGTGATACATTTTAAGTTTTTAAATAAAAGTTCAAAAGAACAGCATTTATTTGAAATAGAATCTTTTGGAAGATTATAAATGTCTTTACTGTCACTTTTGATCAATTTAATAAGTCCATGCTAAAAAAAAAAAATCTAAATTCTTTTAAAAAAATGTATCTCCAGTTAAGCTCGACTGCATTTGTCTAGACCACTAGAGAAGAGGCTTTGAACAGTTTCTGACCGTGTTGCATTCTGGGTTTTCTTCCATGTTTTCATCCACCAGTTTAAAATGGTCTGATCACTTAGTAACCATCAGAGAGCCAATCCATTGAGGACAAGAGAAACAGAGAGAGAGAGCGAGAGAGAGAGAGAGAGAGAGAGAGAGAAAGAGAGAGAGAGAGAGAGAGACTATAGGTTTGTGTATGACAGCATTAATTTCAGTCTCCATTCAGCCTTGTCTGAAGTCATGTGTGTTGCCATGGAGATTCATTTGTCTATGAGTGTGTTTGTCTTAATGTATGTGTATAGGTGGGGAGATGGATTGGTGTGTGTGTGTGTGTGTCTGTGTGTGTGTGTGAGAGAGAGAGAGAGAGAGAGAGTTTGAGTGTGTGTGTGTGTGTGTGTGTGTGTGTGTGTGTGTGTGTGTGTGTGTGTGTGTGTGTGTGTGTGTGTGTGTACAGGTTTGGCTCTACTTGGCCAAATTTCCTCACTTATATACTGCAATATTATGACAACCGACTAGTGAGGACACTAGTTAAAAAATGCGTAGCTTTAGGGTAGAAAAATTTCATTAACATGAATTATAATCAGTGGAAGTCTATGCAGTGTTCTCACTAATACAGTGAAGTTCCCCTGGGTTGAAACACACACACACACACACACACACACACACACACACACTCAAACTCTCTCTCTCTCTCACCACACACACACACACACACACACACACACACACACACACACACACACACACACACACACACACACACACACACACACACACACACACTCAAACTCTCTCACACACACACACACACACACACACTCAAACTCTCTCTCACACACACACACACACACACACACACACTCAAACTCTCTCATCGCTCACACACACACACACACACACACACACACACACACACACACACACACACACACACACACACACACTCAAACTCTCTCTCTCACACACACACACATACACACACACACACACACACACACACACACACACACACACACACACACTCCAAACTATCTCTCTCTCTCTCTCTCTCTCTCTCTCTCTCTCTTGTAATTTGCTCTCTCTCTCTCTCTCTCTCTCTCTCACACACACACACACACACCTTTCAGTCCTCTAGCGGCTTTTCTGCTTTACAGTTTTTTTCGATTGCTAAACGACAGTGAGCACAACTGGAGCTACATGTGCAAAACTCTAACTACAGTCTGCACTACCATCAGTCACCTGAGCTAAACAGTTCACATCACCTGCAAAACTCACTCCAAGCAACACAACTCTAAAAGGGATAGTTCACTTTGAAATTAATTTTTGGTATGTTTTAGCTTACCTCAAGGGCATCCAAGATGTAGGTGTCTTTTTTTCCGCAGTAGTTTCAATTTTTATATTTTTAGGTCAAACCGTTCTTGTCTGTCAGTCATATAATGCAGGTCTATGGTCACTGTCTCAAAGAGCATGCACAGAGTCCAAATTAAAACAATTCCCCGTCGTCCAAATGAAACAATTCCCCATCGTAAGTACACATTGATGGCCCAAGACACGAAACGAGCGGTTTGTGTGAGAAAACGAACAGTATTTATATCGTTTTTACCTCTTATACACAGCCATGTCCAAGTGATCTGATCTGACGTGTACGCAGACTGGTGCATAGATATATACACACTAGATGCCGCCTTGTCTACGGCAGTTCATTGGAACGAATGTCTTTAAGGCGACATCTAGTGTGTATATATCTATGCACCAGTCTGCGTACACGTCAGATCAGATCACTTCGACATGGCTGTGTATAAGAGGTAAAAACGATATAAATACTGTTCGTTTTCTCACACAAACCGCTCGTTTCGTGTCTTAGGCCATCAATGTGTACTTACGATGGGGAATTGTTTCATTTGGACGACGGGGAATTGTTTTAATTTGGACTCTGTGCTTGCTCTTTGAGACAGTGACCATCGACCTGCATTATATGACTGACAGACAAGAACGGTTTGACCTAAAAATATAAAAATTGAAACTACTGCGGAAAAAAAGACACCTACATCTTGGATGCCCTTGAGGTAAGCTAAAACATACCAAAAATTAATTTCAAAGTGAACTATCCCTTTAACACATGGCTCAAAACAGGCTCAGTGCAGCCAAACACTATACACAACCCTCACTGAGATAACACACACTGTCACTCAGAACACACTGAGAGGAAAAACACTAGCATCAAACACCAATACAGAAAATACTAACTTTTCATCTTTACAGTTTGAACAATTTCATTGACTTCATACAAAGTAATATTTTCTTCAAAGAAAAGAGTGACATTCTTTCACATGATTTATTTACAGTTTTTCTCGATTGTTTACACACATTTTCTGAAAGCATGCCTCATATTCTCAGAACTCTACACACAAATCCAAAAAAAAACACACACAATGGGCAAAACCCCTCAATTCTCCTGCAAAATGAAACTTTACATTCAAAACAATGTTATTTCTTCTCTAAATGGTATTTTGTTTTCAAATGACACACACAAACCATCATATGAATAGACATTTATACTGTAAGAACCAGTTGAACACTGATGTGCTCAATGTAAAACACTATGATGAATGGAAAACACTTCTTCTCCATTCATCATAATGACTTAGGCCTTTTTTTGTTCAGTGTTACACTTACTACAGACAATACATACATAAGTGTGTTGTAAAATATTTGAGAATATTGTTTTTATACTCAGAAGACACAAATACATGGTAACAAATATATTTTATTTTTCCCACAAAAACAATGTACACAGTGTACATCCCAACCAACACAAAGTTGTACATACAGTGGTCTACATACAAAACAACAGAAGAATTGAATGTATACAGTTACAGTAAAAAAAAAAAAAAAATCCGATGTTGGCCTCCATTGCTCCATTGAAGAGCTCACCTGTTGAAGAGCTCACCTGTTGAAGAGCTCACCTGTTGAAGAGCTGACCTGTTGAAGAGCTGACCTGTTGAAGAGCTGACCTGTTGAAGAGCTGACCTGTTGAAGAGCTCACCTGTTGCCCTTTATGCTAAAGCTCTGATTGCTAATTGTAAAACTGTGTGACGGGTGTTTGCCCATGTGATGAGTCAGTGTGCATATTTGAATGGCAGTGTGTTCCTTGGGAAAACAAGAGATTTTCTGCATTAAAATTGTGCCAAAAGCAGAGAATTGTGTGTAGTGTTCTGAAAAAAATTTGTGTTTTAGAACTGCAATGTGAGTGTAAAGCAGGAATTGTGCTTGTAGTTTAGCAGAATTGGTTCAGGGGGTTGGTGAATGAGTTACATGTTGTGGTCATTGTGTCTCAAGTACCAGTATTTGTGTGTAAACAATCGAGAAAAACTGTACATTTTTAGAACATAACAATTCTTTAAGGTAAATGAAATTAGCAGTTTGCTTCAATAGTCTGTAGTAATTTACGGAATTACAGTAATGAGAAAAAAAGGTAGAAACTAAAAGTGCATACTGTAATTCAAACAAATAATTGAGGGGCTAATCCTGCCTCTCTCCAGCATCAGGACACAATCAGCAGTGTGTGAAAGGCACAAGGCTGAAATCTATTCTGTTTTGAATGTGTGGTTCACAGTTTTGACAGCAGTGTGTTAGCATTTGAACAAAGTGCTGTAAATCCACAGTGTTGTGCAGGTTGTGGTTAAAGTCATGGGATAAGTGTGTAGAGTTTTGAAAACTGTGTTCAAGCAATGAAAAACGAACTAGAGTTTGGTCCACATGAACTGCTGCTGTGCAGACTGGAGTTAGAGTTTTGCACATGTGACTCCAGTTGTGCCCACTGTCGTTTAGCAATCGGAAAAAACTGTAACAGGTTTAACACTGGTAGTATTGCGCCCTCCTGTGGCGAGAGTGTGTGAATCACTACACCAGGACTTGTTCTACTTTTACATCAACATCAAGGTTTCAGGTATATAGATCTACTGCTTGCCGCTATTTTAAAGATTGCATATTGTGACTATTAATATTGATTTCATATTGTGACAGAAATTTTTAAACACAAATATCCAATGCACACACAGTAGCATCTTGTTATATGAGATAATAAAAACTAACGCTTAAATCTGTTTAAAATGTTTCACTCAGGACATGTTTGACATGTCATATCAAATACTCATTATAATTGATCAAATCAATTTAAATTATTAAATTAGATTATTTTAAATAATCAATTTTATTACACTACTTACAGTTAAATATTACTTGCACCTAAAATATTGTACATCCAACAACGAAGTCTACAGTGTGTGTGTGTGTGTGTGTGTGTGTGTGTGCGCTGTGATATGCAGTGTTTTTTTTTTTTTTTTTTGTCTTTCTGAGAGACATTTTTGTGGGTTTTAACCACAGAGATGCCTTTGTTACAGAACAGTTGAAAATCATGCTGGCGTGTTTTCCTTTGTTATTGATATGTTTTGAGATTACTACTGTACATAAGAACAGTGTGTGAGCAGAAGCGCTGTGTGACTGGTGTGTGTCCTCTAGATGGCGCTGTGTCTCCACTGATGCTGAACTCAATCACATGACTGAAACACACACGTCATTACAGAGCTGAATCCGAGTTAATCAAGTGTTTACGCTGTCCAGGTGTGTGTGCTTGAGCTAAACCCAGGATTAACGCTGGTTAATCCTCCTGTGTGTGTGAGAGTGTTTACAGCTTATAGTTTTAATGAGCAGAATCCAGTGTTTCGGATGTGCCTTTCATAACTGATCTGAAAGGGGATCCTTGTGAATTATGCATGTGTGTTAATGTCAGCATGAAACGGAAGTTGTGATATTTTATATTAATTTTTTTTTATAAAATTTTTTGTGGAAGTTGTGATTCTTTTTTCCCCCTTCCATATTGTGAGATATATCGAGTGACGTGTATCAGCTTTTCGAACAAGAACAGATGAAGAAAAGAGAAGAGAAGAGAAGAGAGGAGAGAAGAGAGGAGAAGAGAAGAGAAGAGAAGAGAAGAGAAGAGAAGAGAAGAGAAGAGAAGAGAAGAGAAGAGAGGAGAGGGGAGAAGAGAAGAGAAGAGAAGAGAAGAGAAGAGAAGAGAAGAGAAGAGAAGAGAAGAGAAGAGAAGAGAAGAGAAGAGAAGAGAAGAGAAGAGAAGAGAAGAGAAGAGAGGAGAGGAGAGGAGAGGAGAGAAGCTGCAAGAGGAAGTTATTCTGATTCAAGATTACAAAACACAGGAATTATAAAAAAAAAATAATAATAATAATAAATAAATAAATAAAATGTGCACTGATAAATCATTTATGCGTATGGCAAGCCGTTTTAACTTTTTATTAATTTCCAGGATATGAATTCTTGATATCAACAATTCAATTTTCACTAGTTCAAATTATAGTTATTGATATCAGGAATTAGATTTATACTAGTAACAATGCTCATTCTAGATCAAGAATTGAATTTCAACTAGTGAAAACTATAATTCTTGATATCTAATTGTATTTTCACTAGTGAAATGTCACCATAGGCTGCCATTCAAATTCAGTTGTTGATATCAAGAATTGATTTCTTAATAGTTGAAATTCCAGTTTCACATATTATCAGAAATACAATTCTTACTAGTAAAAACCTTTATTTTTGATATCAAGAATTCAGTTGTCACTAGTTGAAATGTCTATTCTTGTTATCAACAATTGAATTGCTACTAGTAACAATGTTCATTTTTAATATCAATAATTCCATTTTCACTAGTGACAGATGTTAATTTCTGATATCATGAATGTGATTGTTACTAGTAAGAAAGCCATTTTAGATATCTGAGATTATATCGATATCAAAAATGAAAATTTTTACTAGTAACAATGTAATTCTTGATATCAACAATTGATTTTGAATGGCAGCCTATGTATGGCAAGCCGTTTTATATGGCAAGCCGTTTTAGCTTAAATTGTACCCAGCGTTACTCGTCGTAATTGCATTTTTACTAGTAAGAATTCAATTAGAGAGCTCTACAATTCAATTCTTACTAGTAGCAATTACAATTAGAGAGCTCTCCAATTCAATTACTACTAGTGAGAATTACAATTACAGAGCTCTCTAATTCAGTTCTTACTAGTAACAATTCCAATTAGAGAGCTCTACAAATGAATTTTTACAAGTCATATGTCTCCATTGACTTCCATTCATTTTTAATTACAGAGCTGTACAATGGAATTGTTACTAGTAAGAATTACAATTAGAGAGCTCTACAATTGAATTGTTACTAGTAAGAATGCAATTGCAGAGCTCTTTAATTCAATTATTACTAGTAACAATTCCAATTGCAGAGCTCTCTAATTCAGTTGTTACTAGTAAGAATGTAATTGCAGAGCTCTTTAATTCAATTACAGAGCTCTGCAATTATACATATCTTTAATTCATATTTTTACTAGTAAAAATTCAATTAGAGAGCTCTGTAATTGCATTCTTACTAGTAACAACTGAATTAGAGAGCTCTCTAATTGTAATTCTTACTAGTAATAATTGAATTAGAGAGCTCTCTAATTGTAATTCTTACTAGTAACAATTCAATTGTAGAGCTCTCTAATTGTAATTCTTACTAGTAACAATTCAATTGTAGAGCTCCGTAATTAAAAATGAATGGAAGTCAATGGAGACATACGACTAGTAAAAATTCATTTGTAGAGCTCTCTAATTGTAATTGTTACTAGTAAGAATTGAATTAGAGAGCTCTGTAATTGTAATTCTTACTAGTAATAATTGAATTGGACAGCTCTCTAAATGTAATTGCTACTAGTAAGAATTGAATTGTAGAGCTCTCTAATTGAATTCTTACTAGTAAAAATGCAATTACGACGAGTAACGCTGGGTACAATTTAAGCTAAAACGGCTTGCCATAGTTTTATCTTTAATTGTACCCAGCGTTACTTGTCGTAATTGCATTTTTACTGGTAAGAATTGAATTAGAGAGCTCTACAAATGAATTTTTACTAGTCATATGTCTCCATTGACTTCCATTCATTTTTAATTGCAGAGCTCTCTAATTCAGTTGTTACTAGTAAGAATGCAATTGCAGAGCTCTGCAATTATACATATCTTTAATTAGTTTTTTTACTAGTAAAAATTAAATTAGAGAGCTCTCTAATTGTAATTGCTACTAGTAAGAATTGAATTGTAGAGCTCTCAAATTGAATTCTTACTAGTAAAAATGCAATTACGACGAGTAACGCTGGGAACAATTTAAGCTTAAAACAGCTTGCCATAGCCTATGGTGACATTTCACTAGTGAAAATACAATTAGATATCAAGAATTATAGTTTTTACTAGTTGAAATTCAATTCTTGATATCTAGAATTAGCATTGTTACAAGTGGAAATGTAATTTCTGATATCAAAAATTGCCATTGTTACTAGTATAAATCTAATTCCTGATATCAATAACTATAATTTGAACTAATGAAAATTGAATTGTTGATATCAAGAATTCATATCCTGGAAATGAATAAAAGTTAAAACGGCTTGCCATATATATATGCGCGGTGAATGTTTGCAGTGTTTCCTGGTAATCTTGTAATTTGCACTTGCATTGTGAACGCTTTACTCAGAATGAGAGTGTGTGAAACCTGATCAAACACACTCACAGGCTTTGAGTTTGACTCACACACTCTGCCGAGAGCCAGGAGAAACCACTGTTTCTAACCAGCTCACACAAAAGCTTTACAATAAGGTCTTATTCAATGAGAAATATACTTCTACAGCATTTATTAATCTCCGCTAATGTTAATTTACAAACACGTTTTTAAAGTCAAAAGTTGAATCTGCATGCAATGCATTCACTAATGTTAATAAAGGCGACCTTATTGGAAACACTTTACAACTACCAACAGGTGACATTAGTTAATGCATTAACTAACAGTGAGCAATGCATTTGTTACAGTATTAGTTAATAAAAAAATGCAACTATTGCTGTCAGATTTATGCTTTTAGCAATATTTTGTCCCTGAATGTCGAGAAACTCTAAAGTTTGTTAAATAGCCATTTTTATGGAAACACTTTACAATATAGTTAACATTACAGTTAAAGGAACCGTATGTAAGAAATGTATTTCAATTAATCATAAAATGGCCCTGATATGTCACTAGACATTAAGAAATCATGTTCATTTCTACAGTAATTTGAAAGTGAATGCAGTACCAGTTTTGGCCACAATCTTACATACGGCTCCTTTAATGCATTTATTAAAAATACAGCTGTTCATTGTTAGTTCACTTAAATAATATTAGCATATACAACTTTTGATTTCAATAATGTATATATGCTGAAAGTAACATTAACCAAGGTTAATAAATGCTTTAGAAATGTAACTTGTAGTTAACTAAAATTAACAAAGTGTTACAATATTATCTTAATATTTTAAATGTAATTAAATTAAACATAATACTACAATTCAACTTAAATAATTTGTTTTTTTTGCATAATGTTATTTTAATTAATTAATTAATACTTTTGATTCTAATAATGTATTAGTAAATATTAAACAATGAAATTGAATTAAATGCTTTGGTATTTCTCATTGTAAGTTAACTAATGTAAACAAATTTCGTTTCTTTATTTGCCAGAAATGCTTTTACTGTACACTGTATTATTGTCATGATTTATCACAACTTTTTTTTCTTTTGTCAAATAAACTTAGAAGTGAATGTGGTTCAGATGACCATTAAACAGTCTCCTTCATTGTATTAACTAAAATGTTTAATTTCAATGAACTCAAAATTTTAAGGCAACCAGGTTTCTTACTTTTTTTTAAGTTAAACCAACTTTTTTTTTTTTTTTTTTTTTTTTTTTTACAGTGTTTGCTTGGCTTTATCCATTCTCCTCTGGTAATTTGCAGTAAAACTGGCCTTGTCGTCGTCAGTCACACACACACGTCAGTGTGTTTTCTCTTCAGTGTTTGTTTAGTGAGCAGTGAATACACTCTGATTGAGAATCTCATCTGTAATCTAACGCTATTGTTCCTGTGACTGTATGAGCTTATATGAGGAGACGGATCGGAGCACGCGAGAGCAGACGAATCAAACATTTCTGTTCATATCTGAAAAGGATTGAATATTAATGTTTTTCAAATGCAAATCTGACCTTTATGAACGCACACAAAAGCTACCGTGAAGGATGTGAACATTCTGTTAAGAGCAAAATAATGACATGTACAGTATGACATTCATTGAGATAAAAACATAATAGCTATTTCAGGAGACATGAAGCTCTCAGATCGCAGTTTAAAATGCAGAGAAACACAAACAGACTCGAGTTAGTCACTAGTTGTCATCCAGCTATAAAATAAATGTGAATCGCAGCTCAGATCATTTGATTTGATGAGAATTGTTTGAGATCAAACACGCAGACTTTGGGATGTTGAGCATATTTTGAGATGTGAAGCTCTTGAGGAGACTCTGGGGTTGAAAGCTCTCTGTTTTCACTCCTTTTCATCTCAGAAAGATACCGTAGCCTACTTGAAGAAACCTTCCAGCAAAGCTCCCTGAAAAACTATGAGCAAGTGTACCTGGACAAAAGCCGTTTTAAACGCAAAGGGTCGTTACACCATATACTGATTTGAATTAGTTAATAGAAGTTAAATCATAAATAAATTCAATTTGTGGTTTTATTTTTGAAAGCATTCTCACTTTACAGCATTTTAACACGAGTGCCAGTGCTCTTCACAGTACTGTAGCTTTGCAGGAAGGTTTCTTCAGGCATCTCGGAGACGTTCCCGCAGTTCTTCTGGATTTAGTCTGTCTCAGTTTCTTCTGTTTCTTCATGTAATCACAGACGGACTCGATGATGGTGAGATCAGATCATACCGGCTGTTGTCAGACTCCTTGTGCATACACAAATCTCATTGGATTATTACAATTAATGGCAAAAATAATGTTTGGAAATATAAACTGATATTTCCTACTGATACACTACAGCAAAAGATATAAATAACTGACTTAAAACCTTTTTTTGGGGGGGGGGGGGATTTGTAAATTTTACACAGTACTGTATATTTTTTAGAAAGAAAATCTACAACATCCATGAAGCAGTCGGTCGTGCAGTCGTGTCTCTCCCGTTCATCTGAATGTGGGATCAGGCCGGAGCTAGAACACGTCATCCTGCTGAAAACAAATGCCAAATGTTAATGAGATTTTAATTTGACAGTCATTTGCAGAGAGACTGGTGGAAATCGACTGGCTTTGAGAACGGAAACACGGCTGTTCGGAAGGACAAAAGGAGTGAGGTGAACAAAACGCCTCTCAGGATCTCAAACCAAAGGAAAAGAAAGTTACACTTTCCCCTAAAAAACTGGAGTTTGTGGTTCTTACCAAGTCAAGCATGACCAGTTCTGTTTCTTATAGGAACATTTCTTATATCACTCAAATCATATTACTAATATCACTAATACTTAAAGGAGAACTCCGGGCAATTTTTAAGTTAATCTTGATCGTTATACCTTTGTGAGTGTACTGGCTATAGAGAAAAAACCGAACCGGATTGGTGCTTGCAACGCGGAGCTGCTACAGTTAATGTCCAGAGCTCCCACTCAGCTAAAGCGGCAGTTATGGGGGCATAAACATAAAGAGTGTCTTTGTGCCTCTTAACAGACACAAAATGCAATTAAAATGTCTGTCCAACATGAACAGGGCCCTTACATGACAACAAGATGCGTTTAGCAACTTAGCCATTGTTTAAATTCACCTAAATAGTGTTTTAGACGGCTAGCTGTAGTCTCGCGCTGAAGTCCCGTGGGAACTCAGTTGTAGCCGGGAAAAGGTAAATAGCAGTGTGCAGGTCGGAGGAGCGTCGTGTGTGAAGAGTGATGATCGGAGTTGCTCACAAGTGAAGAAGAAATGGTTCGCGTTTGTGCCGTTCCGAATTGTGGCAACAGAATGCGAAAATACAAGAACTTACATTTTCATCGTCTTCCTTTCCATGACCTTTTTCCGGCTACAACTGAGTTCCCACAGGACTTTAGTGCGAGACTACAGCTAGCCTTATGATGGATAGATGCACTTTTATGATGGACAGATGAACTTTTATGATGTATAGATGCACTTTTATGATGGATGGATGCACTTTTATGATGGATGGATGCACTTTTATGATAGATAGATGCACTTTTATGATGGATAGATGCACTTTTATGATGGATGGATGCACTTTTATGATGGATGGATGCACTTTTATGATGGATAGATGCACTTTTATGATGGATGGATGCACTTTTATGATGGATGGATGCACTTTTATGATGGATGGATGCACTTTTATGATGGATAGATGCACTTTTATGATGGATGGATGCACTTTTATGATGTATGGATGCACTTTTATGATGAATAGATGCACTTTTATGATGGATGGATGCACTTTTATGATGGATGGATGCACTTTTATGATGGATGGATGCACTTTTATGATGGATGGATGCACTTTTATGATGGATAGATGCACTTTTATGATGGACAGATGCACTTTTATGATGGATGGATGCACTTTTATGATGGATGGATGCACTTTTATGATGGATAGATGCACTTTTATGATGTATAGATGCACTTTTATGATGAATAGATGCACTTTTATCATGGATAGATGCACTTTTATGATGGATGGATGCACTTTTATGATGGATGGATGCACTTTTATGATGGATAGATGCACTTTTATGATGGATAGATGCACTTTTATGATGGATGGATGCACTTTTATGATGGATAGATGAACTTTTATGATGGATGGATGCACTTTTATGATGGATGGATGCACTTTTATGATGATAGATGCACTTTTATGATGGATGGATGCACTTTTATGATGGATGGATGCACTTTTATGATGGATGGATGCACTTTTATGATGATAGATGCACTTTTATGATGGATGGATGCACTTTTATGATGGATGGATGCACTTTTATGATGGATAGATGCACTTTTATGATGTATAGATGCACTTTTATGATGGACAGATGCACTTTTATGATGGATGGATGCACTTTTATGATGGATTGATGGATGGATGCACTTTTATGATGGATAGATGCACTTTTATGATGGATAGATGCACTTTTATGATGTATAGATGCACTTTTATGATGAATAGATGCACTTTTATCATGGATAGATGCCATTCTATGGACTTCAAAACAGAAACAGCCATTCACTCCCATTATAAAGCTTGGAAGAGTCGGGACATTTTTTAACAGAACTCTGATTGTATTCGTCTGAAAGAAGAATGTCATATACTCCTAGGATGACTTGAAGGTGAGTAAATCATGGGGTAATTTTCATTTTTGGGTGATCTATCCCTTTAAGTTCAGTGTGTCATATCATAGAGAAGCGCATTCTGTCAGTGTGTTTGAGGTTTATTGGATCTGCGACTTCAGATACTCACCCACCCTAACAATGAGAAAACCCCTCATGCTTCGACTCTGAAGTGCTGAACTGTTTAGTATTCTGGTCATGGGTCGCGCTGATGGGGGTCGGTTTCAATTCAAGCTCCCTCGCTGGCAGCTGGGCCCCTCGGTCACATGACCTCTCTTCATCTCTGTGGCAATTACCATCATCATCAGTAGTGTAGTTAAATAGAAATTAGTCCTCTTACCAAACTGGGCCGCAGATATCAGGAGAGTGACAGCAGGAGCCACTTTACGCTGAAATAAACCCACATCTGTTCATTTCAAGTCTTATCCCGCTTAAAATCCACAATGCATTAATATTTAAGGCTACAAGGCAAGAAAGAGTAGCTTGATCTGTGTGTGGATTTGCACTCATCTGTGCTTTGGAGACAAAATTGTTCCAAGAAGTTAACTAAACCTGACAAAAACCTCCCTTTGGGGACGTCCTCAAAAGTAAAAATGAATCAGAAATGAAGTTGTTAAAATTAGTTTTCTCTTGGTTTTGGGTCTTATGTGTCCTGTCTGTTTGGAATACTTTAAAAGGAGCATAAAAATGAAGAAGCACTTTAAAGTTGATGGTTTGTTGGCATATGCAATATGTTAGAACAAGAAAAATCACGTGCATGCATGACTGATATATCAGTATATTCAGCGACAGCGTTATAAATCCAGTTCTGTTGTCTGATTGGTCAACAACAGCTGCTACTGTGTGCATTACTCTTCAAAAGTTTGGGGATTGTAAGTTTTTAGTGTTTTTGAAATAAGTCTCTTCTGCTCGCCAAGGCTGCATTTATTTGATCAAAAATACAGTAAAATAAGAAAAATTGCTAAATATTATTACAAGTTAAAATAACTGTTTTCTATGTGAATATACAGTAAAGTGTAATTTATTCCTGTGATCAAAGCTGAATTTTCAGCATCATTACTCCGGTCTTCAGTGTCACATGATCCTTCACAAATCATTCTAATATGATGATTTGATGATCAAGAAACATTTATGCAGTTGTGCTGCTTCAGCATTTATTTAAAATAGAAATGCAACATTATTTAAAGTGTTTTTTCTTTTTTTCATATTCATGGTCTTTGTCTTAACGTTGTCTCTTCAGTTCTCGCTTTCCTTTGTTCCAGTCATCAGTTCTCATGGACATCATTCAATCATCACACCTGTTCGTTATTTAGTGATCATCACTGTGTATTTAAGTTCCTCTTTGTTCTCAGTTCAATTGTCTGGTATTGTTATTATTGGTATTTTTATTTAGTTGCTTTCTTCATATTACCCGAGTTTGTTTTATTTAATAAATCTTTTCTTTTGTGGAACCTTTTGAACTCTTTATCAGAGTCATCTGGACCTAAATGTGACATCTGCATTGTTCTGCGGTGGCTGTGACGGGCTCATTCCACTTTAAATGCGTTGAGAATGATATATATTTACAGTATATATTTTCACGGCAGGTTATTTCCACCAGCCATTCATCACATCCCTGCCATTTGCCAATGTCAGACAAAAGCCTTTTTCATTCGGTTTATTTCTCCAACCATGAAAGATTCAGACGCACATGGCTCCTTCAGACTCATATTCATCAGATCATTCACATCTGTCTTTATTTTGGTTATTAAATCTGCTGCGCTGGCTCTTTCATTGGCCAGACATCATGTAGCAGCGTCAGCATGTAACTCCAGTTTTCCTTTCCGACCACATGAGCGAAAGAAGTACAAACCACACAATGTTCATCACACAATACTGCTATTTTCTCTGAAATGGTAACAAATGTCATTTCCACACAGGGGTGTGTTATTTTACCATATATTTCATTTGAGTACTTCATCTTAAACTTACTTATTTCAGTTAGTTCCAAAGGTAAGTTTTTCATCTAATATTTATATTTTAGTCATTTTTAGCTTTATTTTCAATTATTGAAAACTATATTTAATATTTTTAGGTAACAATAACAGCTGCTCTGAGATATAGATAGCCTTATACTCTTACTGGATGGCGACTATTGACTCATTGGGAGCCAAGCTATGTAGTGTAGGCACATTGTATCCGTTGACGTTCCTATTATTTGAAGTCTATGGCAGCCCTTAGAAACACTTGAAAGTTATGGAAAGTTATGAAATTTGGCACACAGATAGAGGACAATCTGAACTTTAACCACAGCAAATTTGGAGTCTCTAACTCAAACTCTCTAGCGCCACCTACCTTCCAAATTTGCACTTACATTTATGCTAATAACTATTTAACCGTAAGGGATGGAAACAAATTTTTTTTCCCCTTGGTTCAAGATGATTCGAATGCATTTGTGTCATGATAATTTTTTTGCATTTTCTGAAAAACCTACTTTTTCCGAACTCCTCCTAGGCCGTTGCTCAGATTTTCACGGAAATTGATCCAGATCATCTTCAGATACCGTGGATACGTGAACAAATTCGATGAAGAGCACGACAAAATGGTGGTGAGGCAATATCTCCGCAACACTTTAGTGTATTCAGACCAAACTTGGTGTGTGTTATAACAACCATGACCTGGGTCTACCTGCACAGTTTCGGCACAGTGCCACCTAGTGGTCAGGAGATATTAACAATTAAAAAATTTGCTTATAACTTAATGGTTTGGCCAAAAATCACAAAACCCATATCAGCAATTTGAGGCATCGGCCATTTTGATATTTGTCGTAAAATGCTATATTCTAAAAACACAGTGGCATATCGTTACAAAACTCAGAATGTGTCTTTGGCACTATGCCCTGAAGGTACTCAAAAAGACAGCACCACCTTGTGGTCAAAAGTTATAATGAAATTTCCAAAAATGCTAATAACTTTTGATTAAATTAGCATATTTTAATGGTCTTAATAGATTCCTTGGGTCATGCCGAGAACATAGATACCAATTTTGCCATAGTCGGCTGAACTTCCTGGCCGCCATTTTGATTTTCTTTAAAAACATACTTTTTAAAACTTCTCATTGACCGTTTGTCCAATTTTCACCGAATTCGAGTCCAAAAAGATATGGATTTCGTGTCAATAGACAAAATCGTTTTCGTGTAGCGCATCAATGAATTTGATTGCATGATGCCAAAATGACACTGAGACTCAATCTCTGCAATGCTTTGAAATAATGACACCAAACTTTGCGTTTGTCATTGTCACCTAACTCTGACAACACCACATCAATTTGGTCACAGCGCTACCTATTGGTCGAAAGTGATAAAATATTAAACCGTATTACTATTGACTGTATTTATGATTTTTTTCAGCCATTTTGCCTGAATCATCTTAATTTTGTTTTTAATTGCTCATTGTTGCAGTTGCTCTGAAGCTCCCAGCCATGATGGCATGACTTATCATGACTTCTTTGTGCTTATTTTGTGTCTGTTTTTATTTCACTTTTAGTAGAAACATCTGAGATGACACTGAAAAAGAAAATTGGTGTAAAATTTACTTTGAATTTTTTTTTCATTTAGAAATTGCTGGTAAATATCACAAATTTGTTAAAGGAATGGCAAGTAACATGTTTTATTATTAAACATGACATTTTAAAGTAGAAAGTAATAGTATGAAAATAGTCTCAAATAGTATTTTGCCTTAAGTGTTAGCATTGTTATTCTAAACAATACTTGAACTAGTACAGTGTTATTCTAAACAACTCCTTATTATTGCACAGAAAAAAATGGCTTCGTAATAAGAATAAGCAAAATTTCCGCACAGTCTATTGGATAATGTTAACCAGTTACCAAACAGCTAGTTTTGAAAACTTGTATTGGTAAGCTCCATTCTAGTCTGGAACACTTGCTTTTCATGATCCAGTTAAATCCAATCCTATTCCCATTTTTTCCCATCATGCATGTACAATTTTTCTTGGAAATCAGTCACATTAAAAATGTAAAATGTACTATAATCTTTGATACTATAAACAAATAATCTTTGTTTTGCAGCACAGTCTTCCTCTAAGGTGGTGAATTTTTTTGCAAAGAGAAAGCATGAAAATCAAAATGCATGCGCACACACACACATCCATCTGTCCACCTACACACACACACCTTTCACCTCATCATCACAACACACATGCACACACACATCAAGTGGTAATGTCACCAGCGATGCTTCATTTGCACACAGATGCTGCAGTTCAGCGCGGCCCAGTCGAGGGCCGTTGGCATGGGAACCCTCGGCCTCCGAGAGAATTATGGTCTGCTTTGACAGAACGCTGTCAGAACCCTCCAGACAGAAGCTCTTGTCCCTTACATCTGCTCTGAACGCATAATTACTGCCTTCCCTTCTGACGAGCCAATTAGCACAATGAGCTCTAAAGGCCTTTAGACTCGCTCTGTTTGGCCGAAGAAAGAAGCACAGCGTTCTTACGCATAACAGTTTGACAGCTTGATGTCATAGGAAAACCTTTTCTATGGTGCTTTAGAAAAGCAACAACAACACCCTAGATTTGTGGCGGTGACTTCTGCACAGGTGAACACCACTCGCATATTTATCCAAAAAGTTCAACTGTAGCTCAGCATATAAAGTGAATTCTACAGAGTTTGTTAATTCGTTGCTTAACATCCACCTTGTTTTTAATGTGAGCCATTTGCATGTCATTCGCTTCGTTATTTTAGCAGAACAAACACAGTCCGTATGTTGCTGATAATGCTTTTCACATTATTTGAATGTATTGTCGTAATTATAAAGATTGTGTTTAGTTATTATTTTAGTTTTATTATAGCCTAGATTTATTCATATTAATTTAAAATATTAAAAAACATTTTTTTTCGTTTTCATGTTAATTTTAATTTATTCGTTTTATTTTTATGTTGCGATTCAGGATTAATACATTTTTATTTCAGTTAATAATTTTAGTGCTTCAACTTAAAGGGATAGTTCGGCCAAAAATGATATTAAACCCATGATTTACTCACCCTCAAGCCGTTCGAGGTGCATATGTCAATAATTTTTCAGACGAACACATTTTCAGTTATTTTAGAAAATGTCTTAGATCTTTCAGTGGTTATAATGTCAAGTTATGGGGTCCACCTCCTTCAAGTCCCAAAAATGTGCATGCATCCTTCACAAAAGTAATCCATCCGGCTCCAGGGGGACAAACGAAGGCCTTCTGAGGGTAATCCGTGCGGTTTTGTCGTAAAAATATACATATTTAAAACTTTATAAATGAAAATAACTTCCGGCAACGGTCGACGCGCGTTCACGGGAGATGGATGCCGGCGTATGACGTAGGACGTAGCGTAGGAAGCGTCGTGACGTAGAACGAAGGCGACAGCGCAGCCAGAGAGCAGAGCAAAACAAAACTCACTCAGGATTTCCGTGATTTAAAAAACGTGTATTTCAAAGGAAATGTCGGAGGATTTTGATATTAGTGAAGAGGATATTGAGTTTTTGGCCCATCCCTATCTGTTTGAACCGGAGTACAGCGATGGCGTTCTACGTTACGACGCTTCCTACGCTACGTCCTACGTCATACGCCGGCATCCATCTCCCGTGAACGCGCGTCGACCGTTGCCGGAAGCCAGTTATTTTATTCGATTATCACTGCAAAGGTAGTTCTAACTTTATTTCTTAGCACAGAACAAAAAAGAACATGGTGCCATTGAATCACGTTCAGTCTGCGAGCACGACTGCAGTTCACTTAATGTCCACCGGTGTCGCTAATAACAAAGGTTTCTGAATTCTACATACAGTATAGCTACTGTATAGGGATATTTCACTGCTGGAAAGATTAATGTGTATTTAAATTGGGTCATTTATGTAGTAGAAATGTGAAATTATTTTAGAAGTTGGTTCCTTCTAGACTGAGAAAAGCCAGAAAATTTATTTTTGGCTCATGTGGATGAAAGACAACAACTCCCAGAATGCACTTGCTTCGCTGCCCTACGAGGACACTCCCAAGCCACTCCTACCGGTTACAGAGGGCAGTGTCGGGAGAAATGATACAGCTAGGCTACTAGTCGACTGGAAACTGAAAAGACGCCGTTTTATCGTGAGATCCCCCTATGGGCGGGTTGAACACATGCGGCAGAGTCCTGCAACGGGTCGGGTACCCGCGGGTATCCGCGGGTACCCGCATAAAAGTGGCTGAAACGGGTGGATTGTGACATTCCTAAAATTCACGGGCGGGGACGCGGGCGGATAATGAACTCCTTGCGGGCGGGTAGCGGATGAAAAATATGTGCAATATTTGTCTAAATTACCAGCATTACATACGAAAATATGTGTTTTAGTCAGGCCATCCTTAAAAATAATCTTGTTTGCCTTAACCCGACCGACCCTGTCAATTTAGGACCGACCCAATTTAATTTTTTTCTCCCCTTTTAGTCCGACCAAGTTGCGACATTAAATGTCTCTGTACTGTAGGCTAATAGGCCTATGTGTTGTAGCCCAGTCATTTAAAAACGATTTAGTTTCATATTTATGTTTAAATAAAATAATATAATTTGTTTTATATATTTCATGTTGATTATATGAAAAGTGAAAAGCATGAATAAGATAAGATGATCCCGAATATCGTGAGACAAATGGAGTGGGCAGACATGATTTTGACCACTTCATTAAGTTTGTTCAGCCTTTCTTTAAAGTGAATTTCGTTTTGTATTAATTGTATCTTAATTTTAATCAATGTTTCATCTACCAAATTCCGGGATTTAATAAATAAGTAAATATAGCAGGCAGGCAATATAATCAGGACACGGCCGGAGGCGCCCGCGCGTGAACTGATGAACTTAAATGAACCGAAACTCAACGTATAAGCTACTTGCCTCACAGACCTGAGAAATAGAAAGCATGAAATGTGTACTTTTAAACAAAACAATTCAAAACGAAAGAAAACAGACTGTTCTCTGCTTATAATCCGTAAATGTGCATTTCTCTCTGGCGCGTTCACTACTGCGAAGATCGCGAGTCAGCATCGTCATCTTTGACACAGAAAACACTTGCTTATTAATAAACAATTGAAATATCTCATTGATATATTTGACATAGGCCTATTAATAATCATTACTTTTCCAAGTTCTTTGTGACAGCTTTTAGGTGCGTTATTGGCAGCGCACCCTTATGTTACATGAACGCGTCACCTGTGTGGTTTATCGCGGGCACGGGTCAGGTAACGGGCCAAATATTAACGGGTCTGGGCGGGTGCGGATTTAATTTTGATATTATCACGGGTGACGGGTCGGATCTGGTGCTGAACTTTGCGGGTACGGGCGGGGGCGGGTCTCCAAAAATGGACCCGTGCCGGACTCTGACATGCGGGACGAGCTCCTCCTATTGGCGGTAGTCTCTCGCCTCTGGACAAAAGAGCCTCTGATGATGATAAATGATGATTTTTGCGTCATCTGAGGTTTTTTTCCAGACACACAATACAGAAATCTCTGGTCTCAGGGGGACATGAGGGAGGGAAGCACGGTCACTCCAAAACACTACCGGGTTTCTACCGATACAAAGCTCAATGCTAATCGGTGAAGTATCCCTTTAACAGTAATAACCCTGTTTTTTACTGTTTACTGTAAACTTTGGTATTCTTCTAGTTCTCTGCCTACAGCGGCTAATGAATCCAGAAGTCCCACACATTTACATTTACATTTATGCATTTGGCTGACACTTTTATCCAAAGCAACTTACATTGCAATTCAAGGTACACATTTTACATTCTTATCAGTTCTTGCATTTTACATAAGATGGATACTTTGATTTACAACTGGCTTGTGATTTTCAGTTTTATTCATTTTGCATTTTAAATTTAATTTGTTTCTCTCTCTCTCTCTCTCTCTCTCTCTGTAGATCTGACAGGTTGTTTTGGGATTCTGGGAGATGTTGGCGTTTGGAAAAGTCACCGAAACGCACCTGTTCCCCCGAGAGAAGGTGAAAGCGCATCATGAATCACTCTGGATTCCTCTCGGTGTGATTATAGCTGTGGATTATTCTGATTTCTGCCGGTTCTGTTTAGTCACAGATTAGACTCTTATACAGAAAACTCTCAGTCTGATCCAGCTGAACATCAGCACACTGACACTTTTGGGGCAAAGCGGATAATCGCACACATTTGCTTTAATACTCTTTGAATATGACTTTAGACCTCCTCCTATATATGCCTAATAGAAAACTTTTGGCATGTTTAGAAATAAAAATGATATTGAATGGGTTTGGAAATGAGCTCATATACCAGGTTTAGTAACAAAATAAAATAAAATCTCACTTCTACGGATTGTTGGCTCTTTGACAAATAGCTTGTGATGTTCCACATTTGCAGCTTTGGGTAAAAGCATCTGCTAAAGGAATTAATGTAAATTTAAATAAACATGAAATCCACATTAACCCAGTTTACTTTCTTAATGCATAATCCAAGTGTCATTCTGAACGATGCATCATTATTGCAAAGAAAAAATTGTTTTGTAATCAAAATGCGTGAACTTACATTAACTATTACATTACATTAACTACTTACATTAACTCATGCTAAAATGCATTGGTTACAGTAGCCTATTTATTCATCTTTTATAATGTTAGTTAATAAAAATACAACTGTTTATTGTTCATGGAAACATTAAATAATATTAACAGACACAACTTTTGATTTTAATGATATATTAGTAAATGTTGAAATTAACTATTATTACGTTAATAAATGCTTTAGAATTGTTTTTCATTGTTAGTTCATTCCTAATGTTAACAAAAGGAACCTTATTGTAAACTGTTACCGATAATGTTATTCAACTGCTAAATAACTAGTTAGTCACTTTGTTTGTCTGTCATTAATCTCCATTCTAGTCTTGAACACTTGCTCCTCATGATCCGTTAATTCCCACCATAATCCTCATTCTACTCGTAAATACTTCACAGTAAGGATGTAAAATGGTTTGACTTCATGTTGGCCATTTTTATGTTTTTATACCTCCATTTGTAATATCTGAGAAAAGTTTCTATTGAATTTACACCCGTGTTATTGCGTCAAACCTGTCCGTCAAATAGACAGGAGAATGTAAGTAAAGGCGCTGTCTATCTGTCTCGCATGTGCATCTCTCTCTATTGCTTTTACTTATCTGGAACGTTGCCGCTGCGCTTAAAGACATTGCTTTTTATTAAATGTGAAGCAGAGGACTGCGCTGTGTCGGCTTCATTCATCACCTTTATGAGCGTTTCTGCTGTGATGAAGAACTCAGCAGCTCGGCATCTGTAGTGGGTTTCTGTATACCCTATGGGTTCATGACTCAGTTTTAAAGAACCCTTTATGCCAAAAAGGAGATTTGTCTTAAAGAGGCCAGATTATTCCCTGTTGCAAAGTCTTGATTTTGGGCTCTACTTGAACAGGTTTTCCTGCTTGAATGTTGATTATTTTCCACATATTCTCCATTGTTGCGGCTCCTCTCTTCCCAGTCTGTCAGTAACGCTCTGTTTAGTTCCTGTCTCTATGAAGCCCCTCCTTCTGAAAAGCACACTGTGCTCTGATTGGTCGGCTGGATCAGTGTGTTGTGATTGGTCGAGCGCTTTGAGTGTGTTTGGGAAATGTCCCGCCCCTTACCATAACCGCCAGTTTAACACACTACTAACTAACTCAACCAGGCCCCGCCCCTTTATTCTGCATATTAATTATTTAAATGAGGAATATTGTGACGTGTTCGTTCCCGGAAGAAACTCAAGACTACAGTGGAGGCGTTTCAGGAGTTCAGAAACACTGACACTGATATAGAGAAGAACTCAAACGCACATGTGTCTCTTTTAGACTCCTTAGAACAGATCTCAGTTATTTCTCACACTGATTCCTCAAACTTTGCCAATTTGAAGATCTCAATGTAAACATTTCTATAGTAGATCTGAACTGCTATTCACATTCATTTTATAGCTCTATACTCTTGTTGTATGACCATTCTTGACTCATTTTGTTTTTATTTTTAGGAGAAACATCTGAGACAAAAACTGCAAGATAAGAGCTCCATTAGACACGCATTGGCCTTACTCTCTTCTGTTCAGAAGAGGCGAGATTTCATCCAGACGGGTATGTAAATAAACAGATGTTGAAAGCCCCAGAGAGAGATTAATGACCTCCATTAAGAGATTAATTAATGCATGAGCTGGTGATTAAACAGCGGCCAGCTAAATCACTGCCTTTGACTGAAATAAACACTCATATTTAGAGAGAGACTGTTTCCAGGGACTGAATAAAGCTTCCTCCGGCACGTAACGCTGCTTTATGACGAGTCAGGTTAAACAGCAGAATTATTCCAAGCCTGAAAATCAAGACAAATTAGTTCTGAATATTTTTTTTGTGGTAACTACTGGAGCTGAACGTGGTGTTTATGGCCTTTTATTGCCGTGCAGCTCTCTAATGTTTATGTAAATGATGCTTTTAAAGTGTGACAATAAACCAGATATTACTTGTGTTTCTTTTGTGTGTGTTTTTATTGATAAATGTTGGTAACTTGGAATATTAACAAATTTCTGTTTGTCAATTGGTTTGTTTGCAATGGCATACTAATACTACTCATACTGTACGCAGCATGTAGCCTATACTGTGTGTGTGGGGGGGGAATCTTCTGTATGCATGGAGGATCTACTTTAATCTGCTAATTTTCATTACATTTTCAGATAAGTGCTACTTTCCAAGCACATTGCATTGCAGTATTCAATATTAAAATTATTCAATACTGCTCTGACTGTATATGTCACAAATTGCTCTGAAAGACGGGTTGAGGATCCAAACGCAGCTTTTATTAGGGAATAAAATAGGTCTAAACACAGGGCAGAAAACACAAGCAAACAGGAAAACCCGGGAGTCAGAACATGAGTAACCGGAGCGAGAGCGCTCAGAAATGCAGAGCGACACTTACAAGACTTCACCAAGAATGAGTGTAAACACAGGGCAGGCATGAACAAGACAATGAGAAACAGGTGTAAGTAATCAAACACAAGTCCAGGCAATGGGTTCTGGGAAATGCAGTTCATGATAAGATAACCCAGGAGTCAGGAGGAGCGCCCTCTGGTGGAGATGATGGGCACAGCTGGCGGATGTGAGTAAACTACACGTGCTTTGACTTATCCTTCTATTTCCATTGTGATGAATTAACCTAAAGACATTTATGCACAAAATTGGATTAAAAGATATAAATATTATCTGTGATGATTAAACACCACTCGCTGTAGTAAGACCATGTGTCTTTGAAATATTGATTGTTGCATACTGCATGTATTTGACATGCCAATTTGTATAAGCAGTATCAAGTATATAGTGTACAGCATGCACTTGTATTACAAAGTGTGTGTGAGTGTGAGAGAGAGAGTTTGTGTGTGAGAATGCGTGCGTTTGTGTGCGATAGAGAAAGAGTGTGTGTGTCAGTGTGTGTGTGTGTGTGTGTGTGTGTGTGTGTGTGTGTGTGAGAGAGAGAGTGTCTGTCTGTGAGTGTGTGTGTGTGTGTCTGAGTGTGTGTGTGGAAGTGAGAGTGTGTTTGAGTGTGTGTGTGTGTGTGTGTGTGTGTGTGTGTGTGTGTGTGTGTGTGTGTGTGTGTGAGTGTGTGTGTGAGTGTGTTTGAGTGTGTGTGTGTGTGTGTGTGTGTGTGGTGTGGATACATATGCCAGGATTAAAGTTTACAGGCCTCGAGTCAGCATTTCTCTCCACTGCAACAGAGAGACGGGGAATTTATAGAGTCTCAGATCCACACCGGAGCTAAAAATCCTAATTTCTGTAAGTGCAAACGACATTAATAAGCATTTTTACAGTTTTCTCTCAAACAATGTGAGATGTCTGTTGATGTTGTGACTCGTTTGAGACGCACCCCTTCTTCTTCAGGTAAAAGTCCTCTCAGATCTGAGGGTTCAGTGAGTTAAATCTGCTCTGATCATAAGCTCAGCTCACTCTAAATATGGACTCCATTAACCTCATTATGTTGTTCACGGGTGATATACTTCTGTTCAAGGCTGTAAGCAATTCCCAATGTATCTAAATTATACAACGACTTTCAGAGGGTCAACATTTTAAAGGATATTATCATTTCTATAAGCCAAATTTGGGGTGTGATTAGTCAAGGTTTGCCAACGCCTGCACAGTTAACCAAACGTCAACCATCAAAAAATGCTTTTGTCATTCTTGTCATATCATATGTAAACAAAAAATGACTTGTTTTGTCAATGTACTCTCCAACAGGCTTCCGATCGTGACCGAAAGCGCTCCAGTTTCCTAAACGAACACCGCATTTTGGTTTTTGAGCATCTGTCTATGTCAGGTCAAAATATGCGCTATGTCTAACGTCTAATCTTCATGCTTTGTGTTTACTTAAACGTGGTTGAAACGTTGCTGATAAATATCTGTTATGTCAATAAACACTAGATAGTAAAGTAAAGTCGTGCAGTTAACTGACGGATCGATTTCTACCTGTTCAACCCTTAAAGTGCGAAATAGTAATTTCAATAGGAATCCACGCTATTGGGATTGTCATGAGGGCGGAAGTTTCGTATGCAGATTTCTCTCAAATTGGTGACTTTTGTGTGAGCGGTGCTTCATATATCACAATAATATTGATAATGGACAATTGACCCTTTTTGCTAGCAAATTTTTGTCAAGATTTTGCTAATGTGACAATTCCTTTTAAAATGACTTTGTTTGGCATGCTATTCAGGTCAATTAAGTCATATTATACTACAGGGCTGTTGAATGCTTGAATCTGATTGGCTGACGAACAGTATGGTGTGCAGTTATTATCAGGGAAACACGGCTAAAGTAGTTCCAGCAGGTTTTGACCGCATTACAGTTCCATATCACTACGCCAAATGATTTCAGTTATTTCAGAGGTTTTACAGCCGACAACAGCAAAAGAGCAAAAAACCCACAACGACACTGACCAAGCAGATGCATATAGTTAACAATAGGATAAAAACAAATTGTTTCCATGTTTTTTACCACAAAATTAAGTTTTATTATGTATTATGCATTTATTAGTTAAAGTACATGGCTCTCTCTCCCAATCAAACACACACACACATACAGTACGGACACACACTCACACAGAAACGTTGCTCTGATGAGTTTATCAGAAAAATAGTTTAGCAACTTAAAAGCTACATGATGTTTCTCACTAGTGAGGGAATAACGCCGCTGTTCTTGAAGCAGATAAACTTACAGTTTCACTATTAGAGACGCTGCTGATGAACACTGTAGAGAGACACACACACTTAATCTCTCTCTCTCTCTCTCTCTCTAATAACTGCATTAATAACTGCATGAGTCTGCTATCAAAGCTACGTTACAAGCTTTTAAAATTACATTTTGTAATTAGCAACAAATTAACAACGGAGGCTTGGGATGAGATGCGTAAGAAATTAGTCCTGCACACAAGAGAGTTTTAAATTAAAAAACCTGACAAATGTCTTGAAATACATTGTCTGAATAATGTTTTGAGGTGTGGTGACCGTAGTATAAGCTGAATAATTGACTCCGGTCCTGTTGAATAATGGTTATTAATACCCGATTCTACGGGTGAATAATTCAACGTCCCGTCCCGTCCCGTCATCGATAATTCCTTACTTATTTGCTATGTTACGCTTATTAAACCAGATTATTTGACAAAACATTTTCATAGTGCGCTGCATATAGGCTAGGCTGCTCTTAAAAATAAAGTTGCTATAAAAAGGGGGTTTCACAGCGATGCCATGCATAGAATAATGACTTTTGGTTCCCCGAAGAACCTTTCAGAGAACAGTCCTTAAAGAACCAGAGAAGAAAAATCTAAATTTCATTCTATAAAGAACCTTTTGTTTAATGGAAAGGTCCCATGGATGTTGAATGTTCTTCATGGAAGTTGGAACCATAGACTCCAATAAAGAACCTTGTCTGCTGCGAAAATATTTAGCTAATCTAAAATGCAATAGAAACCTAAAATGATTTGTTAACAGTCATGATATATTGACGTATTCTCCCATGAGCTCTATATTCAGCTGTGACTGCTGCTCTCTCTCTCTCTCTCTCTCTCTCTCGGGGTCGGGTGGGGGGTTTGTGTGTGCTCTTCTCCTCTTTTTCTTCAACACCCTTTTGTTTCTGATCTCCAGTAGACGGAGGAGGCGCGAGACCGACGTCAGTGTGCGCGTGCTCGTGCTCGTCCGCGGATCTGCCCGGTCCTTGTCATTGCTTTTTACCGTCGGAAACTGTTCGAGAGCGTTCACAGCTTCATTGCTGGAGTTCAATTCATTTGCTGTGACTGAAGTTCCAGCAGACTCGGATGAGGTAGACTCTTCCTCCATCGCTTCTGCTCAGCTGATCGTCCTCCATTCAGCCGGTGAGGTCTCGTGACAACTTTAACAACTCCAGGTAAGAGGACACTTCATATCATAATCTCGTATTACTTGCGTGTTAAATCATTATCTCATTAATCGGGTCCTTGAATCGCTATTGCTCGCGGGTTAATAGCACTAGACATGGGGGCTTTGGTGAATGTCTGATTTCAAATCCGATTTAACCCTCTGGATGTCTGTAATCTCTGCCAGGCATGCTGTCATTTCTGCGTGCATGATTTGATGTGTGAATGTGGAAATCTGGTTCTGCACATGATCTGTTCATGTCTAATGAATAGTGCAGTCTCTGTGTCACTGGAAACTCTTGATTGATGTGCACAGAAAGAACCCATATTTACATTTACATATTTCCATTCAGCAGATGCTTGTATTAAAAAAACAAAAAAAACATCGTATGCATTTTATCATATCTTGGCTCTTAAGTATGAGATACTTTCTCTTTTGTAAGTTGCTTTGGATAAAAGTGACTGCTAAATGCATGAATGCAAATGTAGTAATATAGATTAGCAATGCAGAAAAGGATAGCACAAGAATACAGTAAAAGTTATAAGAAATGTCAAAATCGCACATTTGCATTGCAAGTCGCAAGGATGTGCATTTAAATGTTTAAAATCAAAGCAAGTGATGCAGCATAAAAGTGCTTCCCTTTGTAATGTTTAATTCAAGACATGAATGTTTTTTGATACACCAGTGGAAAGTGAACTACTAAATGCATGAATGCAAATGTAATAATATAGATTAGTACACAGAAGGGAAATGCAGAAAAGGATAGAACAATACACAATAAAAGTTATAAGAAATCACACATTTGCATTGCAAGTCGCAAGGATGTGCATGTAAATGTTTCAAATCAAAAACACCTAAAATGTGCTTCCCTTTGTAATGTTTTGATACAGTACAGCAGTGAAAGTCATTTCAGAGTCAGATCTGACGGTTCCTGAAGGCAACGACTGCATGTCTCAGATCAGTTATTCATGCAGCTGTTTTCATCTGTTCATATCTGCTCATGAATGCTCCTGTGTAGAAGAAGAGAGTGAGTGTGTGTCGGACAGGCGAAGATCTCGTTCTCTTCGGCAGCTTTACTGAAGTTGCTCGAGATGAAAGCGTCCCGGCATTTATTCTTCATCCCGTCGGCCATGAGAAGCTCTTCAGACCCTCGCGACACACTGACATCATAATCACGGGCCACTCACACACACACACACATGCCAGGATTCTCCATCAGTGTTTCCTTCGGGATTGTCTGCGGTCTGGGATTCTCCGAGCTTTAGAAGACCACAATGAGAGGTTAGGGTGGAAATAAGAGGATTAATGCTGATGGATTTATTGGCGTATGATAATGAGATGGCGTTTTAGGGGTGAAGGGAGCCGAGGGTGAACGGGTCAGGGTGATCCGAGAGAAATCAGGGCTCGAGGTCGGGTGTTATGTATAGTTCACGAATCCAATCAATCTGATCAGCCTTTGTGTTTCAGCGACTGATCGATGCAATACGAACCCCTTTACCTCTCTCTTTTTTTGACTTAAATTGTGGCAGTTTTAATATGAGTGTAACGACACCCTCATGTCACGATCCGATACATATCACGATACTCAACTCACGATACGATATTATTGCGATACTCCAAGACATTTGATAAAAGGTTAACAAAAAATGTACTGGGGGTGTAAATGAATAGACTCGGACTTGGTGCTGAAACCCAATGCAGGACAATAGAGACACCAGAATAATAATATTCATGATTCTGAAGCTGAAAATACAGAATTATTATAGACGAATATGCTCTCTTTCACTGACTAGATATATTTAAAATAATGTAAGCCACTTTTTACTGGTAACATCAGACGTTTGGCATACAGGAACCACAAATATTCCCCCATTGCATTATTATACATTATATTCAGCATTATATATAGTAGTTTAATGTAGTGCTGACACTAAAACTCTGTAAACTTGAATTTTTTCTCACACAGTAATTTTTATCCATGATACATATTCATGATACATATTATTGCATTTTTGTATTGCGATATATTGTGACATGATATATTGTTACACCATGATATATTGGTATATTATACAGATTAGAAAATATACAATGAAGACAGTGGTTTCTCTCTCTCTCTCTCTCTCTCTCTCTCTCTCTTTCTCTCTTCTCCTGAAGCTGTCTGTGTCTTTGTCCTCTTAAACCCCCCGTCTGTTCAAACAGCAGCTCAATACAATATCTGAGGCTCTTATCCATCAGTATGTCCACTTCATGACACTCACTCTCTCTCTCTCTCTCTCTCTCTCTCTCCCAGAGCTTACGTGAGCATTGAAAACAGTCTATGTTGTCTGTAGGTCATAGGTCATATTTCACCTCAAAATTAAAGGAAATAAGAAATTATATTTTGCACCAAGAGATACCATTGAGACTGACATTACAGCATTGTGACATTATTAAATGTCATTATTTTCATGACATATAAACACCCTCCAATTCTCATTACCGTAATGCAATTATGATATTTTATGAAAATATTAAAAAAAAAATTTTTAGCAAATCCTGATGGTAGTATTTGTTGGGCTGCATTTATATCAAGATTAAAAAATCCAGACTGAATGGTTTTTGTTATTGTATTGTTAAAGTAATGAGACAGTGTAGATTTATATTTGCATTATTTTAATGAGAATTTGGGGAAAATGTGCTTAATTGTCTTAAATCATATCATATGATTTTGAGACAATCTTTAAAATCATAAGAACTTAATGGCATAAATAACACAAATCCTTTATGTGAAAGAACATTTTTGTTTTTGGGGTGAATTATGACTGGAGATTTAAAAAATATCATAATTGCTCTGATTTGGCTTAAAAAAATATATAAATAAATCCAGTTAAAAAATACCAGTACACTGTTAATAATTATAATAAAACAAAGATGTTTGGAATATGTTTTACAATAAACAATATTTCAGTCTTTCTACTTCAAAATTTCACATTTAATTCAATGTGTTACGTAAATCCTACACCAGATTTAGCTAGGAAATGTTGTTAGCCTCATTTTACTGTACATAAAAATGTCAGATTTGATCAGAAGCGTCTAAAACTTGGAGCTTCATTCTGAATTGTGTTCATGACCTTATAAGACGTGTTTGTCCGTGTTTGTGTGGCTGTTTGCTCAGAGCTCAGTCTGTATTTGCTGTGAAGTCCTTCATCTCCATGGATCATCAGCTGATGAAGTGATGATGTGGACGTGATGTTTCTTTAACAGACGCTGCTGTTCTGGGTTTAAACGCTTTGCTGTATTGATTGGTTCATTCTGCTGACCATCTGCATGCTGGACTTTCTGCAGTGGAGCAGAACGTTTAACTGAGCAGAACTGAGCATACATTTGGTGCTTGTTTAGTCAAGCATTACTATTACTGTTGCTGGCATTTATTGTTAGTGATTTGAACAAACCCCTAAAAGTAAGTATTGAACTCATTCTGCACTGTTTGGGCGACATGAACAATATCTGTGGCTTGTTGGAATTGTTCTGCTAAATTCCCAAATGTCATTTTTTCCTACAATTTCACACACAGAGCATGTACAGAGCAGAATATCAAAGAATATATTTTGAATTGGACTTAGCAACTGCAAAGTAACACCCTGGCAACCAGCCACACAACCCTAGCAACTGCATAGCAACATCCTGGCAACCCCCACCGTGCCCTACCAGCTGCAAAGCGATGCTCTAATAACTGCATAGCAATGCCCTGGCAACCACCCGCAATGCCCTATCTACTGCATAACAACACCCTGGCAACCACCCGCAATGCCCTTGCAACTGCATAGCAACTCTTGAGTAACTGCATAGCAATGCCCTGGTAACATCTCCCAACACCCTAGCAACTGCATAACAACACCCTAGCAACTGCATAACAACACCCTAGCAACTGCATAACAACACCCTGGTAACCACCCACAACACCCTCGTAAACTGCTTAGCAACGCCCTAGCAACCACCCGCAACACCCTAGCAACTGCACCCTAGTAAACTGCTTAGCAACGCCCTAGCAACCACCCACAATGCCCAAGCAACTGCATAGCAAAGTCTTAGCAACTGCATGGCAATGTCCTGGCAACCACCTGCAACACCCTTGCAACTGCACCCTTGTAAACTGCTTAGCAATGCCCTAGCAACCACCCACAATGCCCAGGCAACTGCATAGCAAAGTCTTAGCAACGCCCTGGCAACCACCCACAACACATTAGCAGTGTGGTCAGTTTTACTTGTGCTGATGGCACATATTTATTTCAGGAGAAGTAAAAAGCACAGAAACAAACACACACTTGTAACCTTTGTGTGCAAACACACAAGCAGAACACGCTGTTGGCTCATGCATAATGAAGTGTGTCTGGATGTGTGTAAGTTCACAGGAGGGTCTCTGAGACACACGAGGAACAAACATGTCTCTTCCAGAGCCTTTCAGCTGTGTTCTGTGGTTATGTTGTAATGCATACGCTCCTGACAGGATCATTCACACTAAGATTTTCCCAAACAATCCATGGCTCCTTGCTGCAATTGAATTGGTTTCATAATTGATTAATTTTACAACATTAACACTGTTATTTTCCTGTTTATTAATTAAAAAAAAAAGCTGTTTTGAAACAATGTAGTGTTGTGAAAGTATTGTTTATAGCAGGGCTGGGGATTGACGAAAATTTCAATTCGATTTCTATTCAAAAGCTTGTGATTTGATTCGATTAATTGGAGCCTATCATGTTTAGTCACAAGCTCTTTTTAATACTGTTCATTGGTTACGTTTTTGCAAAACCCTCAGAAAGACGTGACGGCTGATTTATAAAAATAATTTAAAGTCCCCCTGTAGTCCTTCATTTTATCCCTTAAAACTCATCTTTGATCACCAAAATGACATATTTAAGTTATTTTCCTTCTTCAAATTCTTCACGCCTTAAAATATCTTGACTGTAACTCGACACCCTCGCCTCATTTAGTATGCGTGGTTCTATGAATATGCAAATGAGCCCCGCCTCCACTCACTCACTCAGCTCAGAGATCCACTGGTTGACGATCACACGTTGATCTGATTGGTTACAAGGTAGTTTGTGACGTCAGAAACACCAGCGATTTCAAAGCGTGTGTTTGAGACTGTCTTTGGTTCACTGCAGTTTTAAGGAGGAAATACTCAGCAATGCTGTCGACTTATGAATTTACACATGCTTTGACTTAAAGCGCATTAGAAACACCACATAGACACATAAACAACATTAAAAGCTGGATTTTCACCACAGGGGGACTTTAACTGACGAAATATGGACTAGTATACTTTTATGTTATTTTTTTATCCTTTTTGAGCTTGAAGGCCATTTTATTCTATAATTTGATGGAAAAGACCAGCTTTGTGCTCCATGAAATAGTCATACAGGTTTGGAACAACATGAGAGTGAGTAAATTATGGCATTATTTTTTTGCATGAACTAACTCTTGAAAATGTTCTCAGGCTGTGAAACCCTCTTTGGAAGCACTATTTTTAGATGATATGGCAGGTTATATGAATAGTGAAATCAACCCCATGCGTTCCCTCGTTGTCGAGAGCCGCTGCGCGCACACGCAGAATCTTCTGATAATGTTTGTCACAGTTCATGCTGGTTTAATTAAGTTAAACATCAGTTCATTAACACCTGCTGAGTCACCGCTGGGCGGAAATAAACGCTTTACTTTTAAAACTTTTGTGAAGTTCATGTGCTTGTGCCGTAAAGCCCCAGAACAAACATGTATTGCTCAGACTGAATCTGACAAATGCCATTTTCATTGCAGAATTTGGTCTTGGAAAAGAGTTTGAAACATTGTTGAGATCCTTCAAACCTCTAGAGGAGCACATTTGGAAAGCAGGGGACTTCAGCAAACGGCTCCATTGCCCGGCCTTTAATCGCATTACCGTCTAGGAGAAAGTACTTAGATTGTATAGAGATCTAATTTGTGATTTTTCTTCCCTATATGGGATTGTGGGTAATTGGTATTGCCCTGCTGGAGGGTCCCTAGTTCAATACAAGACATGAAGGTTTGAAGGCGTTTGAGATCAGACCAACTGTCTTAGTGTGTGTGTGTGTGTGTGTGTGTGTGTGTGTGTGTGTGTGTGTGTGTGTGTGTACTTGTACAACTATCTCTGTGAGGACCAGTTTGAGTTTTAGACCATTGGAGTGAGGACAAAGAGAGTAAAGTGAGGACATGTTGGCCGGTCCTCACTTTCTGAGAGCCTTTAAAGGCCTGTTTGAGGGTCAAGACTTGGTTTTAGGGATATGGTTATAATGAGGTTAAGGGTTGGTTTAGGGTCAGGGGTAGGGTTAGGCACTTAGTTGTGATGGGTAAGGTTAGGATAAGCGGCTAGAGATTGCATTGTGTCAATGAATGTCCTCATAAAGATAGATGTACAAGAGTGTGTGTGTGTGTGTGTGTGTGTGTGTGTGTGTGTGCATGCATGCAGAGTATACAGTAAATGAGGTTTGGGAATAGAAGTCGTCCCTAGGAACATTTGTCTTCTCCTTAGTTTAACATCTGTATCTTCTGTACACTGCTTACGGTGCGTATATGAGCATTACTGTGGGAATAGCCTGGGAGTTTGGATCTAGATATATCAGATTCCTTTATGAGCAGCGAGAGATATATTCACACATATCATATCAAAGCTGTTCTTTCTTTTCAATATGCATGTTCAGATATTCACACAACAAAAATATTCTGGGGGCCATGAAAGTTTTGTCGAAATGATCATAAATTCTGGCACTGGCAACGTTTTTGTTTAGTTTTTCTAAAACACTGGCGGGGAAAGAGTTAAATTGGATGTGAAGTTTAAAAAAAAGAAAAATCAAGATTACTTTAACTTAAAAATGTAAAGTAAGGGTTAAAGATGTCCCTGTAGTTTGACTCATCCCATCATGTGAGTGTGTTTCAGCACCGGACAGCTCCCGGGCGTCAGTCACTTCACCATCACTGAAACTACTGGACATTAATCTACATGTGATGAGTGTGTGTGAGTGTGTGAGTGTGTGTAATCTGGGACGTTCTGCATCCGGCATGTTGTCACTGTCATGTGACCTACAGAATCATTTCCGTCGCATTACTGTCATTCACAAACCCAAGAATGTGTTTGTGGGAATATTAATTACTTGCGTTTGTCTGAGTCCTTATAATGCTAATGTCTTGTTAATGTCTTTACATGAATAACCTGTCAGATCTTCATTATTAATGTTGCGTTAGATGTGTTTAGTGGTTGTTCAGACATGAACGCTTCCTTCTTGTTGATGTAATGTTACTTCATGTGTGATCTGACTATGATACTCTGGCTTTACGGTGGTGAGAAACTTGATGTTGGTGTAATATAATGTGGTGGATTTATTCAAATGATTAAATAAATTAGACTTTAGACGTCAATCAAACTAGATAATTAAGATGTTACCATGTTACCTGACATTAGATATAGTCGTGTGTTCAGAATCAGAAGGACTTATTTTTCCACATCATCCTAAGAAAAGAAAGAATAAGAGAGTAATTTCATAAATTTTTTGTTTATTGTTATTATTGGTGGAGAATATACAGAAATATAAGGTAACACTTTCCTTAAAGCCTATATTTGCAGATTCCTTGTTTCATCTGAATGTGTTTTAATGCATTATACTTTCTAAAGGTGTGACATTTAATGGAGAAGTATTATAATGTATTAAACTGAGGTTTTAATTATTCATGAGATCATAAGGTGCATTACAAGGCATAATTAATGCATCATAATGCTTTTATAATGAGCAAAAATATGAATGCTTTAAAAATACTTTTATAATGCATTATATATATATAAGGCTATGTGTAAGTTATACACACACAATCAATTTCTAGACAAATTCCTTGTCAATAAATTTCATTCTGATTTTGAAAAGCATTGCACTGAAACAATCTTCATTTGTATGCGTTTACAACTGCAGTTTAGTATCTCTGGATGTCTTTTACATGCATTGATAATGACTTCCACTAATGTAAACCCCATTTCACAAGAACAGGAACCTGCTATTATTCTGTGTTTAACCGTCGGTCCAGCGGTCCACAGGAGGTCTCCCAGCCCCCCTCACAGCCCCCCCCCCCCCCTCAGCCCCCCTCCCCCCGCCCCCCTCACGCCTGTTAATGAGAGGAACCGTCAAACAAAGGAAGGCGTCTCGGTGTCTCTGTGTTTATAGTCCGTTCTCCTCGCCTGACACTAGACAGACGCTCATATCAAGCGTGTGTTTGACATCAGTGACATGTTTCTGAGGCAGATGTGTGCAAATGTGCTCATTCAATTAAACAGAAGTCATTTGGAAATTGCATGTAAATTTACTGTTTTTATTGAATCAACTAAATCAGCATGAATATATTATTAGGATGCATGAATGAAAGGGTTGAGATCAGATATAAAGCGTCTGTAAGTGTCAACAGAACATTGACACTTTTTACAGTAGATGTATTAATAGTCTTGTTTTGCTATCTTTAGTAAATCATTTTAATGCCAGTTATTCTTTATTCAAAATTAACAGTCAAGACTTGTTCTGCTCTTTAATGTCAATTTAACGCTGGTTATTCTTAAAATTAGCAATTAAAACAAATAAAATAATCTCAAATTACACTTATTTTTAATAATAATATTTAATAAATATATAATTTTTTTGTAAAAAAATAAAATAAAATCAGCCTTTATTATATGTAATTATCTAAACATGTGATTCTTCTTTTGAATCAGACCTTAAAAAGCTTCAACAGAAACGTGTGAAGACGCACCGTTATCCATATGCAAAAGACAATAGAGGATTTTTTTCCCACCACGGTTAGTTTGAGTCTCCCGGTATTCCAGAGTAACCATGGCAACCAGACAGCCGGTTAACCCTCGGTGCGCCAGCCTGTTCACCGTCAGATGCTGGGCTCCTGCGACCGCTGGCTATAATAAGCTTCATATCCACCGTGTGTAGAGTTATTGGTGTGGATAATGCTAAGTCTGACTATTAATCTGTCTGTCTCTCTGGATGCGTCGGCTGATCGGCCTCTGGCTTGAAGCTTCATTATCTCATGTTTCTCCTCCTTTCGAGGTGATCTTGTCTTCGGCTTTTGTTCTCGGCTGTGCTTCAGTAATTGGCCATGGACCGGTTATTGCCACTGGCGAGACTTTCATCCGTTTGTTCTTCTGTAAAGACGTATTTTTCTGAGATGAATTGGCCCCAGCTTAGTTGAGAATTTAAAACTATGCTTAATCGATCTGCATTTTATTTTAGGCTATAGGCCTATTTGCATACTTGTGCTGTAAGCATACAAAACATGCATGTGTCACGTATTAAAAAAAAGCATGGATTGCATTCGCATTCCTTTGAAGTGTTTTTATTCATTTTGTCTATTATTGTTATTTTACTAATAAAGATTGCATATGTTGTTTGTTAGTGTAATGCATTGGGCTTTGTTCATAAAACACCAGCAAAATGAGTTTCTGTGTAAATCTTTCATAAATGCAGTCTTCATTTTCCACATTTAATTTAATGTGCCAATTAATGTAGGAATGGTTGTGCTTAACATTTCAAGACTTCAGAAACAGTTCGATTTGTGCAGTTATGTTTTCTCTTTTTTTGTACTGAACATATACAGATATTCGTTCTGGTCATATTTCATGACTGATTCACATTGTTTAAAAAAGGAGTAGTATGTTTTATACCCGAGCAGGGGTCATGTGATATTCCTTTGGTTCTGAGTATAGCGTATTATTGAGCTGCACGATTCTGGAGAAACTGAGAATCAAAGTTCAAAGTTTCTTGCCATTTGCACAGGTACGTTTCAGTACAGGTACATTGGAATTCTTGTGCATTTCTCAGAGTCAGGTTTTTAAATAAATAAAATATATATATATTTTAAAGAAACTGTATGTAAGAAATGTATTTCAATTAATCATAAAATGGCCCTGATATGTCACTAGACATTAAGAAATCATGTTCATTTCAAATACTTATATCACTGACAACAGTAGTCCGGCCAGGATATTGTCATTTAAAAAGTGAAGTTGCAGCCCTCAACTGATGTTGATGATGTCATGTTGTGTTTTGGCCTGAAGCTCCACCCTCCACCTATCTACCAATCACAAAGTTAGTAGTGTTTCGGCATCCGGGTTGCCAGCTCTGCTCTAGTTACCACATCTGCAGCTACAAACGTGTCGGATAAAAAATGTTATAAAACCTAAAAGTCCTCGTTATGAATCCGAAATACGTCGTGACAAAGTCCGAAAAAAAAATTACTGTGTAGGACTCGTCACTTGCCATTGGAAGCTCCTTGTAGCAGCCGACGTTCCTGCTGGATCCTGCAGCCTATCTGGCAACCTGGAGTCAGGGGGGAGGGGGAGGGGATACACCACTCTACAGTCATTTGAAAGTGATTGCAGTACCAGTTTTGGCCACAATCTTACATACGGTTCCTTTAAGGTAGAGCAGAGAGCAACAAAACATTTGAAAAATGCAAAGAATGCAACAACAAAAAAAGACTGTATAAATAACCTTTCTAGTTTAAATAAATACACATTGCAATGGATAATAATAATATTGCACGTTGTAAAAACTCTAAATAAAATAAAATACTATTGCACTAATCATTACAATGATTAAAAACATGGAGTAGGGTACTTTTTGCCCTCCTTACTCACGATTGTTTTGTTTCAAACAGAGATCACGATTCTCCCACGATTCTGAACAGACAACTAAACAAAATAATTTATTTTACTAGAGTAATTTACTAGAGGTTCTGACAAAATTGTAATTGCTGCAGACTATATTAAACATTTTTTAATTGTGAAAAAAAAAAACTAATTCGGGTTGAATGAATGATTCAATGACTCATAAATCCTTCACTTGTTTCATTACTGGATGAATCAGTGTTTTTGAACGAATCTCTTGAATGAATGATTCAATGACAAACACATGTTTACCAGTCACTTGTCGCCACCTACTGGTGTAACGATGTAATCAATACAATCTTTATTTGAAGTGTCTAATTACTTTCAAAAGGTTGGTTTGATCACTTCCATAGACATCAGTGTTTATATACGAACTATAGACTTTTATCCCAGTACTTCTGTGATCATTTGAATTATTGTTACAGAAATAATGTATAATAGACAAAAAAAGTTTAATAAGCCAAATCGATGGCATTTAGGAAGCGTGGGTGTTTAACGATTAATCGTGGAGCTCTAGCATATTATTATTACTATTATACAGCAGATTTTCTGCATGTGTGTCTGAATCTTGCAGACTGGAGATGTTTCATATACTCTGAGTCTGAGTAGTGTTGTAAACCCGTTTGATTTACACCATGAGCGTCGCTGCTGTTGTTGATGTGCTCCTTCAGTGAGGAAGATTTACGAGTCTCTTCATGCAGGGACACATGCAGTGGTTCACCATCATCTTCACACCTGTTTGTTTAACATGTGTCAGGTGTTCAGTGTCACATGATGCTCGATAATTGAGAGGATGAGACTGTATTGAATCCAGTTCTGCATTGACTTTTTACAAGTGTGTCTGTTTACAGAGCCGTGTTAGTTTGGCATTGTTCGTAGCCAATACTATTATTGTCAGGGTTTCTACATTTTGTGCTTTTCCCAGTGTGTCTGATTATTGATTTCATTCCTCTGTTCTGGCAATTATGTCATTAGTTCCCCTGATTATCTAAACCCTGTGTTTGTGTTCTCCCTCGTTCTCTGTCCGTTTTCGTCAATGTATGCGTTCTCCTGAGTAGATTATTCTGTGTATTCATCGTCTTCGTGAGCTTCGATACCACGTTACGTGACAATTGTAGCGTTTATTAATATTCATATTTTAAAAATAATATATGAATATTTTATATTTTCAGTTTTCATTGAAATTTTTGTAAAAGTTTTGATTGTTTTGTTATGTACTTTACTAGGTTTAGTAATTTTAGTACCTCAGCTTAAACTCACTTAGTTGCCAAAGCAACATTTCTAATTTCCATTTGTTTTTTAAGTTTATATTAGGGATGATATGCCACCATATCTGTATCCATCCTGATATCATCCCGTACTGAGCATAGTTTTACTCATTCCTGCAGATGTTGTGCTCAAACACCCAAAGTGCGTGCACATAAAGACCAGTATATCGGCTATATAAAACAGTATAGTGGATCCGTGCGTCAGGTCTTAAAGGGACAGCAGCCTAATATACCGGCTGCCAAATTATGAGATAATATTAAAAATATCTATATGGCAGTTTTCCCCCATGGTATCGATGTCAAAATTGTGGCCAGTGAAAATACTGAGTGGCCAGTAACTTTAAGAAGACTTTATTAATTAAACTGTTAATTGAATTGAATTAAACTGTTAAATGAATTGAACTGTTATCCAGTGCATTCACTGGAAAACAGTGAATGGTGAGCAAAAGAGTGCATGTCAAGCCCTGGATATATGCGTGAGATGTGTGGTTTGTCTTTCTCACGGGTGGTTTTGACTCCCACAGACTCTCCTGCATCATGTAAATGTCAGTGCTGCTCCAGAACCGGATTAGATTTGAACTGGTTTGATTAGGAGAGACACTTCATTCGGATGTGTGTGGGCTTGTGAGATGAGAAACACTTTCACTCACTCTCTCTGTCTGACTGACTGAGACAGAACTGCAAACAGAGGAGTGTGTGATAAACAGATGGAATGGGAAATGCATGTGTGTTAGCATATGTGTTAGTTAGGGTGACCATATTTTAGTTTTCAGAAAAGAGGGCGGGAGGGCGGGGGGGGGGGGGGGGGGGATGCATCAAAAAATACTTGACAAATGCATTCCCAACCTTGCAACAATGTTATTATTGGTCTTTAATACATAAACTAATACATCCTTTCCATTCAACGTTTGGCCCACAACAGTAGAATAATATCTAAAAAAGTAATAATAGTTTAGCTTTTAACACCTTATACATGACACTGTTTCTTTTCATTGCCATAGGTAAAAAAAAAAAAAAAAAAAAATCTACTACACTATTTCAGTAAATATACTTTCAATCCTCCGGATGTTCTCTTGTACACTTTCCCTATGTGGGCTTCTAGGTCGCCAGCACCTTTATTTGACACTGACACGTAATGCCAGCTTTGCAGGTCATGCATTCTGCTTTACACGGATCCCGACCGAGACGAAAACATGTGAAAATTCTCTGTAAATCATATGTGAATTTAAATTTGGGCTTGTTTTTTACGCTGTTCAGGAGCCATGTGCCACTGTTGACAAGCAAGCTCTGTCTCTCTCGTGACTGAGTGAATGACTGAGATGCAGTGTGACCAATGTTTGCGTTACGCACATGACCGACTGACCAATGGTGGCGTGCGAGAAGGCGGGACCTAAAGCAATGCAAAAACGCCGACTGTAGAAAGCAAAAGCCGAATCCCGGACATTTTGGTTGATCTAGAAAAATCCCGGCCTAGTAGTGGAAGTTCGGATCATTTTACTGACTCGGATCTTTGAATCTCGTTCATCTAAATGAACAAATCTTTTTTCGAGTCATTTCGTTCATTTCAGCAGAATGTATTTAAAATGTTACATGTTAGCTATATTCCCCAAACACATCAAATGTTGATCGCATTTAGAATAAGAAAAAGATTGCAATGCAAGGAAAAGGCCAAATTATGAGAAACAGAAACGATTAATTAATTTATCTGGGTCTTCAGGCTGTGTGTTAGTTTACCTCACCTCCCGATCTGAGCCGTTCGTTCATCCCGTGATCCTCATAAACTGAGATATGCAGTCGGTACCGGATACAGAACTGATTAGTTCACGGTTCGAGTCTATGGACTTCGGGTTCGAGTCATTCATTCATCACATGACATCCCCACATAGGCTGAGCTATGCAGTCGGTACCGGACACAGAACTGATTAGTTCATCTCTCGAGTCTTCGGGTTCGAGTCGTTTGTTCATCATGTGACAAAGAACGAAAGACTCAGAAGAATCAGACCCGAAGACTAGAGAGGTGAACTAATCATTTCTCTCAGCATAGCCTCTATGGGACTGACGGGAAGAACAAAGACTCGGAAGAATCAGATCCGAAGACTCGCGAGGTGAACTAATCATTTCTCTCAGCATAGCCTCTATGGGACTGACGGGAAGAACGAAAGACTCGGACCCGAACCCGAAGACTCAAGAGATGAACTAATCATTTCGGTTTCCAGTACAGAACCCATAGGATGTTGAACAAATCTGAACGAATGAACGAATCACTCTCTGAGACAACTCGGTAGTCCTGAGTCATATTAAAGATTCGTTTAAAATGAACGAATCGTTCATGACCGACCCATCATTAGGCCGGACGCATTTTCTTAGGTCCAAAAAAAGGACATGTCCGGGAAATAGAGGACGTATGGTCACCCTAGTGTTAGTGTGTCGTCTAATGGTCTATATATATGAAAGTGTAGTTTGACTCTGGAGAGTTTGATGGCCTTCTGACTCTAAAACCTCCTGAGGTGTGTTGTGTTAGAGGTTATTTGTTGTTGTAATGTCTCCGTCCCTCTTTGAGTCTGTAGAGGCATTCGAGTGGAGCGAAATGCTCATTATCTCTCATTATCTCTCATTATCTTCTCTCAGATGTGCTGATGAGCCGCACAAGCCCATTAGAGTTACACCGAGGCTGAAAACATCTCAGAGCGAAACTCTTTGACCACATCAGTGAATCTGTGCTCGTCACGGCTGCGCTCACACTGATCTGCATTACTTAGCGACCCATGTGAAACTATAGGCAGCACAAATAGCATTAGCTTGTTGCTATGCTGAGTATGTAATAATCTAATATGCAAAAAATGCAACATGCAATATTTTTGTTTACTATGTATTTTTATGCATATTTACATCTTTATGCAATCATTATATTTACTAAGGATGCAATAATCTAAAATGCATTAAAATACACCATAAAGAATTATTGTGTAAAATAATCCACTTTTATAGAGACTGAAGCAGTTATTTTAATAATATTTATATGCTATTATGGTAATTATGTTTTTTTAGTTTTCATTTTAATATTAGTTTAAGTTTGAGTAATTTTGTAATGTGCTTTTGTCATTTCTTTTAACACATATTTTAACAAGTTTAAAAAATATATATTTTTATTTAGCTTTAATTTATTTATATTTCAGTTTTACTCATTTTAGTATTTCAACTTAAAATGATTTTATTTCATTTTATTTGCCAAAGCAACATTTCTAATTTTAATTTAGGGTTTTCCATCTAATATTTATATATTTTAATTTAGTTCAGCTTTATTTCAGGTAACGAAAGAGATTTTTAATTTCAGTTTTTGTTCATAATTACAACACTGGATTGAACTATTTGTATTAATACTTTTGAATGAATTGAATTAAATATAAGGAGGATATTAAAGAGGTGAAGCACCAAAGAGGCACAAAGTGTGCTTTAGTGAATAAATAAAATTTATACTTAAATTAAAAACATCTAAATAAATGCATTTTCAAGAGGCAAAATAGTTTCAGTAAAATGTTTTAGAGTTTATAGAGCGGTTTCATTTGGTTTGAATTCTAGATTTTAGATTTGATGATTAACTAGTGATTCTGGATAAATTGAAAATCTTTTTTTTTTTTTTTTTTAAACAGATCGCTATTCTCCCATGATTCTGAACAAACTAAACAAAATAAATGTCATTTACTAGAGGTTCCAACAAAATGTAAATTGCTGCAGTCTATTTAAAAAGTGAAATGAATCGGAATGAATTGTTTAAAAAATCAGGTTGAATGAATGATTCATTGGGCCCTATCTTGCACCCAGCGCAATTAACTTTGTACACCGGCTCATGTATCATTCCTATTTTGCACCGGACGCACAGCGGACTTTTCCCTCCACAGACGCATGTCGGTAAATTAGGGAATGAACTTGCGCTCCCGGGGGCGGTTCAGCGAAAAGAGGAGGCGTGTTCCGGCGCAAACAATTCCACCACAGACCAGGAAAAACCTCGTCTAAAGTCAGTGGTGCGTTATTCAGATGCTATTTTAAGGGCGCATGCTTGGCCATAATGTAGCGTGTGCACAACGCATACACTTTGCTTCTCTCATCTACACAGACGCAGCAGTTCCCATTTTTGCAAATCATACATTATTACAAGGAAAAATATTAACACACGAGGGAAATTCCACAAATTCATTGTGGTGTCCATGAAGATATGAAAAAATAGGCATCATTTAAAATCTAAATCTCCTGGCGTGCGCCTGGCAAATCCGCCGTTATAATAGCAAGCCGCCATGGAACAAGCGTGCCTGCTCTTAAAGGGAATGTGAGATGACGCTCTGATTGGTTTATTTCACGTTACGCCCAAACCACACCTATGAATAATGAAGCTACTTCAGACCAACACATTTTAGATTTGCGTCGGGCGCAAGAGGCATTTATCCCGCCGGTATAATAGCAACAGCGCCCGAGACCCGCCCACAAAGTTACTTGCGTTTTGGGTTTGACTTGCGTTTCAGATCGTTAAAATAGGGCCCTATGTCTCGTATAAATCCTTCACTTGTTTCATTACTGGATGAATCAGCGTTTTTGAACGAATCTCTTGAATGAATGATTCAGTGACAAACACATTTTTAACAGTCACTTGTCGCCACCTACTGGTGTAACCAGTAATATAATTGATACAATCGTTATTTGAAGCGTCAAGTTACATCAGTGTTAATTATCTGAACCATATACTTTTATCTCAGTACTGCTGTGAAAAAATTGTAATAATGATATTGTGTGGTTGAAAAGACTGTTTGTGAAGCTGTTTCATAATGGTGTGGTTTTGTCAAAGGTTTAATAGACGAGGCGAATCATTGTCATTTAGGAATAAGATCGTGTGGGTGTTTGAATTGAGATCATGATCTTTTAGAGATTAATCATGCAGCTCTATGATTTACCCTGCTATATATCTATATATCTATCCTCACATCTGTCCTCATTCCTTCAGACATCCGGCACTGAGTCTGGACTCACAAAAACCAGCCAAACACCAACAGCAAGAAGCAGCAGCAATAGCCAATTACTGCAGCTGACACACACACTCACACACACACACACACACACACACACACTCACACACACCAGCCGCAGACGCCTGACCGCATCATTGTCAGCCACGTCTCACTTTGATGAAGTCACACGGGGAGGGAGCCGCTGGCGCTGGGTTTGAGCTGTGGGTGTTTTGGATGTAGAAGCGGAGGACTGGAAAACAGAAGCTGATTTAATCAGAAAATGCCAAGTGGAATTAAGAGCCACTGAATCCGTCACAAATATTAGAAATGCAAAGCCTTTGGGCTTTAAATACACTTGACAAAGACGCTCAGGCTTTGGCTGACGAGGGTTTAACTAGTCTGAGCACTGGATTGTGTTAAAGCAGTGTTTGATTCATGATGGCGAGGGACTTGAGAAACTGTCAGTCATGTCTGAGCTCAAACTCAAACTTACTAAAGGCCTTTTTCATTTTCAGCTTTGAAGAAGACCTATTCTGCCCTTTTACAAAGTCTTGATGTTGTTTTCAGGCTCTACTAGAACAGGTTTTCCTGCTTGAATGTTGATTATTCTCCTCATATTCTCCATTGTTGCAGCTCCTCTCTTCCCAGTCTGTCAGTAACGCTCTGTTTAGTTCCTCTCTCTATGAAGCCCCTCCTCCTGAAAAGCACACTGTGCTCTGATTGGTCCGCTGGAGCAGTGTGTTGTGATTGGTCGAGCGCTTCAAGTGTTTTTGTGAAATGTCCCTCCCCTTACCATAACCGGCAGTTTAACACACTACTAACTAACTGAACCAGGCCCCGCCCCTTTATTCTGCGTATGAATTATTTAAATGAGGAATATTGTGACGTGTTCGTTCCCGGAAGAAACTCAAGACTACAATGGAGGCGTTTCAGGAGTTCAGAAACACTGACACTCATATAGAGAAGAACTCAGCAACATTACACACTGAAGAAAGATGAACATGGGGAAAAGCATAACAGGTCCTCTTTGACTCGCATTTGCATGTTTAAAAACTTCTTACATCGACACACCACTTGTCTGATTTACTTTGCTGGCCTCTTTTTGTAGATTTTGCATTTTAAGAACCATCCATATTATGTAAAGTTTTTTTAACTTGTCAGTTAAAGGTGAGTCTATCTGATATATTTGATTCCACAATAATAGACCAATTTGGAAGAATCACAAATGATTGCACAGCCGTTTCAGTGCACAAATGACTGGAGGACAATGAAGAAAAGATGAATGCAATGGGAGATGTAAATAAAACAAAGATTAATGTGGTTTGTTTTACAAGAATATGCAATTTCAGTCTTTCTACTTCAAAATTTCACATTTAACACAGTGTTACTTGACATTTCTTTGTAATTATTTGTGAAATTTCTGAGTGAAAATTGTTTCAAAGTAAATCCTACATCAATGTAGGATTTTTTTATTATATATATTAATTGTTTCATCAAAGTATTTATGTGCATGACTTTCATATCGCTTTCCACCGGTTTCTAGATCATGAAGGTTGCAATATAAATGTTAAAACTAAAAGTCACAGTGATTTTTGTTTGTTATTCTCTATTTAAAATGTCACATTATATTGATTTTATTCACTCTGACTCATTTTTAAGTTTCTTTCCATTCTTCTTCATAAGATGCAGATGAAAACGGCTCAAAAAACAAAACGAAAAACACTCATTGCATTTATAATCACATGAAGTGACTCAACTGACATTTCAAACTAAATATCACTGATATCTTTGTAAGTCTGACATATAACTTGTTTTGCAAGCTGTCAGTCAGATGTTTTTATCTTTTTTTTTTTTGCTCAGATGTTGCTTTTTCACAGCTCAGGAATCTTAAAATACCACAGTAGAAATAAGAAGAGAAATAACACACACACACACACACACACACTCACTCACACGCACGCACACAAACACACACACACTTTAGTTTTGAAGCTGTAACCTCATTGTTTTCATACCAGATAAATATTATACATGTTAACTGAAAAAGACATAAATAGATTTGTTCATCTACTCATGCTGGAAATCCAGTGTTTAGTTCTTCCTTGCCGTTTCAACCTTGTAAACACAAGTTTATTTCCAGGCGGGCTGATAAGAAACCCGTGTGTTTGCTGTATTTGTGCATGAAACGGTCAGTAAACACACTACAGGCCACTATCCCGCTTTGATACGTCCCATAAACACACAGTTCTGCTCGCCGTTTGCTTATCATAAATGCTGCAGTTCCAGTATCATTATTGGTCAAGTCAAATCACCTTCATTTATACAGCGCATTTAACAATATAGATTGTTTCAAAGCAGCTTTACAGTGATAATAGGAAATTAAAGTAACAGAGATTGTTTTGGCTTTACAGCAGCTCTAGAATAAAGTTATTGTCCAGCTAAAGTTAGTTTTTGATTGGTTAAAGTGGCGCTCTTGAATCGGCCTCAGCTGTGTCTCTAGTTACCGCTGTAAATAGCTCAGCTAACCGATGCGAGCTAAATCACCTCAGACAAAAACCTTGCTGAATCTTTCAGGAATTGTAATGCTAAACGCCTGGAGCTACAGCGAGTCTGAGTTTACAGTCAAGAGAATAGCTGTTCACTCGCTCAGAAACTCATCTGACGTTTCAATGCTCAAGCTGAGCTGGTGCACGACCTTCCCATGCCTGTAAATAAGTCTTCAATCCCTCTTTTATTTGCGTCTTTCTCTCTATCTGGTTGTGTTTGGCTCTTAAATGCTGGGTGGATTCTGTAGGCATGAGTTGGCACATATTCTCGCCCTCTCTCTCTCCATGTTTCCCAGTGGAGGTGCTGTTGGCAGAGTGTGTGTGTGTGTGTGTGTGTGTGTGTGTGTGAGAGCTGTTGGCAGAGTGTCGGGATGCTGGTACCAGCTGGGAGAGATCAGGGAGCGAGTCCTCGCCGCATGCGACCACTTCACACTGATACCAGATTCACACACACTCGTGAACCTGCTGAGGCCTCCTCATGCTCAGTCGTTACAACTCCATGATGTTGAGTGAGCCAGACAGCTTTCCTTAGCTAATTCATTGGCTTGGGTGTTTTGGGTGGTCGCTAGGGTGTTGCTAAGCAGTTACTAGGGTGTTTTGGGTGGTCGTTAGGGTTGTTTAAGCTACTAGAGGGTTCTGGGTGGTCATTAGGGCATTGCTAGGTGGTTGTTATGGGGTTCTGGTTGGTCACTAGGGTGTTGCTTAGCAGTAACTAGGGTGTTCTGGGTGGTCACTAGGGCATTGCTAGGTGGTTGTTATGGGGTTCTGGTTGGTCACTAGGGTGTTGCTTAGCAGTAACTAGGGTGTTCTGGGTGGTCACTAGGGCATTGCTAGGTGGTTGTTATAGGGTTCTGGTTGGTCGTTAGGGTGTTGCTTAGCAGTTACTGGGATGTTCTGGGTGGTCACTATGGCATTGCTAGGTGGTTGTTATAGTGTTCTGGTTGGTCGTTAGGGTGTTGCTTAGCAGTTTCTAGGGTGTTCTGGGTGGTCACTAGGGCATTGCTAGGTGGTTGTTATAGTGTTCTGGTTGGTCGTTAGGGTGTTGCTTAGCAGTTACTAGGGTATTGCTAGGTGATTACTAGGGGTTCTGGGTGGTAGCTAGGATGTTTCTAAGTTACTAGGTGGTAGCCTACTGGATAGTTACTAGGGTATTGTTAGGTGGTTATGCTGTTGCTAGGATGTTGCATAGCAGTTACTATGGTGTTCTGGGTGGTGATTAGGACATTACTAGGTGGTTGTTTGGTAGTTTTAGATGTTGCTTAGTTACTAGGGCATTGCTAGGTGGATGTTAGGGAGTTTTAGATGTTTTCTAGAGAGTTTATTAGTTACTAGGGCATTCTGGGTGGTGACTTGGGAATTGCTAGGTTGTTGTTGTTAGAGGGTTCTGGGTGGTCATTAGGGTGTTGCTAGGATCTTACTAGGCAGTTACTAGACAATGCTGACAATACTAGGTGGTTGTTAGGGAGTTTTGAATGTTTGCTAGGGAGTTGATTAGTTACTAGGGCATTCAGGGTGGTTACTAGGGCATTGCTAGTGGATTGTTTGGGGGTTTCTAGGTGGTCTCTAAGGTTGTTGGTAAGCAGTTACTAGGGGGTCTGGGTGGTCACTAGGGCGTTGCTAAATTACTAGGGGTTCTGAGTGGTTACTAGGGCATTGCTATGGGATTGTTAGGGGTTCTGGTTGATTGCTAGGGTACTAGGGTGTTCTGGGGTTATTAGAGTATTGCTAAGTAGTTATTGAGGGTTTTAGGTGGTCTCTAGGGTGTTGCTAAGCAGTTACTAAGGGTTCTGGGTCATTAGGGCATTTGCTGGGTGGTTGATGGGATGTTATAGTTGGTTGCTAGGGAGATGATAGGAACTTGACAGTGTTAGATGGTTATTTGGGTGTTCTGAGTGGTTGTTAGGGCGTTGCTAAGCATTTACTGGGGTGTTCTTTGTAGCTACTAGGCTGTAGCTGGGTTGTGCTGCAGTGTGGGAGACAAGTATTAAATTAGTATCCGTGTTTCATTACACTTAAGAGAGACGGGCTACAAAGCAATTTTACAGGAGCCAGACATTTCCTGTCTGAGCAGAATTAGAGGCGGCGTGAAGGATACTAAAAGACAGACCACCCACAGAGAGAGAGAGAGAGAGAGAGAGAGAGAGAGAGAGAGAGAGAGAGAGAGAGAGAGGAGAAGTTCAGTAAAACAATGAAAGGATGAAGCGGCTTATTACTATTCTGAGAGTGTTTTGTTGGTGTGTCGGACGGGTGGCTAGTGCTGGATTACAAAAAAGAAACGTTCCTTACCAGCACCCTGCCACGACATTAATATTCATATTCATATTCTCATCTCCTTTATAAAGGACACACAGTCTGTCTAATAAACCTCTGTTTGTCATTTCCCATCCGCATGCTGTGTGTGTGTGATGACTTCACCGACTGTTGTGTTTCTCTTATGTGTTTTTTTCCCCAAATATTAGTGCATTATAGTACAGCGCTATGCATAAGTTTAGACACCCATGCTAAAGTTGACTAAAAAGAGGAATAAAAAATCATCTTTTGGAAATTGAACTTAATGCCTTAATTAAAAAAATTAGGAAATATCCAACCTTTAAGGACACCAATTTTCTTTGTGAATGAATAATGTCTTCACATAGCCTTCACCATACCTAGAGATTGGCATGGAGTACTTTCCATAAGATCATCTCTCAATGCAAATCAAACCAGCTATTAGGCTAACTGAAATAATACCATGCCAATCTCTAGGTATGGTGAAGGCTATGTGATGATGTGCGGCTATTTTAATTCCGAAGGCCAAGGGAACTTTATCAGGATGCATAGTATCCTGGATCCATGAAGTAACTGGCCTTTAAAAATAAAAATCTGCCTGCCTCTATGGGAATTTAACATAGGGGTGTCCAGACTTATATTTATGATACATTATTCATTCACAAAGAAAATTGGTGTCCTTAAAGGTTGGATTTTTCCAATTTTTTTGTTATTAAGGCATTAAGTTCAATTTCCAAAAGATGATTTTTTATTCCTCTTTTTAGTCAACTTTAGCATGGGTGTCTAAACTTATGCATAGCACTGTATTTAGTGTGCGTGTGCGTGAAGAAAAGGTCAGGGTTTGTGTGACTGTCAGCACATTTAGTGTATTTAAGTATTGTTATTTGTGTTAGAAGAAGGGACATTTTAAAAGACAAAATCAAACATTTCATGTTAACCATAGTCAAAATCAAAATTCTAATGCAGTGAACTAGTATGCAAGACAAGGGGTGCGTCCAAAATCGCATACTCTCCTGAGTAGGTACTTATTTTGAAGAAGTATTTACTTCACGACCACTAAAAAAAGTATGTTCTATATAGTATGAATGTGTGTAGTAAGAATATAATCCGTAGTACTACATCTGTCATGATGTCATTATCATGTGACCTACCAGCACTTCCCTGTCATTCATAAATCCTCTCCCGTGGCCTCATGGGATAGTAAAGGTATAGTAAAGGGGTATATCCATCGTATGCACACTTCAGAAACACTTCCGGAAGTAGTAGGTACTATTTGCCTACACTTTTATGTGAATTCGGACATACTTCTTTTGTCACATATTGTTTTTTGCCTACTATATAGTAGGGAAGTGTGCGATTTCGGATTCAGCCAAGGTTTTATGCCCCGATGCTGTACTGTTTTAGTACACACTCAAAGGTGTTTACTTTCCCATTGTCAGTGAAGTACATGCTTTATCTGTTGGAATTGAGACGCAGCCAGTGTTGTTTTTCTAATTCTGTAATTGTCCTCTTCTCTGTGTTTGTTTCCTCTGTATCTCAGGATGTTGCGTGTGAGCGCTGGTGGGCTGCAGGTTCTGTCGGTTCTGCTGGTGTTTTCAGCGGGCTGTGGTGAGTTCTGGTTCACTCTTTCTCTCTCAAAAACATTCAAGCCAAAATAAGGCCACACTCAAGTAATGGGCCGCTCACACAGGACATGTTCTCGCATTCAAAAACAACATGACATGGCGTCAACAGATGCACAAGTCAAAAACCTGTAAGACTTTCTTTTTTTCTAGGGATGCATCGATATGAAAATTTTGGCAGATACCGATAACCGATAATGCTTTATATTACCGATAACCGATATATTGTCCGATAAATCTAAATCCAAATTTTTATATTTAATTTATATTATATTATATAATATTTATATAATTTATATAAACATTAACATATATCGGCTGATACCGATAACCGATTAATTCTTTATATTTGAATGCCGATAATTAATATATTGTCTGATAAATCTAAATCCCAATTTTTATATATAATTTATATTATATAATATTTATATAATTCATATAAACATTAACATTTATCGGCTCATATCGATACCGATAATTCTTTATATTTGAAAGCCAATAACTGATATATTGTCCGATAAATCTAAATCCAAATTTGTATATATAAGTTATATTATATTATATTATATTTATATAACTTATATAAACATTAACATATATCGGCTGATACCGATAACCGATAATTCTTTATATTTGAATGCCGATAATTAATATATTGTCCGATAAATCTAAATCCAAATTTTTATATATAATTTATATTATATAATATTTATATAATTCATATAAACATTAACATATATCAGTTGATACCGATATTGTGGCCGATATATTGTGCATTCCTACTTTTTTCAGCGCAAAATAAAAATATATTTAGAAAAAATGTAGTTTTTGTTCATGCAATGAAAGTCATTGGGGTCCGATATGTTTGGACTTTTTTTTATACGTTGCGAAGAAGAAAGCCATACAGGTTTGGAACAACATGAGGAAGTGTAAATGATGACAGAATGATCATTTTGGCTAATATATCTCTTGAAGACCCAGTTATCCGCTGAGATTAACATTGAGTGTTCGACACTGAATAGTGGTGTTTCAAAACCTTTTATGATCTGATCATTTAAACCACGATCTAGTGTTACTATTGTGCAGTCTTAGTCTCAGTCCTGTGTCAAATGCCCTTGTTAGTTTTGTCATATCTTGTCAACCTTGTCCTGTTTTTAGTCAAGTTTTAGTTGATTAAGTCTGGGTATTTTGGTCTAGTTGTGGTCTAGACTTATCATTTTATTCATACTAAACTGTTGGTAACACTTTAGTATGTGGAACACATATTCACTTATAACTGTGACTTCTGCCTCAATAAACTCCTAATTTACTGCTTATTAATAGTTAGTACGGTAGTTTTTGTAAGGTTTGAGTTTAGATATTGGGTCAGATTAAGGGATGTAGAATATGTTCATGCAGAATAAGGCATTAATATGTGCTTTATAAGTACTAATGAACAGCCAATATCCTAGTAATTTGCATGCTAATAAGCAACTATCGTTAATAGCGAGAACTGAACCCCAAAACAAAGTGTTACCGAAATGTTTTTACTAGTTTTAGTTTTAGTGAACAATAATAACCCTGTACCACAATTGGAAACACGTTTGAAAACGCGTACATATACAAAAAAAATTCGTAAAGTCCCCCGTAGTCTATAATTTTATCCCTTGAAACTCATCTTTGATCACTAAAATGACACATTTAAATATTTTTTCCTTGAAAAAAAATCCTTATGCCTTAAAATATCTTGACTGTAACTCGACACCCTTGCCTCATTTAGTATGCGTGGTGGTGCCATGAATATGCAAATGAGCCCCGCCTCCACTCACTCACTCAGCTCAGAGATCCACTGGTTGACGATCACACGTTGATCTGATTGGTTACAAGGTAGTTTGTGATGTCAGAAACACCAGCGATTTCAAAGCGTGTGTTTGAGACTGTCTTTGGTTCACTGCAGTTTTAAGGAGGAAATACTCAGCAATGCTGTCGACTTATGAATTTACACATGCTTTGTCTTAAAGCACATTAAAAACACCACATAGACACATAAACAACATTAAAAGCTGGATTTTCACCACAGGGGGACTTTAAATTCATGCGCATGTTATGCCTACAAATATATCTGACTTTGGTTTTTAACAGCACACACAAACACTGTTACGACCCGTCTGTAGATGCAGAACCGTGCGCTGATTCTTTGTGCTCGTGCTGTGTATATATATATATATATATATATATATATACAGTATATATATAATATTCCCACCCGTCAGCCAAAGCCCCCTACCGTTTAACCGGATCAGTGTGTGTGTGTGTTTGTGTGTGTGGGTGTGTGTGTGTGTGTGTGTGAGCGCACACAAAATGCTTCATAGGCCAAATGTTTTCACTGGCAGCTTCAGTTTCACTAGGCTCTTTAGCGATGGGTGGCCGTTCTGAAGGATGATGGGAAATCACTCCCTCCTGCCAGGACGATTTACGAGCCTGTGAATTCAGACCGGCCCTCTTCAGATCGGACCTCAGGATATACGAGAGGAGATTGCTGCTGTTTACTAAGAGTGTTAGGCTGCGAGTTAATGTAAAAACTGCTGACTTAAAGCGCTAAACCTATGTGATAAAATTAACACGCAAATAATGTTCCAAAATAAGTGTAAAAATGCACAGAAAAGGCAAATATTGTGCAGTTTTTATTGGTGCTTCTTGGCATCTGAAATAAAAAATGATAATGATCCCATAATTTACTCGCCCTCAATCCATACTAGGTGTATATCACTTTCTTCTTTCAGCCGAACACAATCAGAGTTATATTAAATATAATATTTCATATAATATAATATCTGTTACCGGATGCCAGTGATTATAGTTTGTAAAGTTACAAAAATGGATATTTTTCTTACAAAAACGCATGCCTTTGCTTCAGAAGGCCTTTATTAACCCACTGGAGTCGTATGGATTACTTTTATGATGAATGGATGAGCTTTTTAAAACTCAGGCACTGTTCAATGCCATTATAAAGCTTGGAAGAGCCAGGATATTATTTAATATAACTCTGATTGTGATCGTCTGAAAGAAGAAAGTCATATACACCTAGTATGGCTTGAGAATGAGTCAATTATAGGTTTAATTGAGATTTTTGGGTGAACTGTTCTCCAATCCTCCTGCATCTTGTGCAGTCTGGGCAGTGTTATGTTATATACTATTATAGTATTTATCAATATTTGGAATTACCTTTTTTATATTTTCAGTTTTCATTGTAATTTTAGTCAGTTTGTGCTTTTGTGCTTTTGTCATTTTTATTCGTTTTTTTATTTTTATAAAATATTTATATTTATATTTATATAACACTATCATAGAATATATTCATATTTGGAATTACCTTTTATTTTTATATTTTCAGTTTTCATTTTCATTTTAGTTTTAATCATTTTGTTAAAAAAAAGATATATATTTCTGTTTAACTGTAATACTATTGTAGTACTTTTCATTTTAGTGTAAGTTTCAGTCATTTTTATGTGCATTTGTAAATTTGATTAGGTTTTTAATATTTTTATTTAGCTTTCATTTATATTTATTTCAGTTTTAGTCACTTTTTTAATGTATTTTGATGCGTTTACTTCAGTTAGTTGGCAAGGGAAGTTTTTCATGTAATATTTATCTTTTATTTCAGCTTGTTGTGTGAGTGTTTGATGGACATGATTTCGTCCGGAGTGAGTGTTCTCAGGATCAGTAGAGTCGAGGTGTGCAGCGGATCAGCAGGGCTTTGTGTTGTTAAAGCTGCATGTTTGGACGGCTGGCGAATGAATCAGATTTAGCGTATCGAGCCGAGCGAGCGCCGTCCTCTCGTCGCTCCTGGTTACCGAGCAGCGGTCGCCATGGTTACGGATGATGAGGGCTGAGAGGTGTAAACTACTGCAGGTGCTGCTGTGTTTATTTGTGTGTGGAGCTGGCAAAGGTTATTCAGTTAATGCATTAATCTGTAACCCCCCTCTGGGAGTGTGTGTGTGTGTGTGTGTGTGTGTGTGTGTCAGCTACTGTGTCTGATGGAATCTTATTTATGAAAGCCACTGGCGAGATTGATTTTGGGAAGTGTGTAAATGTGATTATGGGCTGTATTCTCATGTTTGATATATGGGTGAAACTTGTCAACAGCGTGTCCAGCTCTTCTTTCACCCCAAAATATTAAAAACACACATATACTGTATATACTGTAAATACTGTATATGTGTTTTTATATTTTATATTTTCACTCAAATTCTTAATGTAATTCTTAATGCAATAAAGATAATGATTAAATTATCTAAATGGTTATAGACTAAGTCATGGTTGTATGCCTTGAATTTACCTATTTACTAATTTAAAAAAAACATATTGATATGTCATGTCTAATATACTTATATATGACATATTACTAATAAAAGTAAAAATATATAATTTAAAATTTATTTATAAAAATGTATTATTCTGAAATTAATAGAAAAATTTACTTTTATTATGCAATCAAATGCAATTAATTATAATATTCAATCAAATATGCAGTTACATTTAATTAATAATACAATGATGAAGATATAATGTATATATTTAAATGGCATTTACATCTTTGTAAGTTTTTGTTTTGTTGCCTTTAATTTATACTCATGTAAATAAAATAAAAAATGTTGTAATAAGATAAGACACTAATACTGTAAAAAAAAAAAAAAGATCGTAAACATCATGGCAATGATAATTCATGGAGGAAATAGGCTTCATTTTCTATGATTTTTATAAATTTCGTGGTGAATCAGACATGTTTTGGTGATACGCTAATGAGTTAGGAAAATTGGTTGGTTTTTGCAGAAAGACAAACCCGCGGAGGGTGAATCCAATCCATCTAAATGCAGATTTGAGCTTTCATCACTTACATCATTATTCAAACTCTGGGATATACACTCATCCCTAAATCCATATGGAATGAAGGAGCTGCAATTGATTTTCAATGCATTAACCAAGATTGTTCAGGTTGGCGAGGACTGGATTTGGGAGATTAGATTTCCTTTTCTTCCTTAATCACTTAAAGCAATATTCCAGGTTAATTACCATTTGATATCTGTGGACAGCATCTGTGTGTAAAAACCAGTGGGAAGTGTGTTTACAGTAATGCACTTCACCGCTAATAAATGTTTCAGATATGCATCTACAGGGTTCCAGACTGCGACCAAAATGGTCGCATATGCGACCATTTTTTGAGAATGTGCGAGTTAAAATTGTATGTGGTCGCATTTGTGCGAGTGCATGGTCATGTACTACTCAGTTAAATTCACGCATTAATTTTCCTACATTGAACTTGTTTTAGCGCCCGCCATAATGAATTTTTGTCCCGCCAAAGTCTTATTTGATCGGTGAGTAATGTAGATGAACGGCTGCGTTTGTGACAGGGCATGTTTATAACTGAAAGAACGAGCAGAGAGAGAGAGAGAGAGAGCCGGACGCGCGCGCGCACACTCTCTGTCTTCGGAGCCAGGCGAAAGTGTAAACAAGACTTCACCGTCTCCAAACTAAGCGCTGTCTTGCTCTCTCTCCCTCGCACATATTAATCAAAATAAATCGACACGGTGGTAAAAGGTCGGAAGACCAAAGTTTCATGTGGAGCATTTGGAGATATTTTTTTTTTTTCAGAATTACCGCTGGGTGTGAATTGTGCTAAATAAGTTGTTGCCTTATCTTCTCTGAAAAGCGTTCCGGACATTCAGCTGACATAAAACAACACTTTAATTAAACGAAAAAAACTATCCGACCAGTGATGAAATGTTTTCTGTGTTGACACAAATCTTGGATGTCCATGTCCTAACTGCTGGGATAATCACACAACGCGCACGACACGTCCAATTCGCGAACTAATGACTCCTTTGAACCGATTAATTTGAATGAATGGTTAAAACAACTGATCTTTCCAACAGTGAACTCAGGAGACGTCTGAATCGGTGTATAACTCATCAGTAACACTTTACAATAAGGTTCTATACATAAATTACATAAAAAATACAGTTTTAAGCTTTAAAATAAATAAAACCACTTGTTTTTTGAAAAGCATATGACTACATTTTTCCACACAGTGCTATCAAGAATCGATAAGAGAATCTTTAAAGAATCAGATCGATAAGCAGAATCGTCAGTGGCATTGATATTGATAAAATCTTATCAATTCCAATCCCTATGTGAAGACAGTAAAATTATAATCAAACATTAAAGAACATAGGCTACATGTTTTTTTAATAGTTTTTTTTTTTAGTTAAAAGATTAAAACATTTTTCTAACTAACGCTAACATGAGGTCTTGTGTCACTGTCAGTCTTTTTACATCAGTGCAAAACTAGAGTAGATTATACCACTATTCATCAGCATTGATTAATCCCATGGCATGTAGCAAAAAACAAACAAAAGGTGCGACCAAATCATATGCTGGTGCGACCAACTGAGAAAGTTGGTAGCACCAGTGCAACCAGTGGAAAAGTTAGTCTGGAGCCCTGATCTATCACAGAGTTCTGACAGTATAACACTTGCACATTAGTGGAAAACATCTCGCTTACCAACTTCTGTCAAGTCACACTAGTGTTCACAATGTTGGGGTCAGTAAGATTTACTTAATGCTGATTAAAGAAGTCTCTTCTGCTCACCAAGACTGCATCTATTTGACCAAAAATACAGTAAAATCAGCAATATTGTGAAATATTATTATAATGTAAAACAGCTGTTTTCTATGTGAATATACAGTAAAGTGTAATTTATTCCTGTGATCAAAGCTGAATTTTCAGCATCATTACTCCAGTCTTCAGTGTCACATGATCCTTCAGAAATCATTCTAATATGATGATTTGATGATTATTATCAATGTTGAAAACAGCTTCATATTTTTGTGGAAACGGTTGGTACATTATATTGTATTTTTATTGTTGGGAAACAATAAAAGTATTCATTTCTAACTGACCCGAGACTTTTAAAGGGCAGTGTGTACATCTTTAACTTCTAAAAATAAACTATAATACCAGCTTCAGATCTGAAACCCACTTTACTGTAAATTACTGTAAACACAGTTTCAGTGTTTCTACAGGCTAGGAAATGAGAGTGGTGGAAATGATTGTCTGTGGAGATGGAAAACATGACAGCCGCTCTTTATAGTTATAAATAACCTGGAGTATTTACAAAGATTTGTCAGTAATTGACTGAGTAATGATGTTGCATGTTTAAAACGGCAGTGGATCTCTCTCTTCTCTTCATTTTAGTCTGAAGTTCTGCAGGATACTTTTACATGTGTACACTTTGCATTTATGCGTTAAGCTTTTAGACAACAAAGGCTTGACTGTGTTTGTACTGTATATTTACAGTGCATTATGGGTATTTCATCTCTATTAAAGTGCCCCTATTATGCTTTTTTCAGATATTACTGTACCTTTCATGCAGTGTGTAATAAAGCTGTTTGTGAATGTAAAAGTTCACAGAGTTTCATAGATCAAAGTGCAGATCAATGGAGTTTTTGTCTCCTAAAAGAAAGAACTGAAACGAGTCGTCAGTAATTCAGTCTCACTTGGAACTAATTTGCATAATTCCAGCCTCTGGTCTTGATTGGCTGAACAGCATCTCTTTGCTCCGCCCTCAAACACTGTAGTGTATCTGAGACTGGAAGAGTTGGTGTTGTTCATGTGGAGAAGACGCTGTTTTCTGCTGACAAAGCAAATCCACTTTGATGAGATCGATACGGTAAAACTCACGCCATCGTTACTGTTCGTATCACTGAGTATCAAGAGCTGAGATTCAGATATGATAATGAGCGTTTGGTTTCGACCAATCACAGCAGACTTGGGCAGTCTGACCAATCAGAGCAGAGCAGCTCTCAGAGAGGCGGGGTTTAGAGAGACTGAATCTTCGAACGAACCGTTTCAGACACTGAGAGAAAAGAGCTGACGCTGCAGTGGAGATTATGAAGAAAATTAAAGTGATTTTGACCTTGGATGCGTGTAAACCTGTTGGAGACTCCAAAACAAAATTAGGAACTATTAAACTAGCATTATGGGGCACTTTAAGACTGTATCTACTGGGACCGGATGGAAACAGGTACATAATTACCTTCAGACGCACATGAACACACATCAGACTGAGATCCAGTTAATAAGAGCATCTCTCAAAGTCCGTGACAGAGAGAATATAATGAGTTCAGCTGTAGATATTCCTTCTTTTCTTATAAAAGAACAAAATCACTCGAGTGTCGAAGTGTTGAGAGGCGAAGCTTCAAAGAGTGTCTTTGTGCTTTTCCACTCAACCTCTGAAGTGTTTGGAGAGTTTGTGTCTGTTTTAATGAAGTGTGTTGAGATGGAGAAGAGACGTTCAGGATGAAGAAAACATTATTTATGTGTTTTCTGTGTTTGACTCTTGAGGACGTTACAAAGGCTTTTGCTGTAATAACCCGAGGAACTTTTCTTCTGAAATCTTAATTTGTCTTGATGTAAAATAAAAATGTCCATATTTGCTTCCTTGAATCACACTCACGCTCTTGTGAATGATTCATAATTGCATGTATTTCCAAAGTAGAAATATTTGTCTTCAGAATCTTTCATCAAAATATAATAACTTTATCCTCCTCTGAAACTATCCTTTCCTTCTCAGCTGAAATCATCTGGACTGCACAGGTTATTAGTTATTGTTAAATCAGGGTTATTATCGTTAACTTAAAAACTATATCATCATATCGTCCAGCCTTAAAACTTGTATAGTTTTTTTGTCAGTGTTTATTTAAAAACATCCAATTATGCAGAATATACGATGGTAAATATTGAATTGATGAGTTGTCAATACAATCTACAACAATACAACACATAGGGAATGATTTTACCCCTAAAGTCAGCATATTGAGACACAATGAAACTGCAAATCCACATTTCTAGATCCTGATCCAGATGTTTCTGTGAATTACAGCGATTCATTTGCTTCTGATCTGAAGCTTTCGGTCGTCTGTACAAATATACCTCAGATTTCTTGTCAGATCTAGTTGTACAGACGATCTCAAAGCTCTTCCTCGTTTTAGACGTGTTTTGTGTGTTTTGTGTGTTTTTCGTGATGAAAACCAATGTGGTCACTCAGTGTGTGTGTAACCGCAGTCACTCCGGCCGACGGTGACGTCACACACACACAACCTCTATTAGCCTAAGACACCACAACTGATTTAAACTCAGTAAACATTGCAGATTTCAGCTTTAAATGAACCCTCTGGTGCTCTTTACGTGGGTCAAAAATGACCGAATTTCTTTTTTTTATTTCAATGCAATTCATTTACTATATTTTAGTTTGATAATGTTTTTTATTTAATATTTTGTATTTTTATGATACTAAATTATATTTACGCTGTATTTATAATCCATTTATTCACTTTTTGAGCATAGACCTGAAAATGTAATTTCCAACTTAAACTGTGGTAAATCTTGAATGCTTTAGAGCTCAGACTGAAGTTTGATCTCTTTTCAAAGATGACACTTGGCAGATTATTGCTGAAGTGAAAAAAGTTTTTTTTAAAAATAAAGAATTTTACGTTTATTGTTATGAAAAACGTGCAAAAATACTATTTTAAATTTTTATATGAATTTTATATTTTCAAAAACATGTTTTACTCTAAAACTGTGAGAAAATCAAAGCCATAAATCAAAACAAGTTGTGTTCAAAATGTTAGCCTGATTTCTCAAAAAATTATCTTTCAGTGAGAGTGTGTTCGGCTGCAGTACCGAACGCTTCCACTAGAGGAAATTCGTCTCCATTAATTTCCAATGCGCTCATTTTTGACGGCGAGGAGCACACGTGGGACTATTTTTTCAGGAGCATTTAACCTGTTCGAATAATGTCCATGATTTATTTAAATTTTTTTGGGTTCACACAGCAAGTGTCAAAACCTTTACCAAATTTCATAGAATTCCGATGAAGAATTTTTTTTTATAAAAAACAAATGTAACATTTTTCCGAAGAGCACCAGAGGGTTAAACCTGTTGATTTCTTTCTACATCAACCTATTTATTCACTTTTTGAGCATAGAACTGGAAATTAAATTTCCAACTTAAACTGTGGTAAATCTTGAATGCTTTAGAGCTCAGACTGAAGTTTGATCTCTTTTCAAACACTTGGCAGATTATTGCTGAAGTGAAAAAAGTTGTAAAAGTGAAAAAAAAAAAGTTACAGATATTTTGCGTTTATTGTTATGAAAAATGTGCAAAAATACTATTTTAAATATTTTTTTTCAGGACCATTTAACCTCTTCCAATCATGTCCATGATTTTTAATTTAAATTTTTTATTTTTGGGGGTTCACACAGCAAGTGCCAAAACCTTTACCAAGTTTCGGACCATTCAGATGAAAAAAACAAATGTACCATTTTTCCGAAGCGTTCTTAAACCTGTTGATCTGCTTCTCCTCTCTGGCAGGCGTGACTGAAGCCGAGACTCTGGTGACCGTCCGGAGAGTGACCCATCCTCCCTTACGCCGCCCGCTGGCAGAGTCTGCGCTCCTCCCGTGTGTGTTCACCCTGACGCCAGCCCTCGTCCCGGGACACGGCCCCTACATCCACTGGACCCGCGGCTCAGGGGCCCAGGAGAGGACGGTGCTGTCGGCCCGGGACGGGGTGGTCCGGGTTCACCAGGCGTACGCGGGTCGGGTCAGTCTGCCCGGATACTCCGACAACCACCTGAACGCGTCGCTGGCGCTCGATCAGCTCCGGTCCAATGACTCCGGGACTTTCCGATGCCACGTCGCTCTGGGAGACAGTTACGAGCAGGACACAGTCAACCTGGAGATCACAGGTCAGATCCAAACATTACTTCACATGAGTTAACTAACAATGAGCAATACATTTGTTACAGTATTTATTCATCTTTGTTAATATTACTTAATAGAAATACAGCTGTTTCTTCATGTTAGTTCACAGTGCATTAACTATTGTTAACAAACACAACCTTTGATTTTAATAACGTATTAGTAAATGCTCAAATTAATATTAACTAAGATTAATAAATGCTGTAAATAAATTGTTCATTCTTAGTTCATGTTTACTAACGTAGTTAACTAATGAACCTTATTGTAAAGTGTTACCCATATTTGATAGCATTACACACATGATAAAATATGATTGAAACAGTGTTGTTATTGTTAATTGAAATAAAGCTGAAATAGACTCAAATGTAAATATTAGATGAAAAAGTTTAATTATTAAAAATTAAACTGAAACAAATATAAATTCAAGCTAAATAGAAATATATATATAAAAAAATGATAAACTAAAAATCACAAAAACTGAAAATCGAAATGAACTGAAAATATACAAATAAAAGCTCATTCAAAATATTTATAAATACTGTAATAGTATACATAATAATACTTTAATTTGTGAACAAGGGCTAGAATGTATAAATATTAGTTTCTTTATTAAAAAAATATATAATATTTTGGTGTTTTTAAAAAAAAATTCTATTTATCAAATATTAAATATTTTTTAATATCTTATTTACATAGCACTTTTTGCAATTTAGACCTTGTTTCAAATTAGCTTTCCAGAATTTATGAACAAGGGCTAGAAATTAACAGTTTAAATCTATAATAATAATTTTTTTAATGATTTATATAAATGATAAAAGTGCTAAAAAAAATATTATAAATGCATAACATTTCGGTGTTTTCAAATATAATTTGTATCATATTTATAAAATATTTTAATTTGTATATGTTATTTATATGGCACTTTTCACAACGGACATTACAGAAAAGCATTACTGTAATTATGTAAGGTGCTCAGTTAGCAGTTCAGTTAAAAGAAAATGAAAGCTTCATATATTGGTCTGTAAATCCCCAGTGAGCGAGTCAAGCTGGTTATGAAAGTCATTTGGCAAGGCTAAAGTAAAACGTGACCACATCTTAAACCAGAACATCAGTTTTCTGATAAAGATTCTGGAAATCTGCCGGCCGGCTCTTTAACGATTCTCAGAGTCTGCTGTGAATTAATTACCCCCTCATTACATCGATTCAGACTGTCAATATCACACTCATTTGAGGTTTTTCCCTAATTTCCCGTCTAACTTTAGCTCTGAGATCTGAGGATCTAATTAACTGGTTAATTGGCCATAATAAGTCTTTAATTAGAACGATCTGATTGATTACCTGAGCTGCAAATGAGATCATGAGGAAAACAGGTGACACTTAACGAGGGAAATTACAATTACAACTGCAGATAAATCATCTGAAATGTTCTACATATATAATGTACAGCTGTAAAACACAATGATATTCGGTAATATTACTGATTTAACGGACACTGACTCTAAAGGTTGGAATAAACTACATGATTTTTGCAAGTCAACAATAGTTGGCAAAAGTCTGCAGATTTCTGGCCGGTCGGAGTTGACAGATTTAGCAGAAACTGACGTAGTTTTGATGGACAAATACTTGGTTTCAGACAGAGATCACGATCCTGAACAGACAAGTAAACAAAACAATGTCATTTACTAGAGGTTCTGACAAAATGTTAATTGCTGCAGTCTATTTAAAATGTTTAATTAATATAAATGAGTTATAAAAAAAAAACTGGGTTGAATGAATGATTCAATGACTCACTTATAAATCCTTCACTTGTTTCATTACTGGATGAATCAGTGCTTTTTGAACAAATCTCTTAAAGGGATACTTCACAGATTAGCATTGAGCTTTGTATCAGTAGAAACCCGGTAGTATTTTGGAGTGACCGTGCTTCCCTCCCTCATGTCCCCCTGAGACCAGAGATTTCTGTATTGTGTGTCTGGAAAAAAACCTCAGATGACACAAAAATCATCATTTATCATCATCAGAGGCTCTTTTGTCCAGAGGCGAGAGACTACAGCCAATAGGAGGAGCTCGTTCCGCATGTGTTCAACCCGCCCATAGGGGGATCTCACGATAAAACACCGTCTTTTCAGTTTCCAGTCGACTAGTAGCCTAGCTGTATCATTTCTCCCGACACTGCCCTCTGTAACCGGTAGGAGTGGCTTGGGAGTGTCCTCGTAGGGCAGTGAAGCAAGTGCATTCTGGGAGTTGTTGTCTTTCATCCACATGAGCCAAAAATACATTTTCTGGCTTTTCTCAGTCTAGAAGGCACCAACTTCTAAAATAATTTCACATTTCTACTACATAAATGACCCAATTTAAATACAGAATCATCTTTCCAGCGGTGAAATATCCCTTTAAATGAATGATTCAATGACAAATACATGTTTAACAGTCACTTGCTGCCACCTACTGGTGTAACGATGTAACGATACAATCTTTATTTGAATCGTCAAGTTACTTTCAAAAGGTGATTTACTCTATTTTGATCACTATTGTAGACATCAGTGTTTATATACGAAGTATAAACTTTTATCCCAGTTCTTCAGTGATAATCTGAATTATTGTAGGCTAACACAGAAATAACAATACACACACACACACACACACACACACATACATATATTATATATGCAGTATATATATGTACACACACACACACACATACAGTATGTTATATAAACAAACTTTTATGAAATTAATCAATTTGACATATATACATACATGTATGTTTATGTAACATCTTGTTCCTTCATATGTCTCTATGTACAGCGGAAAGACAATAAATCTCATGTATCTTGACTTGATATCACAGCCAAAATGATCAAATCTGAACTGTTTTGACTGCTTTTAAAATAAAATCAGGTATAAGAAACATGCAGATTATTAAAGAAACACTAATATTGGCCAAGAGCATCCACTGTCCCGAGAGCTTTACCTGTGCCGGTCCACAGAAAGCGTTCTCAGCTAACGAACTGTGTGTTGATATGTGTGTGTGTGTGTGTGTGTTCTCAGGTGTGGTGTTTCACTACCGTTCTCCTGCGGATGGATATTCCCTGTCGTATGCGGAGGCCGTGCGAGCGTGCGAGGATAATTCGGCTCAGATCGCCTCGGTTGAGCAGTTGTGGGCCGCATTTCACTCCAGTATGAACAACTGTGAGGCCGGCTGGCTGAAAGACCAGAGCGTCAGGTCAGCAACACCAGTGAACCAGAGTTTCATCAAGTCACCTTCATTTATACAGCGCTTTTAACAATCTAGACTGTTTCAAAGCAGCTTTACAGTGATAATAGGAAATTACAGTCACAGATTGTTTTGGCTTTACAGCAGCTCTAGAATAAAGTTAATGTCCAGATAAAGTTAGTTTTTGATTGTTTCACGTCCATTGCAAAGATCATTAGTTATTAACTTAGCTAACACGACACTGTAAGGCTGGATCTCCTGTAGAGGTTCAGGCTGCAAGACTGCCGAACCATGACTGAAGAAACGTTATTAGTAAGATGGTCGAAAACTGTATATTTCTTGTCTATTCCACCCACTGCTACTTATACCAGCGACGGAAATAAGCGCAGTTACAATAGCTTAATATGTGGGAGAGTGTTGCTATAGAGAGTGACGATATTGTATTGCAATAGGTAGCACTTCAAAGTCAATACCAATACTCTTTAGAAAAGAGAGGAGAGAGAGAGAAGAGGGTCAAGAAAAGAGAGGAGAGAGAGAGAGAGAGAGAGAAGAGGGTCAAGAAAAGAGAGGAGAGAGAGAAGAGGGTCAAGAAAAGAGAGGAGAGAGAGAGGGAGAGAGAGAGAGAGAGAGAAGAGGGTTTAGAAAAGAGAGGAGAGAGAGAGAGAAGAGGGTCAAGAAAAGAGAGGAGAGAGAGAAGAGGGTCAAGAAAAGAGAGGAGAGAGAGAGGGAGAGAGAGAGAGAGAGAGAAGAGGGTTTAGAAAAGAGAGGAGCGAGAGACCCAAAGCCAAGAAGGGCCCGAGAATCAAAAAAGCCAGAGCATCAAAGAGACAGAGCAACAGTTACGATCTTCTTTTATCCTTTCCCTGATCATGTGACTTTAACCCAAATGTGAGACGTTCAAACTGACCAATCAGATAATTACAACTTCCCCCATTGTACTAAAGGTGTGACAGTTCATCGACCCGAAGTTCACACATCTAGGCCTTCAGGCCTTGATCGCTATCAGCCCCTCGTGCCTTTTGAGACTCCCAATGGTCCTTGGGGAAAGAGGGGGTGGACAACAGTAAAGCAAATGTCTTTGTTCATTTCAAATATCTTGGATTATTTTCAATCCTACACCACCGTTCCAACAGAAACCCTTGATGTGCTCCGGCCGCTCGTCCGCACGGCAACAGTGTCTGATGCTCGAGAACGCAAACCTTGAAATCGGTTCCAAGGTGCAAGCCTTGAAATATTTAGAAAATTAAACATTTCTAAAAAGCATGTCTAGTTATTCTCACCTCCATCTATTATGAAAGGCTCCTTTTGCCATAATGCAGGTACATTATTTATTAGCATCTCCATGACAACAGTACTTGTTGTCAGAGAATCTTGAGATCAGAGATCTCCTGCCAGATGTGTGTGTGTGTGTGTGTGTGTGTGTGTGTGTGTGTGTGTGTGTGTGTGTGTGTGTGTGTGTGTGTGTGCCACAGCCTGAGAGACTAATGTGTGTGTCTGACCTCAGTGTGGAAATTACACTGTTAATTTGTACAATTAATTAAATTTTTACATTCAATTTTTTATTTGTTATGTTATAATATTTTATTATTTTGATGTCTTTATAATTATTCTATGTATTCCAAGCTTTGGCAAAATTGTATTATGTACAGTCAATGCCAATAAAGCAATTTTGATTTGATTTGACAAAAATATAAACATAAGGGTGATAAACGAGTGGGTCCAAAACTCGGGAATGATCTTTTTCCGTCTCAGTTAGATCCGCCAAATCTATAATTGCTTTTAAATTTAGGCTAAAATCACAGGCTATGTGAGAACACTCATGAAGGGGTTTATATCTGTGTCTGGTTTATGTGCTTCTATGTATTTTTAGCATTATCTATTAACTGTTCTTCTTTATTGATAAGCACTTTGGGCAACTCGTGTTGCATTAAACTGTGTTATATAAGAATAAACAAACAAAAAAAACGATATTTACATACGGATTCGTCTGGATTTCGTCTGATCTCACACTTGTTCTCCACAGGTATCCCGTACAGACACCGGAGCTCGGTTGCTTTGGACACACTGAGTTTTCTCGTGGCGTGAGGAATTATGGGAAACGGGACCCTTCGGAATTGTTTGACGTGTACTGTTTCGCCAATGACATGCAAGGTGAGCTTCTGACAAACAAGTTGTAAAGGGCTCATCGGATGCAAAATTCACTTTCATATACATGTGTCTTTGCAGTTTATGTGTCTTTTACACAACCACCATACAATGAAAAAATATTTTTTTTATCCTCAAAAAGCCTACACCATACCTGTCAACATTGGGATTTGAAAATAAGGGAAATTTTCCCCCCAAACTACTTCAGCCGATTCTAAAGATGTTATTGGTCGTGTGAATCACAGTACTGATCGCCTACACCAATCACTGATCCCGAAACCTACCCGTCATTGTAACCTTAACCAGTGAAATTACTGCAGGGCGGGATTTCCGCTTAACTGGTTTGCACCCGGTGGGATTTTTTATTTAATTAAAATTTTTTATAGAAAGATTAAAAATATGGGAGAAATACGGGATAATATTTAAACGGGATGATAGCGGGATAGCAAGGTAAAATACGGGAGAATCCCTTGAAAAACTGGAGGGTTGACAGGTATGCTAAACACTCAATAATCAAGCCATTTGGATTTCCTGAGCAATATGATGTCATATTGGGTGAGCAGTTGCTCATTATCATTTAAAGAGACATGCACCAAAACGGGTCGCTGTGAACAGAGCTGTTTTTGAGGAGGTAAAAATGGTGTTGTTTTACACAATCATTGAGGAATTTTAACCAAAATATGTTACAGACTTTGCATGAAGACCCTAAAGAATCATACCAACTTGTGGAAAATGGGCATCCGATGACCCCTTTAATGTATTAATATACTATATGTATTAATATACTGCTTTGATATGCTTTGAAACACTAACCCACTAACTAACTAACTATAATTATTATTATAAATATTATTAATCTTTTTTTATTAATTGTAAATTATGTATTCATATTATATTAAATATTTATTTAAGTATTTATTTATTTGATGTAGTATTTTATTTAAGGATTAACTAACTAACTTTAATTATTATTATAAATATGATTAATTATTATTATTAATTTATTTTATATTAATTGTATATTTTGTATTGATATTAAATAGGTATTTATTTACTAAATAGTATATAATGTAGTATATTATTTATTAAGTATACTATGCATTAAATAAATAATTTTATATATAATATTACCTTATTTATTTATTTACTTGATATATTATTTATTTAATAGTGTACTTAATGTACTTAATAATATACTATTTACTAAATAAATTATTTTATATATAAGTATGCATAATATGTCATTAAAATATAAGAATAATAATTAATAAATAAATAATAATTGTTATTTATTTATTTATTATACTGTATATATTTTAAAGTATGTATTAATTTTATATATTAAATATTTATTAATTTATTAAATATACAACACAATATACTTTAATGTTAGCTAATGAACCTTATTGTAAAGTGTTCCCCATGTATTCTAAACTCCTGGTAGTGTTTTGACATTAAAACCCACAATCCATCAGTCGAGCCGAACCTCCCTCACACCGGTTCTGGTCCTGTGTCTCTCCAGGTGAGGTGTTCCCCGTCTCCGTCCCGGATAAACTGACCCGTGCCTCGGCCTCTTCTCACTGCGAGTCCTCAGGAGGCCGGCTGGCCAGCGTGGGTCAGCTCTATCTGGCCTGGAGATCCGGCCTGGATCACTGTGAGCCGGGCTGGGTGTCTGACGGGAGCGTGAGGTCTTCCATCAGAGCGCTTCGGTCCGAGTGTCCCGGAGGAGAACCGGGCGTCACAACCGTTCCATCAACAGAACTGAGAAACGGATCCGCTCGCTTTGATGCGTTCTGCTATCGAGGTACACACAGAAGGAAAATGGTACAAAAGCTGTCACTGGGATGGTACCCTTTAAAAAGGTTCAAATTTTTTACTATTTTAGGGCGTTTTCACAGCTGAGAGTCGCACCGAGGTCCGAACCAAAGTTCATGTTTCGATACATTTTATAGATTGGGTAAGTTTTGGATTGGTTTCACATTGCAATTATGCGACGAACTAAAGAACTTTACATGACATGTGTCCTGTCATCATCATCTCTGTGGGCTGCATCTCGACACTGATTGGTCTGTAAACGGACGTGTGTCTGACGTCAGCGTGATGTCAGTTCGACGAGTAACTTTGACAGGAATGAATGAACAGACGCGTATCATTCCCACTATACTGTTATTATTACAGCATTACTCCCTGCAGCTCCAGCTATACTCGAGGCGTGCTCACATCCGCCAAATGAACGTCCTCGTTGTGTGAACATTTCATCGTCTCCGGCAGGAAAGGAGGAGAAGACTCGAGCAATCCTGCGGGAACCACCGGCACTTCCTGTAAATGTTCTGAAAGTCCGAACCAAACAGAAGATGCGTTCACACTAGAGACGAACCAAACCTTTGTTCAGTTTGATCCGGACCGAGACTACCTCTTCTCGTCTGTTTGATCCGGATCGTGGTCCGGGGGAGGGTTCACACCCGTAATTTTGATCCGGATCAAACTGAAAAGTCAGAAAATCCGGACCAAACAAGGTAGGTGTGGAAGGGCCCTAAGGCACTAATATGTACACTTTTGGTACCAATGTTATATACCTTTGAGGTATACTAATATGCACACAAAGGTGTACCTTTTGAAAGGGTACCTCCCCAGTGACAGCTTTTGTAGCTTTCTCTCTGAGAGTGTGTGCAGTGTTACACACTCATGCGTTACAGCGGCTGCTATTCTGTTATAGGGGTGTAACGATTCCCTCATGTCACGATCCGATACATATCACGATACTGAACTCACGGTACGATATTATTGCGATACTCCAAGACATATGGTTAAAGGTTAACAAAAAATGAACCGTTGATTAAAATGCTAAATTTGATATTACACTGTGTGTGTAAATGAATAGACTCGGACTTGGTGCTGAAACCCAATGCAGGACAATAGAGACACCAGAATAACAATATTCATGATTCTGAAGATGAATTATTTTAGACGAATATGCATTTCTGCATTTGCATATGCCCATTGCTTTATTATACATTATATTCAACATTATATATAGTAGTTTAATGTAGTACTGACACTAAAACTTTGTAAACTTGAATTTTTTCTTACACAGTCATTTTTAAAGCTGCCGTCGGCAAATTTTTTTTTATCATATTCAGTGAAATTGACACTATAATCCGACAGAACAACATAAATAAGATGGTTTTAGAAAAAAACCCGAGCTTCTAACTCCACCTGGAGCGTGTTATTTGTTTTGCAAAAATCCACCGCTCCCGGATCATCGGGTCCAATCAGCGCAGGGGGGTGTGAGATCTGACTGTCAATCACAGGTCGTGCACACGCCACAGATCCCCCCTCACTCGCGCACGTTAATATCACATGCACACGCCACGCCTGAAGTTCGCCTGTAGATTGCATGAAGCGTGATGGCGGAGAGAAAATCTACAAACAAGCTTCCAATTCCTCGGTTATTGCTATCTATGGATAGATTAGCCAGGGCAGCCTACCTCCGAGTCCATGGTGTTGATAGATGCTGAAGAGACGGACGCGTTCACAGAAAATCAGGTACACACGCACAGTGACGCACTGACGAGCACGACCTCGATGGGAGGGTGCTCGCTGGTAGTGGGGAGGGGCATGAGAGTTGTAAACATTCAACATTTTGGCTAATCGACCCAATCTGCCAGACTTGCCGACTGCAGCTTTAACTATCCATCCACGATACATATTGTTGCAGTTTTGTATTGCGATATATTGTGACATGATATATTATTACACCCCTACTGTATTATGGTCATTTTATAGATCTAGGAATGCAGTGGGGATTTGATCATGGTTAAGAGATGTTGTTAACCATGATGATGATGTGAGGTAAAACACGTATTACTGGAGATGTTCAGCGGAATGCAAAATGTCTACAGTGTATTGCATAATATTTTTAACAACTTCAATGTTGCATGTTTAATTCAACAAAAGCCATTCAGCTTTCATTTTCAAAATATATATATTTTAAATTTTCATATAATAAAATCTATTATTATTATTATTATTATTATATTTTAATATAAATATGTATATAATTCTAATATACTTACATTAATTGTTTATTATATATAAATATTGTTTTAATAAATGTACTATATATACTATTGAGTGTACTATGTATTAAATAAATAAATATTGTAATATTTAATATTAATACATTATATATCATTAAAATAATAAAATAATAGTAGTAATAATATTCAGCAAGTGCCATTCAGCTGTCCTAAATAATTTAATATATAATATTAATACATAATATATAATTAAAATAATAGTAATAATAATATTCAGCAAGTTTTACATTTTATTAACCAATTTATTATTGTTATTAATATTATTATAATTATATTATTGTAATATAATTATTAAAGTAAGTGTATATTATGTTTTAAACATTTATTTATTTACTAAATAAATACATATACTAAATAATATACTATTAAGTATACTATGTTTTCAATAAATAGTTTCATATATAATATTAATAAATAATATATATTTAAAATAACAGTAGTAATGATATTCAGCACTTGCCGTTCAGCTGTCATCTTGGAAATAAAGATATTTTGCATTTTTTAAACCAATTTTGTGGGTTTAACAGTCACTGGAAACACTGGAAATGCAAAGTCAAGTCAAATGCATTGCTTTATGAGACAATATCTCTCACCATTTTTATACACTTTGAATTTGGTATTCCATGCATTAAGAAAATTTGCAAACTTTGCACAGTATACATACTGCATACTACATTTATTTGTATATTTTTTATAGTAGATGCAGATGTCATTCTGAATGTACCCTTAGACGTTTGACTATACATATAGATTTATTTACCTGTCCCTGGTAATCGAACCCGTGACCTTGGCGTCGCGTGCATGTGCTCGACCACTCGAGTAATGTGTTTAGAGAGAGAAACTGCAGTAATTGAATTGAATCCGTTGACAGCAGAGAAACCGCAGAAGGCTGTGACGGGCATCATGAAGTCCTTGCTGAGACCGTGGAGGTACATGACCGGAGACGACGCATCCCGATCTCACTCGGCCACCACTGGTACAATTCATTTACACACTCCACATTCAGCATTAAACAGTGGATTATCTGTTCAGTCACCGTCACTTATACTGAGTCCACATTTCTATATACTAGATCCATCAAAACATCTTGTTTGTTATTGGTAAAGGGAGCATATTTTACCTAATATGTCCACTTTTAATATCAGTCAAGGTTTTTGCATAAAAAATAGTCATCATTTCGATTGTCAGGTCCATTCTTCAGCTTCTCTTTAGAACAGGATGAGAGTTTAAGAGATTTTTAAATGACCTTGCAAACATTTTTTTAATGTTTTGATTGATAATTAAACTCTGCTGATTTAAATACATCACCAAAGTGATGTTGCATATTTTTAAAAGTTAGAATGGTTTGAAAACTATAAGGAAAATCAGTAATATTTTCCACCAAAAGTCATGGAGTTACAGTATATAAATTAGAATTTATACAAAACTTAATGTTACATCGATCCTTTCTACCGAGTTTTCAAAAGACCAAAAGAAATTAATACTTTCATTCAGTAAGGAAGCATTAAACTGATCAAAAGTGACAGTAAAGACATTTATAATGTTAATAATGTAAATAAATGCTGTTCTTTTGAACTTTCTATTCATCAAAGAATCCTGAGAAATAAAAAGTATCACGGTTTTCACAAAAATATGAAGCTGTTTTCAACATTGATAATAATCATAAATGTTTCTCGAGCATCAAATCATCATATTAGAATGATTTCTGAAGGATCATGTGACACTGAAGACTGGAGTAATGATGTTGAAAACACAGTTATAAATTACATTTTTCAATATATTCACACAAAAACAGCCATTTTAAATTGGAATATTATTTCACAATACTCCTGTTTTTTCCCCAAAAACATAAAAAAATCGTACTGACCCCAAACTCTTGAATGGTAATGCATGTTGTTAAAATTAGTTATTTCACATAACTGCCATGCAAAGAGCGAGTTAAATCTGAACTATCCTGTTTCATTTGGAAATGTCATTTTGAAAGTAAACAGTGTTGTTTTTCCATGTTAAACCTAATGAAGCTCCTCTCTGACTGTGTTCCAGACGCACAGTCGGATCTTCCCGACCTTCATCCCACTAACTGGACCGGACGGGTGGATTTGGACAAAGATTTGGATCTGCACATGGCCGCCGAAGCCCCCGAGCTCTCAGACGAGTATCTGACGGCCCGTCTCCGAGCTGGAGACACGTCTCTGGACTGGAGCGGACAGTTGGACTCGTTCCCAGACGGAGAACAGGTGGTTCCGGCTCCGGGGTCAGATCCGGGTCCTGGAGGCTCGGCCACAGAAGAAGAGGATGAAGATCTATCCGGTCAGTCTGTCAGTCCTACAGCTCCTCAAGGAAAGAGCAAGAGTTCCCTCAACAACATCGTCAGCTCATTGTGGAAACCCTGGAGCTACTTGACAGGAAGTGATGCGGAGGCGACAACCAAGAGTGTGACGCCCGTGATGGACACGCAAACCACTGCCACTCCTGACTCAGGTGACTATTATGAGCATCTTTGTTTAGTGTGTAATGTTGCTGAGTTCTTCTCTATATCAGTGTCAGTGTTTCTGAACTCCTGAAACGCCTCCACTGTAGTCTTGAGTTTCTTCCGGGAACGAACACGTCACAGTATTCTTCATTTAAATAATTAATATGCAGAATAAAGGGGCGGGGCCTGGTTGAGTTAGTTAGTAGTGTGTTAAACTGCCGGTTATGGTAAGGGGCGGGACATTTCCCAAACACACTCGAAGCGTTCGACCAATCACAACACACTGATCCAGCCGACCAATCAGAGCACAGTGTGCTTTTCAGAAGGAGGGGCTTCATAGAGACAGGAAGTAAACAGAGCGTTACCGACAGACTGTGAAGAGAGGATTTTAAAGTCCCCCTGTGGTGTAAATCCAGCTTTTAATGTTGTTTATGTGTCTATGTGGTGTTTTTAATATGCTTTAAGACAAAGCATGTGTAAATTCATAAGTCGACAGCATTGCTGAGTGTTTTCTCCTTAAAACTGCAGTGAACCAAAGACAGTCTCAAACACACGCTTTGAAATCGCTGGTGTTTCTGACGTCACAAACTACCTTGTAACCAATCAGATCAACGTGTGATCGTCAACCAGTGGATCTCTGAGCTGAGTGAGTGAGTGGAGGCGGGGGCTCATTTGCATATTCATAGAACCGCGCATACTAAATGAGGCAAGGGTGTCGAGTTACAGTCAAGATATTTTAAGGCATGAAGAAAAATGACATTTTTCATTGATCATGAGTTGAGTTTTAAGGGATAAAATGATTGACTTCATGGAGACTTTAAAAAGTATTTATCTGTAGAAACATAAAAAAGTGTCCATCCATCTCAAGTCGAGGAAGCCTGAACGTTAAACTTTCAAGATAATACTTCAGTTAGTGTCCTTTCTGCCTTCATTAATACAGATACCTTGTCTGGTCCAAACTGAACCCGACAGCATTAATGTTTAACGTCAAATGGAAACTTAGGCCTGTCGCCTACATTATTAAACTCCATTTTCCATGAAGACAGAATTTGGGCTCTGTCCCAGTGGAAGCTTCATAATTGAGGGTTGAAAGCCAGAAACGGGAAAACTGCTACCACACTGTTCACTTATGTACGCTAACTGTACGCTTGAATACTTTGTGTGGTTTATTCTGCTGATATACCAAATATACATGGGACCTCGTGTATAAAACTTTCCAGTGATTTCATCCTGAAAGTGTACACAGACAAAAGCTTGAATCTGCACAAAATTCCCTTTATAAATCCCAGTCAGCGGATAGTGACAATACAATTGTCACTGACAAACAAAACAATCTAAACAAATCTAAATTCATATATTTTTTTGTTTAACTTCTGGATAATGACTTTATATAATTTGAGTGCTTAACTCCATTAATGAGAGTGCGATATTTCATCTAAATGTGTATATATATATATATACAAATAAAAACAGTTTTTAAATCATTCTGTTGTGCACAAATGGTATGCACATATTTATGCTAAGTTTATTTTTGATAAATCCCAATATGTGTGTGTAAATGATGTATAAACATTGCGTATGCACAAAAAGGGCATTGAAATGTGCGAACATAACATTTATACATCAGGCCCTGTGTCTATTAGAAAACCTACTGCACTCCCTACCTACACCGCATTTAAGACAGACTATTTCACCCAATATTTGTTATTTTAGTTTATTATGTGGAGAATTTCAGCCCACTCATCCATTAAGATGCTGCTTTAGGCCAGAAACAAGTACACAAATGAAGCCGCGAGCATTTGGCCTGCAGGCGTACTTAGATTATTAGCTTCTAGCAATGCGAGATTAATTTCACACACAGTTCATAACTGAATGCAAGTAGATGCGCTGGCCAAGTGCTTATGTACTTGCGTTAAGTTTGTTTTTCTGCATTGCCTATATAGAAGCAAGACAGCTCACTAGGTTTAAAATCACATTTGATGTTGCTTTTCATCCATCAGCTGGTTCTTCTATGTTTTAATAAAGAATCAATGTTATTTCAGTATTATTTATATATATATATATATATATATATATATATACCTGATTTGATTTGATTTTGATTTGATTTAGATTTTTCTGGTAAATTTAACAATGAAATAACCAAAAAAAAAAAAAAAAAGGAGTAGGCTAAAGCCTCATTGGGTGTTTTTATTTCAGTTTTATGTTTTTGTAATTTTTGTACTGCAACTCGTTTTAAAGGGATAGTTCACTTTGAAATTAATTTTTGGTATGTTTTAGCTTACCTCAAGGGCATCCAAGATGTAGGTGTCTTTTTTTCCGCAGTAGTTTCAATTTTGATATTTTTAGGTCAAACCGTTCTTGTCTGTCAGTCATATAATGCAGGTCTATGGTCACTGTCTCAAAGAGCATGCACTGAGTCCAAATTAAAACAATTCCCCATCGTCCAAATTAAACAATTCCCCATCGTAAGTACACATTGATGGCCTAAGACACGAAACGAGCGGTTTGTGTGAGAAAACGAACAGTATTTATATCGTTTCTACCTCTTATACGCAGCCATGTCCAAGTGATCTGATCTGACGTGTGCGCAGACTAGTGCATAGATATATACACACTAGATGTCGCCTTGTCTACGGCAGTTCATTGGAACGAATGTCTTTAAGGCGACATCTAGTGTGTATATATCTATGCACCAGTCTGCGTACATGTCAGATCAGATCACTTGGACATGGCTGCGTGTCTTAGGCCATCAATGTGTACTTACGATGGGGAATTGTTTAATTTGGACGACGGGGAATTGTTTTAATTTGGACTCTGTGCTTGCTCTTTGAGACAGTGACCATAGACCTGCATTATATGACTGACAGACAAGAACGGTTTGACCTAAAAATATCAAAATTGAAACTACTGCGGAAAAAAAGACACCTACATCTTGGATGCCCTTGAGGTAAGCTAAAACATACCAAAAATTAATTTCAAAGTGAACTATCCCTTTAATTTAAGTTAGCTGCCAAAGAAACATTTATTTTTCCTTTCTTTCTTTCTTTCTTTCTTTCTTTCTTTCTTTCTTTCTTTCTTTCTTTCTTTCTTTCTTTCTTTCTTTCTTTCTTTCTTTTCTTTCTTTTCTTTCTGCTTTATTTTAATGAACAAAAACTACTTTTTTAATAGTTTTAGTTTTAGGCTTTTGCCCAGATTTTTGCCCCAATTTAAATCAATGCCCAGTTGCCAAAAGTTAGAGCCAGTCTGCAGATTTGAGTTGACAGATTTCACAGAAAATCACAGTGTATGATGAACACATTTTTAGCTTCTAACCTGAATTCCATCCAGTCAGACTTAGAAGAGATCAAACACGCTTGATATTTTGAGCCGATTTTAGAAAGCATCGTTTTCGTTTGTCATGCGTCTCCTAGTAATGTGTTTTTGCTTGAGTTTGTGTGTCGTTTAGTGAATGTTGCTCAGTTAGAAAGACAGCAAGTGCATGATGCCTGTGAAATCTGTTCAGATTATAAAAGTCGTGTAGCATTCCTGCCTTTAGTGGTAAAAATGGTGCATCTGATCACCTCAACAAAACACATAACTTGAGAAATAATTAGCACAAACGGACATGAACGGATGGAGTTACAAGCTAAAGTTTGATTCAGATAACTGATCTTAAAAATGAGCAACAGTAGTAGTGATGTTTGACCACTAACAGCCTGAAGTCTTAGATGAGTAAATAAAAACTGGAGTCAAATGAATAATTAATGAGAAAGTCTGGCAGACAAATTTCCGCTCTCTCGAGACAAAAAAAAAACAGATTGTAGAAATGAATCCGAGAAGATGCACTGCTGATTGAATAAACCACCACAGTAATCACAGCTTGTGTTTGTCTTCGCAGGGCTGATATCATGGTGGAGTCGCTCATGGCTGTCTCGTCCTTCATCCGTCACTGATAAATTAAGCACATCCAGAAGTTTGGACGTTTCGACGTCAATCCTGCCAAACACCACGGGCGACAACCGCACCGGTCGACCGGTCCAGAGAATAGGAGATTGGGTCGTGGTGACCGAAATACCTGAGCAGAAAACCAAAACCGGCGAACCCAAAGTCTCGGTATCAACTGAGAATTACTCTGGAGAGAGTAGAGTCCTGGAGACGGAGGGCAGCTCGTGGGGAGATACGTATCTGTCGTCCCAAACGCCCCTGACGGTGGTGACGTCGAGAATCGGTTCCCTCGCCACCACCGGTTCGCTCGCCACCACCGGTTCCCTCGCCACCACCGGTTCCCTCGCCACCACTGGTTCCCTTGCCACCACCGGTTCCCTCGCCACCACCGGTTCCCTCGCCACCACCGGTTCCCTCGCCACCACTGGTTCCCTTGCCACCATCGGTTCCGGTTCCCTTGCCACCACTGTTTCCGGTACCAGTTCCCTCGCCACCACCTATTCCCTCGCCACCACTGATTCCCTCGCCACCACCGGTTCCCTTGCCACCACTGGTTCCCTCGCCACCACTGGTTCCCTTGCCATCATCAGTTCCGGTTCCCTTGCCACCACTGTTTCCGGTTCCGGTTCCCTCGCCACCACTGGTTCCCTCGCCACCACTGGTTCCCTTGCCACCATCAGTTCCGGTTCCCTTGCCACCACTGTTTCCGGTTCCGGTTCCCTCGCCACTACCGATTCCATCGCCACCACCGGTTCCCTTGCCACCACTGGTTCCGGTTCCGGTTCCCTCGCCACCACCGATTCCCTCGCCACCACCGGTTCCGCACACGGCCGTGAGGCACGTGGAGAAATCCAGTACAGACGCAGGAACAAATCCAAGCGACCCAACCCAAGCACCACTGAGATGACGACTGCCATCATCCACAGCACAGCGACACCCTCTGGGGTGTCTTTTAGTGCTGAAAACAGTGGATCGACCATCTCAACATCTGCAGACGAGTCGTGGACAGCAAGCTTTGGAACGACGGGAACCAGCAGCGCAGAGCTGGATCTGAGCAGCACCGAGGCCGTCAGGAAGAACCACTCCATTGGAGGAGATGGTAAGAGTTTATGTTTTCAATCAGGGCCGTACGCAGGGTTTTATAAATGCTGAGGTTGCTAATGGGGGTTTTGGGATATTTACGGATTACAGGAATCACGTGAATTATATACAAAATTCTGCCATGAAACTCTAGGTGGCGCAGGCTAATAGGTCCTAACTCAACCTGCTCGTAATCACATCATTATGTATAGGGCACAGCTGATTGGTTCCAATGAGCTTGCGTGCTTCACCTTCAAATATACGGGTAGCATTTGCCTTAGCAGTGCAGCGTGCTTTCAGAAACCCTCCACCTTCCTCAGCTCTACCTGTATAGATCTGCTATGAGATTTTTAAATAGATATAGAATAAAAGAGAAAAAAGAAAATAAAGTGTTAGTATTAACTGATCAAGTGTTGCCGAAAAAGATGCGTCTTCATCCATTTCTTGAAAATGGCTACGGACTCAGCATCTCTAGTTGAGTTAGGCAGGTCATTCCACCAGCAGGGAACAGTCTAGGTAAAGGTCTGTGAAAGTGATTTTGTGCCTCTTTGAAATGGCACCACGAGGCGACATTCACTTGAAAAATGCAAGCTTCTGGAGGGCACATACGTCTGGAGTACTGAGTTTAGGTAAAAGGGAGCAGAGCCTGTGGTTGTTCTGTAGCAAAGCACCAGTGCCTTGAATTTGATGCGAGCGGCAACTGGCAACCAGTGCTATTTTGTGAGGAGAAGTGTGACGTGTGTCTCTTCGGCTTGTTAAAGACACTGCACTGGATCAGTTGCAGAGGTTTGACAGTGCAAGCTGGAAGGCATTACAATAGTCCAGTCTGGATAGAACAAGCACTTGGACAAGGATTTGTGTAGCATGCTCTGATAGGAAGGGCCTGATCCTCCTAATGTTGTATGAGGCGAATCTGGAGGACCGGGCATTTTTAGCAATGTGGTCTGTGAAGTTCAATTGATCATCAATCACAACTCCAAGGTTCCTGGCTGACCTTGATGGAGTTATGGATGATGAACCTAGCTAAAGAGAGAAGTTGTGGTGTAATGTTGGGTTGGCCGGGATCACAAGCAGCTCAGTCTTCGCAAGGTTGAGTTGAAGGTGGTGGTCCTTCATCCAGCAAGAAATGTCTGTCAGGCAGGCTAAGATATGAGAAGCTACCTTTGGATCTTCTTGTTAGAATTGTGTGTGTTGTGTGTGTCATCAGCGTAGCAGTGATAGGAAAAAACATGTTTCTGAATGACAGATCCTAGTGATGACAAGTAGATGGAGAAGAAAAGTGGTCAAAGCACTGAGCCCTGAGGTACTCCAGTAGCTAGATGTTGGGTCTTAGACACCTCACCTCTCTATGACACCCTAAAGGACCTACCTGAGAGGTTGAACCATTGGAGTGCGGTTCCTGAGATGCCCTTCGTCTTTAGGATTGACTGGGGGATCTGGTGGTTAACTGTGTCAAATGCTGCAGACAGATACAGCAGGATGAGAAGTGAGGATTTGAAGGACATGTTTTGTGTAAGAAAGCTATATGCGAGGAGGGCGTGAGTCATCATGAATATTGATGTGTTTCACACCTGAGAAGACAAAGACCCTCCCCTAATGGCCCTATAAAGTGGGACTGTGAGGGAACTAGAACAAAGAATGTGGAGAGATTAAAATAATTGCTTTTTGATTATTTGGATTTATTTACAACACAACATAATCCAAAGATACATAACAAAGGACAAAAAGGCACATTATTGAACAGGAACTGTTTCAGGAATGGCACAGGAATTAGATCAGTGTTATCTAAAGACAGAGACTTGAACAGTCACACACCTTTGTGCCATTCCTGAAACAGTTCATGTTCACCATACCTGTTATTTCCAAGGTGTTTGCTTTTTCATTTTACCATGTTCATGTACAGAGACTTGTGTGAATGTTTAAGTCAGCAGGACTCATCAGTGGCATCTGGTCCCTGTATAAAAAACAAAAACAATTGTGAACATGCTGATATCAGGAGAAACTAGGGCTGCACGATTTGGGGAAGAAAATCTAATTGTGATCTAATTGTGACTCCTAAAAGGAGTCTTCCAAACTCACAGCGCTTGTAGAGACCATTTACTAAAGCGATCGAGCTGCTTCTCACAATTAAACATTATTGTTACCACATTATAAACATATACGTTTGAGCAGATAGCCACAAACACCGTATTAGGGGTTGGAAAATAAGAGGGATTGATGACATCATACATTCAAAAGTCATTTGCGCAGGTTACATTTAGATAGATTATGTAGACAAACATTTTGTTTCTTTAGAAAAGTGCAACCTTATAAAGCCAAAAATGTTTTGATGAGTTTTTTTTTAACTTAAGTTGCTGCAAAGAACCATTAAAAAACCTGTTTTCCTCCTGTTTTGAGAGCGTGTCCTGATGCCTGCACAGTATTTACACCAGATGAGAGATTCTGAATAACCTTTGAATCAGATATGGCAGGTGGGTGGACGTCCAGGTGCAGGAGAGAGACTCTTGTTGGGTTTAATTATGTGATGAGTGTGTGCTTTGGGCGGAGGGCTCACTGAATGAATATTCATATTGGTGCATGAATATTAATCAACGCCCACAGATTTGCTTATAATACTGAGAGTTTGCGGCCAGTTAGGAATATTTAAATGTCAAAATGGACAAAAAAATCGATTTCACACTAGTTGTGCTGATTGTCTGGCGTAGCAACCAAACCATTATAATTAATGAGCACATGGCAGATAATCAGTACATTTCATTGACTCGCGGCCTGATGTGTCCGATTCACTTTCCACATGTTTCAGAATCATTTAAAAAGTGCAGAGACACAATATAACACTTATTAGCTATGCTCATGAATATTAATTACATTTGGATTGTTGTGGAATGTAGGTTAGTGAGGAGCTTTTTTCATTGATATGACATAAATGATACATCGACTAATCTATACAGCCTATTTCACTTTTTGTAATGGCTTTTCAGTCACTCATGCGTGTGTGTGTGTGTGTGTGTGTGTGTGTGTGTGTGCGCGAGTGTGTGTGTGTGTGTGTGTGTGTGCACACATGTGTATGTGAGTGTGTGTGCACATGTGAGCATGTGTGTGTGTTTGTGTGTGTGAGAAATTGTGAGAGTGTGTGTGTTTGTGTGTATGTGAGAGTGTGTGTGTATAAATGCATGTATGTGCCACTATTCAGCTCCCAGCCGTTTAGCGCTTTATCCGGCTCTTGAATATGTGATACGCTACAGTGGGAGGTGTGTGTGTGTGTGTGTGTGTGTGCCTGTGTGTGTGTGCCTGTGTGTGTGTGTGTGAGTGTGTGTGTTCACACTCGTCTTCAGCATCTGCTCTGATTAGCTCTGACTCTCAGGGAAAGTGTTTTAATGCACAAGAGCTCATCACATTCATGACTGCAGATCTTCTTATTTTAGTCTCCAATCAATCTCTGGCTGCTAACTGGCTTTTCTGTCTTTTCTCCGGTCATGTTAGAAGCCGTCGGACTGACACAAACCGACAGTCTCTAGTGTCTCCTGTCTGTCGTCCTGAAGAATGGCAGATTTGACCTTCAGTGTTACATCACCTGTCAATCACAAGAGCCCTGTGGCCTGTACAGACTGACATGACTGATGTGGAGGAACACACTGACGTCCGTACCAAATATATATATATAAATATGCAACTAGCGGAATGAAATAACTTTGTTTATATGTTTACAAACTTATTTTATCCAGCTAGTTGACAACATTTCTCATTTTCATTTAGTTTCATGAAGTGAAAAATGTATAAACAATATATAGATATTTAAGAAAAACTAATGAAAGTGACAAAACACACAATTACTAGAAAATTTACTTTAATTATAAGGAAATGGAAATTCTAAAAATAAAAACGAATTAAAAAGAACTGTAATAGTATATCAATGATATCAAAATAACATTGGTCTGTATGTTTAAATCTCTTTTATTTCGAAAAAGCAAGAAAATTAGATCTTTTAAATATAAATATTGTATTTTTAAATACTTTAAGTGTGACATTTTTATCTAACTAACAGGGTTTTTGTATAAAATGGTATGTGTATTATTTATGCGCAGCGTGTTAATAATATCATTGAAGTGTTTTGAAGATTAAAGCACACGCTGTGTTAATATGATGATGTGTAAGTAAATTTGCAGCTGTGTAAACACAATTAAATCTGTCTGATGATTGTGTGATTATCACACTCTATTTCTCTCTCTCAGTGTGCAATATTTGCATATCGCTCTGCTTTGTGAGGTTAAGAGGGCAAATGCAAAGGTGAGAGGTGATTTTTAACAGTTATATAAGGTCGCATATAGTTTTCTGTGTACAGTATTTCCCATCATGGCATGCTGGGGTGACCTCAAGGATGTGGCTCGTTTGCATTTGTGCTTAAAACAAACTAACCAATTAGGGCTGAAACGATGGTTTGCCATGTGATGTCGGTAATTAAGTGAAAAGGGGCGTGGCCTGTGGAACGAGAGGATTATTGGCGGGTTGCTCTCCGCACAGTTACCATGACAACAGAACTTCAATGCATCCAAGAGAGTTTGTGAAGCCCATCAATGTGAGAGAGAGACAGAGGAAAAGACAAAGACTAACATAGAAAAAGAATAATACAGATAAAAACCTTTATGAATTTCTTGCTTCTGTGGGAAAAAAAAGAGATATTCTTATATTGACATGCACTTTTTTGCTCATCAGTCACTGTGGCTAGTGCTTTTCCAAAGTTACTGGCCACTCACTATTTTCACTGGCCACAATTTTGACATTGATACCATGGGGAAAACTGCCATATAGATATTTTTTATATTATCTCATAATTTGGCAGCAGGGATATTAGGCTACTGTCACTTTAAGACCTGACGCACGGATCCATTATACTGTTACACGTGCGCTTTCTTTCTCAACTGTTTACTTAAAACACAACTGACTGTGTTAACGTGAATACTCGCCAAGACCGGCATTCTGACATTATTTTGTGTATTTGACTGTTTAAGTGCGTGCAATACGCCGGAGCAAATGAGTGTGTGGAGAGAGGCGGGTTTGTGTGTCACTCGCTGTCGGAGAGATGAGAGAGAGAAAGAGCAGCTGGTATCGTGTATCTATTCTGCAGAAAATTAATATTGAAAGCGTTTCAGATATTTCTTTATATGTATCGAAAAATCAGTACATTGTACTTAGTTTATTATTTCAGATGCTTCTTTAAAGTCCCCCTGTAGTCAATCATTTCATCCCTTAAAACTCATCTTTGATAATGAAAATTACATATTTAAACGTTTTTTTCTTCATGCCTTAAAATATCTTGACTGTAACTCGACACCCTTGCCTCATTTAGTATGTGTGGTTCTATGAATATACAAATGAGCCCCGCCTCCATCACTCACACAGCTCAGAGATCCACTGGTTGACGATCACACGTTGATCTGATTGGTTACAAGGTAGTTTGTGACGTCAGAAACACCAGCGATTTCAAAGCGTGTTTTTGAGACTGTCTTTGGTTCACTGCAGTTTTAAGGAGGAAATACTCAGCAATGCTGTCGACTTATGAATTTACACATGCTTTGTCTTAAAGCGTATTAAAAACACCACATAGACACATAAACAACATTAAAAGCTGGATTTACACCACAGGGGGACTTTAAAAGACTACAGTTGAAAAATGTATGTATTATATATAAAATTATACTAGTGTGTCTAGTGTGAGAGACTGTGTTACACACCACTGATGAAATCCACCCGCGTTTGGCAAGTGTTAATGTCAAGCCCTGCTTATATGTATGTGTATATATGTGTGTGTGTGTGTGTGTATATATATATATATATATATATCGTTTTAGGATATACGGTTTGAAGCAACATAAGGAGAGTAAATGTTGATTTGTGATGTCTTTAAATGTATATCACGTATATGTCCTTGAGTCTGTGAATTGACTTTCACACAAAGATTTTTCATTCCACTGCATCTTCGATTCTTTCTCTCTCTGTATATATATATATGGTGATGTGGGATTGTCACAGTTCAGGTCAGTGGTGAAACTCAATCAGTGTGTGTATTAGAACTAGCTGTTCTCTGAAAGCCATTACAGGCCTGAGCGAGCGCACATGTGGTGTGATGAAGAGAGGCTCTAGAGAGAGAGTATAGTGTTGTGTTTTCAGACTGACTGACTGTCATCATGACGTCTGTTTATTCTGCTCAAGATCCGCACACAAGTGACCCAACGCAGCTTATCTGTAATGAGGTGAATCTAAAACTCATGATGCCACAATAATAGACCAGAACGCAACATGTATAAATATGTCCTCGATGAAAGGAAGTTCTAGTAGATCTACTTTTGCTATCTCTCTATAAATGATAAATGCGTGTTATTTCATGTCACACTGTTAGTCTGACACAGGTGGAGGGAGTTTGTCATGTGTGAGAGTTATTTGATCTGTGTTTGAACTCAACTAGAGGGGAAAAAATCTATTTATTTTTTTAAAAATTAAATTAAATGATTTAATAATTATTAAATTATTACTGCACACTTTTGTCAAAAAAAAACAAACATGTATTTATTTTATAATAATTATATATAAATATATTAATTATATTGATTTTAATAATGATAATAATAACCACTCATTATTATTATTAGCAGTATTAGTAGTATTATAATTTTGTTTAATTTTTTATTTTTATCATAATTATGTATTAATATAAATATGTTAATTATATTGATTTTAATAATAATAACTTTTTATTAGTAGTAGTAGTATAAGTTTTTATAATAATTAATTTTATAATAATTATATTTTAATATACTGTAAATATAATAATTATATAGATTTTGATCATAATAATTATTGTGATTATTATTATTACATATTATTATTATTACTAAAGAATATTAAACAAAATAACAAATATTACTATTATAATATATATCATATTTTTTAAAAATTGTGTTTAAGAACAATAATATAATACTAGCCTACTAATAATACATTTATTTTACAGTGCAGCTTTAAAAATACAATATTAATATTTATGGCTCTCTTAATTTCTTCATTTTAAAATGTTGCGTCATTGGGCTCATAAAGATTCTAATTTCATGCATACATTTTCTGTTTGATACACTAAGCTAATCACGGTTTGGGTTTGATTTTGATTAATTACACAAACCTTCAACAAATACTGTATGCCACCATTTAGTGATGTGTAAAGTGATTATTGCTCATATTAGTCAATATTTGGCTGAGATACAACTATTGAAAATCTGGAATCTGAGGGTGCAAAAAAATCGAAACATTGAGAAAATCTCCTGTTCACGATTGTGCAGCATTCACTCACACAAATACATGTTTTATATATTAACGGTACAAAATTGACAAAATATCTTCATGGAACATGATCTTTACTTAATATCCTAATGATTTTTGGCATAAAAGAAAAATCGATAATTTTGACCCATGCAATGTATTGTTGGCTATTGCCACAGATATACCAGTGCGACTCGTGACTGGTGACGTGATCCAGGGTCACATGATGTTTGTAAAACTGGACTCATTTACCAGGTGTTCCTCATGAACCTCTCTGACGTGTGTCTAACTATCATTATTAGTCACGTGTGTGTGTGTGTGTGTGTGTGTGTGTGTGTGTGTGTGTGTGTGTGTGTGTGTGTGTGTGTGCGTGCGTGCGTGTGTGTGTGTCTGTGTGTCTCTGTGTGTGTGTGTGTGTGTGTGTGTGTGTGTGTGTGTGTGTGTGTGTGCGTGTGTGTGTGTGTGTGTGTGTGTGTGTGTGTGTGTGTGTCTGTGTCTGTGTCTGTGTGTGTGTGCGCTTTATAATCACAGACAGATTGTGATGGATCACCTCCACAGCACCAGTGACAGCAGTGTGTGTGTGTGTGTGTTGTGTTGCAGTGGACGACAGATGCAGTTGTCTTCATGGAGGGACGTGTCTTCCTCACGGAGAGGCTTTCCGCTGCTTCTGTCCGCAGGGATACGCAGGAGAGAGCTGTGAAATCGGTGAGACTTTAAACTGATATGAATGTTTTCTCACTTCATGGCGATCCGAACCTTTATTTCTTCTGTGGATCAAAAAAAAGAAAAAAAAGCTGCTCTTACAAAGAAAACCCACAGTGACCAGCTCCAAAAACACATCATTACAGTAGAGTCAGTCTGAACACACGGTTCTTCCAAACTTATGAACAGTTACGATAACAGAATGTTCGGAATGTCTGAAGAATGATAGAACGTTCCCTTTGATGTTTCAATAATGAGAATGTTCAGAGAACTTTCAGAAACGGTTTCATAACTGAATGAGAATGTTAGCATAATGCTGTGTGTGTGTGTGTGTGTGTGTGTGTGTGTGTGGTATGTACAAGATTTTCAGTGAATAACGACTTACATTTTAGTCTGTTCCAAATGCAAAAGATCTTATGACTTCCGAAGACTTCAAATATAGCAGATGGACTACTGTCATTACACTGTAATGCGCTTTTTATGACTTTTTGGAGATAATAACTAGCCGTATAAACATAATTTTTGGGTGAAATATCCAAATGTGTAATTGCTTTTTACCCATGACAGTTTTTAACTCATGAACCATCTGTTGTATACAGTCTGTCCTTCACATGTTGTGTTCTTCAGGAGGACTTTATCCAGACTGTGATTTAAAACAAGTAAAAGCTTCAAGTTCATCCTAATGTACAGTTCCCCAAAAACACAAGAAACTTTGCTGCCGTACCATGAGTCCAGCAGGCGTAATGATATGATGCAGCGCCTGAAAATAGTCCCCAGCTCGGCAACTTCCAACGTGACCGGGACTAAGTTTGTCTAACCTATTAGACCTATTTTCAGGCGCTGCGTCATATCATTACGCCTGCTGGACTCATGGTACGGCAGCAAAGTTTCTTGATTATTACGCAGGAATGAGAGTATAGTTCCTAGCCATATCAGCCTAGAAAATCGCAACTTTTCATTTTCCGTCGGTCTTGGTACACGATGTAACTACAGAAGAGTCAAGTTTTAAATAGGAAAAATATCGAAACTCTTTGGTCATTTTTTTGAGAGAGATGCTAATGGTCCTGTCCGATTCAATGATCTATGCTAAGCTATGCTAAAAGTGGTACCGCCAGACCCGGAGATCGGCTGAATGGATTCGAAAACGGTAAGACTCAACTGTTTAACTCTGGGGAGCTGTAAAATGAGCCTATTTCCCCCCAAAAAGTGGAGTATCCCTTTAAAAGGTATGAAATAATTAGAAAAGTTATGAAATTTAATTTAATCAAAATGTGTGAATATCCTGAATCTATTTAATCACAAGATACATTTTTATAGTTTTTGTTATTTTAAATATTTCTATTTATAGCTTCATTTTTATCAGTTTTTTTAAAGTATTCTTTTGTACTTTTATCACTTTTTTAAGTTGCCAAAGGAACATTTCTAATTTTCATTTTAAGTTTGTAAATGTTTTATCTAATATTTATATCTTAGCTGTTTTTCAGCCATTTCAATTTCCAATTTAAAAAAATAATAATTTAAGGTTTAGAAAAAGAATAACAAGTAAGAGTCACACCCGAGACACAAGACACCCGTTTCTCTCAATTTTTAAATGCAGCTGCCATATAGGCAGAGGTCAATACAGAGGTCAGAGGTCATGTAGTCCATCATTTGAGACACACAGGCGTGTGCGTTTGGGGGGTCAGAGGTCAAGGGAGGGCTGACAGGTTTATTGTGACCTCATATTTACAGCAGTGTGTTCTGGGAGAGAACAGTGAGATGAAGGTCAATGCTAATTCAGTTTGTGCTTTTATTATAATGAAATGAAAAGGCGAAGTGCTTTAGATTAGTGTGTTTGGCTGGTTATAGGTGTAGTTTTCAGGAGATATTTGAGATCGTTCATCCAAACCTTCACAGCTTTGTCTCTTCTGAGGCAGAATGACAGACAGCTTTTCTCCTCAGCGTCTGGAGATTGTGTTTGACTGTGAACATGATGAGTGTGTTCATGTGTTCTCTCTGAGGCTGTACTGTATGTTTGCAGTAATCTGCTGTTAATCTGCGCATGATTTGTTTCTGTGAGCAGAAGACATGAAGACTTCAGAAGCTCACAGGCTTTAGCTCATGTAGACTCGCAGCGCTCGCCCAGCGGCTCCCGGTTTGCATAATGTATGAGTCCATTCAAATATTCATGAAGAGAAGAAGTACCTTGCGAGTCTTTAAGACACGGGATATGACTTCAGGAGAGGCTTTTCCTTTCTACTGACGAATATCAATATGGAAATCAAGATCAACCACTGTTCACGTATTTAATGAGATGTTTAGGGGGAATTCATCTCTATATGTAGCCTATGTTTGCTCTGTATGTGTGTGTATGTATAGGGCTGTCGATTTAACATGTTAATTTAATTAATTAGTTATGGGAAATTAACGCATTTAACACACCCGCCCCAGACCCAGGTCATAGGTCATCTTACACTTTATCCAGCTGATGGTGATGGCAACAACTCACTGTGTGATGAAGCCTATAGAATGCCGTTATATTCCCCTAGAATTCAAGATATCAGGGCAAAAATGTCGTTTTTGTCTCATATTTATTTATATCGTGATATAGTTGATCAATATCACACGAGCAACTGCTCCAATATCACACTAGTGCTGGTTTTGAGTGATATTGATTTTATACAACAGTTCAATACATAAGAAGTCAATATTGTGTTATATTTTAGACACAGTATTGTTGAACTGTATCTCTGAGCAACAGACAGTGATGCTTCGTTTCTGAATGAATCAGCGTTTCGAGCGAATCAATCAGGTGAACCAATGATTCAATGACTCGTTCATAAAGAGCCATTTGCTTCATTCCTGAAGGAATCAGTTGTTCGAACGAATCGAATGAATTAGTGACTCGCTTACTCATTTAGACGTTTACCACCACCTACTGGAGTTTTAGTCTCTTATTTAGTGTCATTTCATAAAATAAAAAAATAAAATATTATAGTAAAAATAAAACACATAAATATTATTTATATATATATATATATATACACAGTGTATATATATATATAAAATAATAATAAATAAATAAATATTTAAGTATATATATATATATATATATATATATATATAAATATATACACTCACCTAAAGGATTATTAGGAACACCTGTTCAATTTCTCATTAATGCAATTATCTAATCAACCAATCACATGGCAGTTGCTTCAATGCATTTAGGGGTGTGGTCCTGGTCAAGACAATCTCCTGAACTCCAAACTGAATGTCAGAATGGGAAAAAAAGGTGATTTAAGCAATTTTGAGCGTGGCATGGTCGTTGGTGCCCGACGGGCCGGTCTGAGTATTTCACAATCTGCTCAGTTACTGGGATTTTCACGCACAACCATTTCTAGGGTTTACAAAGAATGGTGTGAAAAGGGAAAAACATCCAGTATGCGGCAGTCCTGTGGGCGAAAATGCCTTGTTGATGCTAGAGGTCAGAGGAGAATGGGCCGACTGATTCAAGCTGATAGAAGAGCAACTTTGACTGAAATAACCACTCGTTACAACCGAGGTATGCAGCAAAGCATTTGTGAAGCCACAACACGCACAACCTTGAGGCGGATGGGCTACAACAGCAGAAGACCCCACCGGGTACCACTCATCTCCACTACAAAATGGGAAAAAGAGGCTACAATTTGCACGAGCTCACCAAAATTGGACAGTTGAAGACTGGAAAAATGTTGCCTGGTCTGATGAGTCTCGATTTCTGTTGAGACATTCAGATGGTAGAGTCAGAATTTGGCGTAAACAGAATGAGAACATGGATCCATCATGCCTTGTTACCACTGTGCAGGCTGGTGGTGGTGGTGTAATGGTGTGGGGGATATTTTCTTGGCACACTTTAGGCCCCTTAGTGCCAATTGGGCATCGTTTAAATGCCACGGCCTACCTGAGCATTGTTTCTGACCATGTCCATCCCTTTATGACCACCATGTACCCATCCTCTGATGGCTACTTCCAGCAGGATAGTGCACCATGTCACAAAGCTCGAATCATTTCAAATTGGTTTCTTGAACATGACAATGAGTTCACTGTACTAAAATGGCCCCCACAGTCACCAGATCTCAACCCAATAGAGCATCTTTGGGATGTGGTGGAACGGGAGCTTCGTGCCCTGGATGTGCATCCCACAAATCTCCATCAACTGCAAGATGCTATCCTATCAATATGGGCCAACATTTCTAAAGAATGCTTTCAGCACCTTATTGAATCAATGCCACGTAGAATTAAGGCAGTTCTGATGGCGAAAGGGGGTCAAACACAGTATTAGTATGGTGTCCCTAATAATCCTTTAGGTGAGTGTGTATATATATATATATATATATATATATATATATATATATATATATATATATATATATATATATATATATGGCGATGAATTAATCAAATATTATATATGTATATATACTTAGGCTATATACACACTTAAATATTTATTTATTATTTATTGTATATATATATATATATATATATACATACATACACTTAAATACAAAAAGAAATATATATATAGATAGATATATTATTATTATTATTATTTAATTTTTTTGTGAAAAGAAAGGAGTACTTTTAGGATCACTATATTTTTTTTTGCATTGACAGTAATTATGACATTTTTCCCTCTACTTTTTTTTGTTTATTTTATTATACATTTTGTAATTTTTTGTAATTCCTGTTTGCCTCTCTGGCTCATTAGATTCTCATGATATGACAGTAACAAATTACTGTATTGCAATAAAAAGTACTGTATATTATATTAATAAAAAATATGAATAATTTTTTTATGTAATATAAATCAAAGGCAGTACAACAAATACTCCCCTAATATAAAAAAATATTTGTATATGAATTTATCATTATTTTTACATTAATGAGAACTTGTGGAGGAATGCTTAATTATCATGAAAAAATAACTTTGATTTAATTGTGTGATGAAATATGTTCTTGAGAGGCTTTATGACATTCAGCTTATTCAAGTTTTCATCAGGCTTCATTTTCTCCCCGTCACATTTAAGGAGCCGTGAAATGGTGTGATGAACACAACGCTCGAATCCGTCACGCATTAAGTTGCTTAAAACATCCTGAGCTCAGAATACAGCCTTCCCATGATCCTCTGCTCGTCTGAGATCCACTTAAAGCCTAAGAAGTCCACGAGTCTGACTGAAGCAGAGACACGTTTGGGACTGATGCCGTTAGACAAACTTTTAAGACTTTCAACTTTATCTTTTCAAGCTCCTCTGATGGCAACTTTTTTGCAAGCCTGACAAACGCTGAGCCTCCGAAGTGTTTGCTATATTGGGAAATGTCTGCATTAGAGTCCTATAAACAGTCTGTGGATGTTTTGGTGAGTAATCCGTGAGCTTTAAAGCGCTTACACAGGCCTGTGACAGACGCTAAATGACTCTTAACGCTTCACATTTCCTCATGCTGGAGTCAAGCTATCCTCCTGTTTCAGAGAGATCTCATGATCTGCTGTCCATCGGAGAGCTTCTCAAGGGATCGTTCAGTCAAAAATCAAACAGTCATCATTTACTCACCCTCATGTTTCTCCAAACCTGTGTATGACTTTCTTTTTCCTGTGGAAAACTGTTTAAGCTGGGTTTTTTTAAAACCATATTATCGCACAGCTTGATATAAAGTTGCATATATTATCCCCATACTTATGGTGTACTCACATACAGTATGTACTATAATGCTAATCTCAACTGCATGAAATATTATTTTACATTTGTTTGTTTTTTGCATTTATGTATTCAAAGCGGTTTACATTGCATTGAAGATTTACATTTGATCAGTTCATGCATTCCCTGGGAATCAAACCTTGGTGAAACCTAAGGATTTTAAAGTCCCCCTGTGGTGAAAATCCAGCTTTTAATGTAGTTTATATGTCAATTTTAATGCGCTTTAAGACAAAGCATGTGTAAATTCATAAGTCGACAGCGTTGCTGAGTATTTTCTCCTTAAAACTGCAGTGAACCTAGCCTGGGTTTCCCCATGCTGCCTTGTGCACAGCGCGATTTTAATCACGCTGCTAGGCAGCCTGGACACCATGGACCAGATTTTCCCCTCAAAAAGGGAACCAATCACAGAACGGGGAGGGAGCAGCAAGACGATGACGACGTCTATGCGACACACCGAAGCAGTTTGTTTATATCTATGGATCCAACATGGCAGCAGACGCGAAGTTACCTTTCAATGCAGCCATAGATAGTGTTCTAAGTAGTTTAGAACGCAAGTTTATTTCGTCTTTTTCCTCGTCGAATTTCTGTCGCTCTACATACGTCATCTGGTATAATTGAAACGATTGGCTATGAGCTACGTACAGGCGCATTTGATAGACATTCGTAGCACCCAATAAACGGCTCTGGGCATTCGTAAACCACGCCTCAAATACGAGAAAATGAACATGTGGTTCCCAGACCACGTCTCAGTGAGAAAGAGGTCTGACGTTAGCCAGGCTACAGTGAACCAAAGACAGTCTCAAAAACACGCTTTGAAATCGCTGGTATTTCTGATGTCACAAACTACCTTGTAACCAATCAGATCAACGTGTGATCGTCAACCAGTGGATCTCTGAGCTGAGTGAGTGAGTGGAGGCGGGGCTCATTTGCATATTCATAGAACCACGCATACTAAATCAGGGGAGGGTGTCGAGTTACATTCAAGATATTTTAAGGCAAAAACGTTTAAATATGTAATTTTGGTGATCAAAGATCAGTTTTAAGGGATGAAATGATTGACTTCAGACCATTGTGCTTTTCAGAAGCAGTGGCTTCGAGACTCAGAGGATAATATGACCTCTTTAATCATGGATTGATCTGTGATGTTTGAATGAGAGCGTGAGACGCTTCAGAAACGTCTCTGACCTGCTGTTGTTTAATGAATCGTCTGTCTTTCTTCATGAGCTCGGATCATATGATGCCTGTGTGTGTGTGCCTGTGTGTGTGTGTGTGTGTGTGGGTGTGTGTGTGGGCACTTGTTCCATCCCAGAATGATCCTTTTCTCCTGGTTTTAATGAAACCTGACAGCACTGCTTGCTTCTGTAAATATTTTGCCACGCTGTTCACACACACTGACAGTTTATTACTATGAATGAGTGTAAAATTATGCAAATGTACTGCGCTCTGTTTTCCACTTGGGTGATTCGATTATGGGTTTAATTAATATCTCTGTGATCAGTCAGGATATGAACACTGGTTGAGGAGGTTTAAAGAACACCCGTTAACCGTTTCTAATTATGCATTATAATACTTAAAGGGATGGTTCGGAGTAAAATCAACCTAGGGTCGTTTGCACTATGACCTCGAGTGAACCCCCCCCCCCGAAGCCTTTTTCCCTTGGCCAAACATTATTAAAGTTAGAGCTTATTTAGAGATATCAGCCGGATGGTGTAGTGCAGGCGCTAACGGATCCTATGATGTATCTGGTAAATTACCGCACTAATAATGCCCAGAATGGCACCAAACTTCTACAGTCGTACAAATAGGTTCTGTACTCATAAAACGAGGCATTGGAAAGTTTGTAAGTACATCAGGAGATTATTTAAATAACACTTGCCTGATGGGCTAATGCTACCGCTAACCCGGACGTCAACGTCACTTCAGGGGTTTGGGAAAAGCGCGTAAAAGTCCTGGCAGAAAGCGATGCATCCAATTGAGCTCTAGAATAGATTCATCACATGGAATATTAGTATATTTTTAAGAGTTTTCCAGTAGATCATCTTCATTCGTCTCTAGTTAAAAACATGATATTTGAGCATATGAACTATCTGCCAATCTCAAATGCTGTCTATTCTTCCATAAACTCTTCACATTCTGCATTTTGCTTGTGTTTTTTGTTTTGTTTTGCTTAAACCATTCTTTATATCAGCTGAAATCACAAAGTGAATCTCATGTCATATTTCACACCCCAAAATTTTAATGAAAAACGTTATACAGTATGAGTGTGTGTGTGTGTTTAGCGATGCATAAGGATGTAGTATAACGACGAATTATAATTTTTTCCGAAGTTTTAACATTTAGTGTTAACTAATAATTGTTGGAAACTGGTACTACCAACAAAATTTGGCTCGAGGTCATAGTGCAAAGGACCCTAGGTTGATTTTACTCCGAACCATCCCTTTAAGTTTGGGGTCTATTTGAAATAAATTAATACTTTTATTCAGTAA